>CM053626.1:230658135-230685827 GCA_028646595.1 Phalanger gymnotis
GAAGGGAAGAGGGGAGAGAATTTGGAACTCAAAGTTTTAAAAACAGATGTTCAAAAACAAAAGAAAAGGTTTTTTGCGTGCAACTAGAAAATAAGACATACAGGCAATGGGGCATAGAAATTTTTCTTGCCCTACAAGAAAGGAAGGAAAAAGGTGATGGGAGGGGAGTGGGGTGACAGAAGGGAGGGCAGACTGGGGAACAGGGCAACCAGAATATACGCCATCTTGGAGTGGGTGGGAGGGTAGAAATGGGGAGAAAATTTGTAATTCAAACTCTTGTGAAAATCAATGCTGAAAACTAAATATATTAAATAAAAAAAAGAAAAACAAATGCAGCTGGCAGTCCCCATTTATGTGGCCTGCCTACAAGCACAGAAATTTACATAAATGCTTTAGTAAACAAAGCCCAGCTACCACAGAGCTCTCACTAAAATGGCAAAACAAGATATGTTGTCTATTGTTTCAATAAAAACCTAAGGTTGGACAAAAAAATGCTGCAAATATCTCAATTTATCCTCAAAATAACCTCAGAACTTCGTACTATTATCACCCCCATTTTACAGATGAGGAAACTGAGGCACAGAGGTTGCTTTTGTCCAGCTACTAAGTAACTGAGGTCATATTTGAAGTCAAGTCTTTCTGACTCCAAATCTGATGCTCTGCTGTGCCATCCAGGTACCATATGTTCTAGGAATATATGTTAGAAAGGTTGAGCCATTTTCTCTGAAGGGAACTGACACGGTGTACTAAGCTACTCAGGGCACCCAGTGATTCAGGACTCTGCTTGAATAGTCAAGAGAACTGTCACTGAAACCTAACTAAAATGTCTAATAGTGATTTGGATTCTTCATCACCACCCTTACGCTTTTCTTCTTTTGTCCTCGTTTCTTTCGCTTACTATAATGCTAGTTGTTTTATAGGTTGTGTTCTATAGGGATCACAAGAAGCTGATTTTTGAAACTGTAACATAATTTTCCATGAAATTTTCTTTGTTATCAAATTTGAATAAGAAAAGTTGAGTATTTCTCCATGACCTTTTTATGAGAAAGACAAAAATATTTCTATGAGGAAAATATCTCTCTATACATACTAGATTAAACTATGTTTTAAACTATCAGTACAAGTCAAGCATAGTGGCACATGTTTGCAGTCCCTTCAGAGAAGGTGCCAAACTGAATTGGTGGAGGGAATTTTCTCACCTGGGAGGTCCCTCTACCAGTGAGATCAAGGGTTCAATCCTTATCTACTTTACTATATTGTGAGATTCAATTTGATGATGTATGTAAATCACTTTGGAAAGCTTTAAAGTGCTGAGTGTGCTCAGGTAGCTGTATTTTCTACTGCTCCATCCCTTCTATGCCTGGCACCCACAGGTAGATTATGTTTTTCTAATAGCAGGTACTTTACCAACAGGTAAGACAATCAGGCATAGAGATAGTTTACAGGAGAACTACCTTCAATGGTGGATTTCATGGCTTGATAAATGAATTACCTTGATCTATGGACTGAATCAAGTGGCACCAAGCTGGTAAGAAACCATAAACTCCTTCAAGGCTGGGAATTGTATGTTTCCCATGTGCAACAGAATGTTTAGTTATTTCAATGTAATGAACCTGTAAATACTTAGTAGCCATCAAGTGAATGGCAAGGTAAAGCTCCTTTATTAGACTATAACCTCCTTGAGGGCAGGGACTGTGTCATATTTCCCTTTTGTATCTCCAGTACCTTATACCTTATAAGCACGTAATAAATGCTTGCTAATAAAAACTTTGTTGTTACTTATCTATACTCTGGGGCAGCTACAGGGATCAGCAGAAGGAATATTGGCGTTAGGAAGACCTTAGTTCAACTCTGGCCTCATAGACTTAATAACTGTGTGACCTTGGGCAAGTCACTTAATTTCTGTTTGCCTAGGAGGCAGCTGGGTGGCCCAGTGGATATAGCATTGGGTCTGGAGTGAAGAAGACCTGAATTCAAATGTAGACTCAGACAGTTACTAGCTGTGTGACCCTGGTCAAGTTGTATAGTCTCTATTTGCCTTAGTCTACTGGAGAAGGAATGGCAACCATTAGAGTATCTTTGCCTATAAAAATCATGAAGACTTGGAGATGACTATAATTTACTGGGCAACAACAACAAAATCTATGCTGTAGAGGTCAGTCTCAGCAACCCAAAGGACGTATCTAAGCCAAACCATAGGTTGCTGGGTGAGATAAATAATCAGAGTGAGGAAAATGCTTATAAAGATAAGTGTGTTAGTCCAGGGTTCTCCTGCCTGTTGGTCTAGATTTGGCTTCCCCAGAACTATATCGACTTGATGCTTCCTCTCTGTCTCTTTTCCTCCCATTCTCATTTTAGGGTTTTTGGTTACATCAACTTCTAATCTGTTTGAAAAAAAAAGAGTTTTCTTCAGTTGCTTAGGACCAAAGAGCAGCTGGTTTTTCTTTAATAATCTGTAGTTCCAGAACACCTCAATGAATCAGTAAACATTTACTAAATGACTACTGTGTGTCAGGCACTGTGCTAAGCCCTGGAGATACAAAAAGAGGGAAAAGATGATCCCTGCCTTCAAGGAGCTTACAGTCTAATAGGGGGAGATAAAACCCAAATAAATAAATACAAAGTAAGCTCTATATAGGATAAACAGGAAACAATTAACAGAAGGAAGATACTAAAATTAACAGAGGTTGGAGAAGCCTTCCTGTAAAACATTGGATTTTAATTGGGACTTAAAAGGAAGCCGAGGAGGTCAGTAGGAGGAGCAGAGGAGAGAGCGTTCCGGGGATGGGGTCTCTGATCGATGAAGATGTGTCTCTCCTACCAATAAAGGTTACCTGGAGAATTGGATCATAGACTTAAAGGATCATAGCTCTAGAAATGGAAGGAACTTCACATGCCATTTAGCCCAAGCCATTTATTGGTTGGTTGTTGTCCTTCATTCTCGAAGAGGACCCAAATGGCACCACTACGTTAGAGTTAAGTTTCAGTGTGTCCGACTCTGGCTTATCAGACCAATATGAATTCAGAATGCTCTGCCACAGGTCGGGCACGAATAGTCCATGTGAACATTTGAGGTAGATATTCTAAATTTGTGCATCTTGCATTTCCTTTGAGCTGTTTCAATTCTGCATTGCTCATAGAGCACAGCACCTTCTCTGATGGGGCATACCATGCTGAGCGGTCCTGTGCCAGTGTCTCCTATGTCACACAATCGATTCCAAAGTTCTTAAGAGAGACCTTGAGAGTGTCCTTGTATCTCTTCTTCTGACCACCACGTGAACTCTTGCCTTGTACGAGTTCTCCATAAAAATACATTTTGCCTTCGAACAACATGGCCAGCCCATCAGAGTTGCACCCTCTGAAGCAGAGTTTGATTGCTTGGCAGTTTAGTTTGAGTAAGGACCTCAGTGTTTTGTACTTGATCCTGCCAGGTGATCATTGGAATCTTCCTGAGACAGTTCAAATGAAAGCAATTCAGTTTCCTGGCATGGTGTTGGTAATACTATCCAGGTTTCACCAGCATTTAACAATGAGGTCAGCAAGCTGTTCATTTTGCAAGTGAAGGAATAAAGACCTAGAAAAGGTTCAGTGACTTGTCCAGGGTCACACGGGAATAGTAAGGTCAGAGGGAAAGATCTGACTATATATGAGTATATTGTTTTTCTCTAAACTCGGTGTTTGAACATTTGAAAAGGAGTGAAACAAAAGCCAGAGGGCTTCCTGCCCAGCCCCAAACAAACAGCACGATCTTAGAGTTCATCCATCACCTTCAGAATGTCTATCTATAGGGGCATCCCTTGTTGGTTACACTTCTCCTAAAAGCCTCTGGTCTCTTAAGGCTACCTATAGGCCTCAGTGCAAAACTTGATGAACCCGTTAATTAAAACATCTTGGTACCTTCTAAGCTCAAGCAAAACGAAGAGACCTTTCAGTATATCAGAGGAAAAATATGTATCTATATATGTAATTAATATACATAATTGCCCATAGATATGGGCATATGTACATATATATGTATGTATATACATATACATATCAATCCCTCAAGAATTTTACATACTTTTTTGTAGACGGACCCTCTGTGCTTCTCTTATGTGACACATTTCTAACCCACCACCACCACCACCACCATCACCACCATCCTCACCATCCCTGAGGCTCCATCTAGCTTATTGAGGAGTTGCTTTACAATACATTCTGTATTATGGGAAATCCAATTTAAATGACTCAGACCTTTTCCTTGAAAAGATGAAGCAGACAGAAGGGGGCGGGGGGATAATTCATAGGCCAGAGTACCACAAAGAGAAGAAATAAGTTAGGAAGAAGCTTTCCTGCACAGGCTGCCTGCCCTTGACTCATCCAAATGTGACCTTAGAACAAGGGCGCACTTGAGGCCCAGAAGACCTAAGACTAGGCCCTAATACAGGAGTTCTTTATTTTTTGTGTGTCATAGCTTCTTTTGGCAGTGTGGTGACAATAATGTTGTATTTTTTAAAAAAATTGTAATTGGAGAAAATGCTAGATTTCAGCTATGGATTGGTAAAAATAAAGATGTTTATTTTCTACCCAAGTTAATGGACATCTCCCCTGAAATTTACCTGTGGGCCCCAAAGGGTTCATGAATCTCAGGTTAAGAACCCCTGACCTCAAAGAAAACTTTTAGAATGTGAGTTTGGAACAGACCATGGCTGGTTTATCCCTTCCGCCCTTCCTGTTCTCATAATGGGCTTTCAAGGTACTGCTATCATCAGCTGCCAATCTATCGCATCCCAAAGGGGAATGCTTTATTCTGTAAGATCGTTTGCTCAGAGAAAAGGGTGCACACGTGGGCATGAGTTATAAAGAGTTGATTACCATGCCTGCTGTTGGAACAGTTTTATAGGGTAAATACATTTTCTGGAAGGATTAGATAGAGGTCAGTAGGCAGGTCAGGTCCTGACCAGAGATTTTTGTTGCTGCTGACTGGAGCTAAATTTGAACTGGTGAGCCCAAGATAAGAAGATATTTATATTCCTTTCTCAATAAGGTTCTTGACCTTATTCCTGACCTCTTAATTATATGGATTTCTTTGCACTCGGGGGAAATACAGTCTATTATAATATCATATTCAGAGCAGTGAGGAGAGGATGTATTATTTATGTTTGTAAAGCACTTTGAAAATTAACATATGTTCATAAAAACCCAAACCATCACTGCCATGAGTTTGTCATAAACACACGAACAATTTTTTGCTGATCATATATTAAGGTACGTATAACATAGCAGAATTTGCCGCTTGGTGTCTTGGTGATGCTGGACAAGTCAGCAAACAAACATTTATCTCCTTTGTGTCAGCCACTCTGTTAGGTGCTGGAGATACAAAGCTAGGCAAAATAGTCCTGCCCTCAGGAAGCTTATGTTCTAATAGGGGAGAGGAACATGAAAATAACTAAGTATATACAAAATACCCAAAGAGTAGATGGAAGGTGACCTCCAAAAGAACAGCCTGGAAAAGTCCTCCTTACGTAAGGTGGGCTTTGAGCCAAGAGGTAAAGATGAGGAGGAAGAGCGTTTGAGGTATAAGACACAGTCAGTATAGAGGACCAAGATAAGAGATGGAGTATTGTGTGTGGAGAGTGGCAAGGGGTCGGCATTTCATCTCCTTGGGCC
The DNA here is from genome assembly GCA_028646595.1 of Phalanger gymnotis. Lineage (NCBI taxonomy): Eukaryota > Metazoa > Chordata > Mammalia > Diprotodontia > Phalangeridae > Phalanger > Phalanger gymnotis. The sequence goes on from CM053626.1 coordinate 230,663,785, forward strand.
TCCATTTGCTTTGATTTCTATTAAACTTGTAGTCAGGTGTTTTTTATTTCTTTTGCCCATCTGAATCCCAGGTGTCCCCCATCTTATACCTTTCTGTTTGAGTATTCAAAACTAAATTCAGGGTTTTTTTATTTGTTCTTTTTCTTCTTGTTAGATTTGGCCCGTAATTCTAGCCTGCCTGAATTTTTTGGATGTATATTAGCTTCCAGCTTCAGTTCATCCACAGATTTTATAAGCAGGGTAAAATGTGCGAAATTTAGTCAGAAGACCTGTGTTCAGATCCTGGATCTGCCATTTACTTGGGTAACCTTGGTGAGTTAACCCCTGTAGGCCTCACTTTCCTCATCTATAAAATAAACGGGTTAGACTAGATGACCTGTAAGGTTTCTTCCAGCTCTACATCTAGGATTCAGTGATCCATCTATGCTTCATTCTCCTCAGAATACATCTAAAGAGAAAGTAGGAGACATTTCTGAATTGTGGATACCTGTGTACTTAAGACAATCACTTCTACTTACCCAATTCAATATCTAATTTTAATTCAGTGTCTAATTTTTGACACTTAAAAGCTTTGGGTATTAGCCTAACAAAATTTATTATTGCGTTACATTGTTTGTATGGTTGTTTTCTTCTGGAGAAGTTAAGCTGCTTTGTCCATAATGTTTCATCAGTCACTGTGCTAGCTAATGAAAGGAGATAGACAATACTTGTGAATATTCAGATGAGCAAATTGGGAATTGGAGAGTTGAGGTGACTCTACACTTATCTGTGCCTTTTCTCACTTTTGTTCCATTTCCAAATAAAAGCACAGTTGGATAGAAATTTTTAAGTATTATTGTCATAGATGTGAGTAGACCTTTCCTTATTTGTGCTTCCTGGTTGAAGGGAGAATAAGGAATGATAGGCAAAAGAAAGGGGAATGTGCTTCATGTACAGAGAGAAAGGGAGAGGGAGGAAAGGGGAGGAGGAGAAGAGGAGGAGAGGAAGAGAGAGAGAAGGAGGGAGATTGGGGGGAGAGAGAAACAGAAAGGGAGGGAGAAAGAGAGAGAGAGAAAAGAAGGAGGGAGAAAGAAAGAGAGGGAGAGAAAAGGAGGGAGAAAGAGAGGGAGAGGAAAAGAGAGAGAGAGATGATGATGATGATTAAACTTTAGAGGCAAAGAAAGGATGAGATATGTCTACTGCCTTCTGTACTTGAATTGTGAAGGGTTCATGGTGGCAGAGGCAAGATGCTGAATGGAATGGAGAGAGTTGCTCTTTATGTCTAACTCTTGCCTATACCACTGCTCCATAAGGATGAAAAAACTATGACTAGAGACAGTCAGAATGGAAAAGTGCCAGCTGTCAGAAATGCCATTCTGTATGGTATCGTGATTTCACTCTCCATGCTGAGTCCTGGGTCTGGAGTTCCTGAGTCTTTGTATACAGATTGGACCTACTGGCATATCAGTTGACTATTGTGTGAGAACTGCTCTGTACTGTCCACATTCCCTTGCCAGCTTGCAGTAAGGATTCAGTTTGGGGATAAGTAAACCCAACTGTATCTTTCCTGTAATTCCTGGGTTCAGAGCAGCTTATATCCTCTGTAAGACTGCCTGGTTTGGTGGAGGCAGTGAGCATGTATCTGAGAGGTAAATGTTTTGTTATGTGTTGTTTTATTACCTTTATTGATTGTATGCCAAGAGTAAAGTGCTATTTACAGTATCCAAGAATGCTTGTCCATTCCAGTGAAGAATCAACTCTGTTATGCCAAGGTCTCATGACTGAAGCTCAGTGAATATCTCAATTTCAGGGAGAAGGCTTGTTTTGCTAGAGAATGGGGGCTCAGAGCTGATTTTATTGGTTAAATTCATATTAACCATACCTCTTAAATTATTGAGTGAGCAGGGCCACCCATGAGTGGAGCTAGAAAAAGGTCAGACACTCTCTAGAAAAAGGTCAGAGACAGAACCATGAAGAACTAGGTATTTCAGTAACCTTTTTGCTTAGTGGGGTGAAGTGCCATAACTTCCAGGCCAAGCATGAGACCTGCTCAATTCTTTCTTCCTGTGGAGTAGAATCAAGTTAGTGACTCAGTGCTACTTGGTGGTTGAACTTGCATAAGAACTGTGTGCTTTGGAAAGTTAGTTCTAGTGATTCCAGAAGATTGAGAAGGAAACATATTACTTTATTCTCAATAGAGAGGTAATACTGTGAAAGATCTGTCCATCAGTTTTGCCTAACTGTCTCTTTTTGCTTCAAGGAAGGATCTATTTCAAGGCATGATAATGAGGTAAAAATAAACAAAACCACCAGTAAGATTCAGGGCAGTGAAGTGGTTCAGCTGATAGAGCACAGGCCTGGAGTCAGGAAGACTGAGTTCAAATCTAGCCTCAGACACTTACTATCCATGTGACCCCAGGCAAGTCGCTTAACCCTGTTTGCTTCAGTTTCCTCATCCATAAAGTGAGCTGGAGAAGGAAATGGCAAACCACTCTAGTATCTTTGCCAAGAAAACCCCAAAAATGGAGTCATGAAGAGTCGGCCATGACTGGAAAATGTGACTAAACAATAATAACAATCAGTAAGACATAGTTAAAAAGAGAAGTTAGTCCCCCAAGAGAGCAAGGCCTTAGGCTGTTTTTCTGGTATTAAATAGAGCATTCCATAGTTAGTATCATGTACAAAGGGCTTAGAAAATGAATCACAAACCAACCTGTCACTCCCCCCAAAGAAGAAGGATTTTTACCAGTGTTCTGCCCACTTATGTACAGCTGCCACTTTTTCTTCCAAAGTCAGTTATACAGTTGTGTCAGCCAATCAACTAACAGTTTTTTTTTATCTTTGTTCCTTATTGACAGGGACTAAAATTTCTCAGACACTCAATATAGGATCATAGATCTGGAGCTGGAAGGGACATTAAGACAATGTCTTAAGATTAAGACAATGACATTGTGACTTGGCAAGACAAAAAGCAGTCAGATTTTTTTTTCTTTTGAGCACATGAGGGCCACAAAAGTAATATTGAAGGTGGGGTTCAAGTCCACATCCTCCAGTGCTGTAGTCAGTGCCCTCTCCATTAAATATACCACACTGCCTGTGACTTTCAATTAAAGTATCTTTTATAGCAAATTCATCTATAAGAAGCTTGACCTTTTATATGCTTGCCAGTTGTACATATAGGCTTTGAAAAAGTTGTTCTATCTCCTAAATATAAGAGAGCATTTCCCAAAGAAAGACATTTTTCGTTGCGGTGTTTCATTGTCTCTGTCTGTCTCTTTCTCTGTCTCTCTCCTCCCTCTCCTTCTCTCTCTCTTCCTCTCTGTCCCCCTCTCTCCCTCTTCTCAAGCCATCACTGAAAGCTTTGATACACCTGACAGAAAATCTTCAGTTTCTTATTACGACAAATTATACCCTAAGCAGCAGGATATAAAATCCTAGGGAATCTCTTGGGATGCATTGAATTTCTCCCATTGAATCAATCTGCTGCCTGGCTGCTCCTGCGGCTCCATTACGGCTATCTATTTTCCTTTTCTCAATTCTTGGGGAGCGGGGGGGGGGGAAGAATAGAAAAAAATCAGGGTTCTCTCTGTAGGGAGTCAGCAGAAAATCAGGCAGCCCGAGCAAATGGGTAATGATGGCTAGAACTCCAAAGGACTCCAAAAGAATTGATCAAAACCAATTTTAATTTCAGGTAAAGTACATCTGGCTTGTTTCATTACTGGATCAGTAATTCGGCAGTGGCTAGTATGTGGTGCATGGAGTTTTAGAGATAGGCTTTCCCGGAAGGTCCATACGCAGTTTTCAGAAGCGCTCCAGTTCCGGGGCAGAGTAGTGTGGACATTCAATTAAGTTGCACAATCAAGACTGATTTGCCAGACTTCATAAATTTAATGGCTTCTAGAGAATGGTAATGATATTTGTAAGGGACATTAAGAAATCACTGGATTAAATGAAAGACCGTTAAGTACCTGGAAAATGATTTTACTCCAATAACTTGAATAAGCTACCTTTTTTTGTGTAACAAAAATGTCCTTTGGACTAGCAAGAAATATGCATTGAGCTTATAAAAGGAAAGATGCTAAAAATGCCTGTGATTATTTCTGTTATTACACAAATTCAAAGAGAGGAAATTAACCGGGGACTGTTAGATAACTACAGTAGTAGGGAAACCAGCCTGGCCTTCAACCATGCAGAATAGGGTGATGCTTTTGGCAGAGAAGTGATGGATGAGAAACACAGAATTTGCATCTTCAGATATGCCCTTGGTGTTGATCTATTTTGCTTGACAGTACATATTAATTGTAAGGAATAGATCCTACTGGGATGGGGAAGGAGGTAGGTTAAGGAATAGTTAGATAGACAAGAAAAAAATGGCATCAGTACAATATCTTTAAGAGAGCAGAAGGGGAGACAAGTCATATAATTTTCTTTTTACTGCTTTGCTAAACTTTATATATAAGTACATACAGTTCATACTAGCTACTGAGAACATGTTCAAAACTTTCAGTGTGAGAATTTATGTGTTGGAAATAATCAGATGCTACACCTCCATCAGGAGTTATTTATTGTTTTGCTGTTATCTAAACTTAAGAAAGTGATGTGGAAAATGTTAACAATGCAGATAAATCCCAAGTGTGTCATGTGTATGTTTTTAGAAGAGCCAATTGTTAAACATTTAACAGTACATACAAACAGATGCACATCTTTATGTGTATATTACACATGTGTGCATGTAAATATATGGGGCAGGTAGGTGGCACAATAGATAGAGTGCTGGGCCTAGAGTCTTAAAGACCTGAGTTCAAATATTACCTCAGATACTTATTAGCTATGGGACTCTGGGTAAGTCACTTAACGCTGTTTGCCTCAGTTTCCTCATCTGTAAAGGAAATAGCAAACCACTCTAGATCTTTGCCAAGAAAACTCCAAATAAAGTCATAAAGAGTCAGACATGACTAATTGGCTAAACAACAATAAATACACACACATACACATACATGCATGCACATATATGTCACATACATATATATATATACACATATATGCATATATATGCATTTCTTTTAGGGGAAAAAACTGTATTCTGCCAAATATCACCATTTCCTAAACATTCCTCTTCTCTATTCTTTGTATCTCAAAATTTTTGTTGTTAAGTTCACAATAAAAAAAGGAGAAAACAGAGAAAAAAATGGGGTGGTCCTTTGGAGCAGCCACAAGATAGAATTACACGTAGCAACTAGTTCTTCAAATAGTTCTGTAGAGGATGTAGGAAGTTGGCTAACATCCCTGTATAGGGCTTTTAGGGAGGACTAGCACCTGTGGTATGAGGACTTGCCAAGGCTTTTTCAGGGCTGTCCACCTGTCACCCAGCTCTTCCCTGTGACTCCAAGAAGCTGTGGCATGCACAGTGGCCACATCTTGGTAAAACCATGTTTGCAGATGGATTAAACTAGGTTGAAGATAACTGCCAGGCCTCAAACCCATTTGTGAATTAGGAGTACATTTAACCCAATGGCATGACAACTTCCCCCAGTAGAACAGGCAGATGAAAACGTTTTATTCCAGTGGCCATGAAGGTGGCTGAAGCAGGTGCTGTGGAGTGCTTAGACCTTGGTCAGATATCAAAGACACCAAGGTTATCTGCTGCATCCTGGGCCGTGTTCAGTTGTCTTGATTTTTGTCTTGTTACTGGACTTCCACAACTGGAAAAGAGAGTGAGTCTGAAGACTTTGTGTAACATTGCTCACTTAAATCCAATTCATGAACGAGTTAAGACATCACCCCATGATGTCATTGGTCCTTTCTGAAAACAAAGGATAAACAAGAACAAACAAACTTAATGGAGGATATTATCATACTATAATGCTGTTGTTCAGTAGGATAAAGAAAAACATCCTCAATTTTCACTGCAAGTGTCACTGTAATTCTTTGGCCAAGGAAAGCCACAGTTGAGGCTCAGCAAACATAAAAAGTGACTTCTCATCACTCAGTGGAATTTTTTAGAAGAAATGATGAAAGGGCTTAAGAACACATCTCTTCTCTCTAACTTTTTAGACAGAGTGAGAGATTCCAAAGAGTAATACAAAATATAACATAGGAAACCAGAAAGAAAAAGATTCCTAAGAAACAGAAAGGAGACAAAGCCAGTGTAAAGATGTTGGTGAATAGTAGAATGTGGCTCAGAGGAGAAAAGGAGAAAGAAACTCTACAGCATTAGACTGAAGTGAATTATAGTTCCCAGAATATCTGTGGTGACCCCATAATTTGATCTGGTAACCACATCGCTTGGTCTGGAGTAATGAAATGAACATTGGACTATATGTCCGAAGGCATGGGTTTGAATCCTGATTTTGCCATGCACTAGATGTGAAACAAGTAGCTTTACCTTTCTAACGCTCAGTTTAACTGCCTGTGAAAATGAAGGAATTAGGCTAGATGATTTTAAGGTCCCTCCTAGCCTTGACAATCTATGTTCTATACTCTATGAAAATGTGGTAGAGAGACTGAAACCAAGGTTTCACATAAAACTCCCTAGTGCAGCCTGAATCAGATTAAAGTAGAATTGGGAAATGTTTAACAAAATAAATAAAAATACAGTAGGACATAAATAATGTCAATTTGTGGTTTTCTAAATCACTACATACAGCTGGCAGAGATGTGTTTTTATGTGAGTTTGACACCATTGGATTCACAACCTCATCAAGGTCATTTTATCTTATCAAGGTCATTTTAGCAGGATGATTCCAGACATAAAAGCTCCTTAGCCCTTGTATTACTTTCTTGTCCCAAATTCAGAAGAAGTCCCCAAAATGTGAAGTTATTCAGAATGACTCTCTTTGATTCTTTTTTTAAAATCAGTATATGAAATAGAATAAAAATTTTAAGCAGGTTAATATAGGTAGCTCAATAGGTAACCTTAACATTGATCTGTTTCCTCACCTTGACCACTTTAGAATGTGGCTTAGGCCTTTGGCAGAAACTGCTTTCCCTAAGCTGTTTGTTAAAGGGTCCAGGGCCCTGTTCCTGCTAACCATTTACAGTCGAGTTTGAATGTAACACAACAGTTGATTTGTGTTTTAGGTCACTATGTAAATTAGATAGAGTGCCAGGTCTGGAATCAGGAAGACTCATATTCCTGAGTGCAAATCTGGCCTCAGACACTTCCTAGGTGACCCTAGGTAAGTTACCTAACCCTATTTGCCTCAGTTTCCTCATCTGTAAGATGAGATAGAGAAGAAAATGGCAAAGCATTCCAGTATCTTTGCCAAGAAAACCCTACAAGAGGTCATAAAGATTTGGAGATGACTGAAAAACAATTCCTCCTTGTTATAAGGAGTTATAACTAATAAAAATTAATGGAATTTAGTTAGGTAATGAAGATTAGGTAAATAGGTTGATAGATTATTCTATGAGTCAGTAGAAAAGATGATTGGACTGAAGTGAATTATAGTTCCCAGAATATCTGTGGTGATCTCATAACTTGATCTGGTGACCACATCACTTGGTCTGGTATGTGTGTGTGTGTATATATATATATGTAAATGTAATCAGTTTTATTCCTCATGTGCTCCAGAAAAAGTGAAATTTTTTTTACTCCTTAAAGTTCTGTCTTAACATGTCCTAAGTACAGATGTTGTTCCCTCTGCTTGAAATGTTGCTTACCCAACCCTCCTTCCACAAACCCCATTGCTGTCCATTGAAATTTTGCCTATCCTTCAAGGCATAGCTTGAATCTCATCTCCTCTAAGCCTTTGTACATCCTCCCAACAAGAAGTAATCTCTCCCTTCTATTAACTTTCATAGCATCTTTTCCATGTCTCTTAAGCACGCCTAGTCTGTTTTATACTGTATTTATGGGTACATAGGCCTTGTTCCCTCTACTGAATTTGTCTTGTTCTACCAAAAACTTAATGCATAAGAGACTTAATAAATATTTGTTGAATGAATGAATAAGTTTGTTGAATGAATTTGAGTTTTAGTTTTACTGTTAGAAGGGCCTAGTTCCTTTTCACAGCTGCTCTAATTTTGACCTCTCTTCTCTCATCAAACATGAGAACTGAAGTTCAGAGTTCTCCTTCATGGTTATGGATACCTGTGCTCAGTTTCTTTGTATCTGGAAGACTTATTTATCTGGAAGTAATTTTAAAAAAGAGAGCCCTAAGAATGTTCTTCCAGTGCTAAGCCCTGGGGAATAGCTCCTTGAATCATAAATTGTTAGCCCTGGAAGGGCCCTTTTGTTCTAGCATAGAATGGTGGTGTCATATTCATCACCATCAGAAATCACATCGATTTGTTGAACTAATGGGAGAAACTAGAACAAAGGATGGTTGACGGTACAGCTGAGGAGGTCAAATGAGGAGGTTAGTCACCAGGACAAAGTCCAAGCAGGCAGTAATAAAGATCTGAACCAAAATGGCAGCCTCAATGACTGAAGAGAAGGTATGTAAGTAAGGGATATTAGTTGTGGAATTGACAAGACTTGGCTACCAGTGAGATATGAGGGACAAAAAAGAGGAAAAAGTCAAAGATACTTCCAAAGTCTGTGAACCTGGGCAACTGAAACAAGGGCCTCAGTAGAAACAGAAAAGTTTGGAGGAAGGATGGGTTTAGGGGAAAAGATAATGAGTTCAATTATGGACATGTGAATATAAGAATTACTAAAGGATATCAGTTAATCAACAGGTATTTATTAATTCAGCAACTACTATATGCCAGGCACTGTGCTAATTGCTGGGAGTACAAGTACAAAGAATGAAACAATTCTCTAGGTTGAGATGTTCAGCAGTTAGATGGTATTTCAGAAGAAAGATTTGGGCTAAATTTGAAAATAATCTATGTCAAGATGGTAATTGGATTTATGAGAGCTAATGTACAAGACAAAAAGAGAAAAGGACTCACTATGGAACTTTGGGGAAGCAGTATAATTGAGTGGATGGACTGATGGACTTCAAATCAGGGTACTTGGGTTCATATCCTGGTTCTGTCATTATTTCTGTAATTCTAGGTAAGTCAATTAACCTCTCTGGGCTTCATTTTTCTCGTCTGTAAAGAGGTTGACCTATATATTCTTTTATGTACCTTCTAAATTAAAATCTGTGGTCCTTTGGACACTGTTTGTGAACGGGCAAGAGGTGTATGATGATCCAGCAAAAGAGACTAAAATGGAAGGTGCAGACAGTTAGGGAAAGGGCCAGGAGAGAGCAGTGTCAAGGAAGCCCAGGAGGAGAAAAGGTGGTCAATCATGCCATCAGCTTCAGAGGAGTCAAGAAGTCTTCCTGGTAGCTTTCAGATTTAATAGTTTAATTATTTTAAAAGCATCAAGATTAAAACAATTTAAATATGATGGTGCCACAATTAGAATTACACAAGACCTAGCAGCAGAGACATCAAAGGACTGCAGGTCTTGGAACACAACATATCGAAGGGCAAAAGACCTGGGGCTCTGGCCGAAAATATCATACCGTTCAAATTTCAGTATCATCTTGAATGAAAAAAATGGACATTTGACAAACCCTCAGGCTTTCAAGACTGTTAAAAAAAATCCTCAACTTTATAGAAGATTAGACATACAAGAACCAAGAGAAGCATAAGGTACATACCAAAGACTGACTATAAGGGATTCATAAGAACAGATTGCTTAACTTTTATACAGCATAAAATCCAAAATGTATGTCTAACATTATTAATAATTGTCGAGCTCATAAGAAAGAAGGGGATAAACCTGACTATGATATGAATTTAAAAAGTAAAATCATTTAGAAACAGCTAAAAACAGTAACTATTTCATACAAAAAGGGTGCAAGAAGAAGAAAGGATACAGAAGATTTAGATGGGGGAGGAGGGCTGGTAGGTCTGGTAACCTACTTTCATCGGGAATGGGTTTAAGAAGGAAATATATATATATATATAGAAGAGTATAAAAGTCTTCTAAATTTAGAAGAAATAAAATGGTAGGGGTATAGTGAAGGGGAAGAGGACAAGGGAGGGATTAGGACAAGGGAGGGATTTTTAGAGGGGAGAATGAGGGAATAGATAAAGGGTGTTTAGATCAATGGGAATGGGATGATAGGGGAGGGATCCTTGGAGGGGGGTAGGCAAGTAATAGGAGGGCGATGTAGTGAGTAGAAGTAAAGTAGAGGAGGCAAGAGGGATAGGAAACAAAAGATATGTACAAATATAAAAACAAAGATCAGGAATAGAGTATGTTTGGGAAAGCAGATGTCTATATATGCATGTATATATGTATAAGTGTGTATGTGTATGTATATATCGAGAAACATATCTAAACTATGTTGTAGCCTTCTAGGGGACTGGGGGGAGGGAAAAAAGAACAAAGTTAAAAAGTGCACAGCAGAGAACAAAAGAAAACACAAGGAAGCAAAGAAAAGATGGACAATTCTCAACACAAGGTTATTATTTATCATACAGGCTTTCTTGAAAGGAAAATTTATTGTTACATATTTTGAATCTTCTCCTATGTTCTGCTATGCACATGACTTGCTTCTTTTCTTTCTTACTTTGTATTTAAGTTTCAATATTTAAGCTTACAATATGTAGATATTCTGTATTCTGTATTCTCTATTCTGTATTTGTGTTCTGGTAAAATTTTTAAAAAGGGAAAAATAATTTAATTATTGTTTAATTCAATAATTAAATTAATAATAGATAGTTGGTCATCTCAGAGATAGTAGCTTCAGTCAAGGGCATACAAGGAATGGTCAGAAACTAGAGGCTGAGAAATAGTTGAGAGGAAAATAAGGAGGAGGTGGAGGTGATGAAAATAGACAGCCTTTTTCTAAGAATTGGATGTGAGAAGGAAAGAAGATATAGGATAAGATTGCCATTTATCTCCAATTGAGAGAGGTCTCTGGGGTACTTCTTGTTGATTCCTTTGGAATCATTTCTTGGTCCTAGGTCTTCTGAGCATGACACTGCTGATATAAATGTGTTCACTGGAGTGGAATGGTTCCCTACAAACTGTGGGTTTTGTTTTGAATGATTTAAACATTGAGATGATGAAACTGTTTTTCAAAATACTTTTAAGTAGAGGAATTGTATGACTGTAAATATAATTCCTCGACATTCCCTCCAAAGACATTGCCCATAGAGGGACTGTGCGAAATATTAAATAGTCAGTTTTGGAACAGGAACACCTGGGCATAGTTCTTTTGTCTGACATATATTAGCCACGTGACTCTGGGTAAGTCACTAAACTTCTCAGTGCTCTGGGGCAGAGGTATCAAACATGAAGCCTACTGGCCACATGTAGTCTGTAATACTCTCTTGAGTGTGGCAGGGGCGGGGGAGGGGGGAACAGATTAAACTTTAATTGGGAAACATTTAATCAAATAAGTTAAAATACAATAGAACATAGCTAATGTTAATTTGTGACTTCTCAAGTCAATATGTGGCCTGTAGCAATCCTTATGTATGATTTAATGGCTCTGTTTCCACTTGAGTTTCACACCACTGCTCAAGGAAACTCTTTAAGGCACTTAAGTTACAGAGAAGATGCCTACCTGCATCGGTGGAGTTTCCTTGTCTGGGATTCCTCTATACTAATGAAATCCCAGGTCCAGTCTCTATCTTTTCTCCTGAATGAACCATTAGATCCTTGACAGTTCAGGATTAGGCAGAAGCATATTAAGACAGTGGAACAATTGTTAAGTAGTTATTTGTCAATGATAAGAAACAGAACCAAGATACCCCAGAGGGAGTTGTACAAGGAAGAAGAGCAACTAGGAGACTTGGTAAAAAGAGGACAAAAAGAGTTCTTGCTGGATAGACTGGCCGATAGACCTCATGGCGGTTATATGAACCAGAATGTCCCAACTCTTTATAATTCCTTCTTCTGTCCAAGTGGTATTTGTATATACAATACAACAATTTTGCTTCTCCTTCTACCCTTGTAGGTCATCACCCGAACACCCTCTGCTCTGTTTCTCCCCTTAGATTTCTAGATTTGCTCAGTTGGCTGTATGGTCTCCCTGGTCAATGCTACCTCACTACCCCCTTTTTATGTACTGCATTGCTTTTCAACAAGGGATGCCCTTCCAGAATCAAATTCCACTTATGAATTTCATCCCATCAAACTCCAGCAGTACCAAAGAGGTCAAATGTCTTCCTTTCATTAAAGTCTCTACCAGGCATGGTTATATATGTATTATCCCAGATATCATGGAAGCTGAGACTAGTGGATAGATTGAGTTCAGGAGCTCTGAGCTGCAGAGGGCTAAGCTAATCATTTGTCTTCAGTGTTGGGTGGCAGTATGTTGAGCCCCCAAGAAGATGGGAAGAAGCGATCCAGGCTATGTAAGGAGGAGCAAAATTAGCCTGTGTCAGAAACAGAGCAGGTAAAAGCTCCTATCCCAAATAGGAGTTGGACTGGGCCAGTGAGTGACTGCTGTACTACAGTCTGGGCAAGATAAGGAGACACAGTCTCAAAAAATAAAATAACATAAAGCAAAATAAAATTTCTAATTCATTCCTGTCGCTGCCCATACAGTCATGCTTCCTGTCTCATCAACAAAGAGTTGATTAGATTGATTATCTAATTTCTGAAAAATATTTTCAGTTATCAGACATCTAGGGGAAACTTTAGAATAGACAAGTCATTTATGAGATGAGAAAGAAAATCTGAATTAGACAAAATAATTTACTTATGGCTTGGACATATCTTTTCGCAAAGGATTTACAGTGTGAAAGTTCTGTCCTTTGATAATTGGGTTTTCCTTTTTTCCTTCTTATTCTATAGCTTTCACCAACATTTGAGCTTTATGGGGTGACCTTGTACATTGCATGCAAGCTATGGATGGTGAAGTTACTTCTGCCCTGCCTTCACAATAGGTATCTTCTCTGGAAAAAAACCTAGTCATTACTGTAGCATTTACTTTAGACATCATAAACTCATGATATGTTTCTTCTTAAGTTTCTTAGCACAGGAGGGAAAAGAGAAATACCAAAGATGCCACATTATGAGAGAGGCTTAGCAAGGCAGTACCTAACTTGGGGACTTTCACATCTGTCTTCCAGAAACCCTAGCTAGACCTTGCTGTAGTGACCTGTTTGGGCACTAGGGGATGCAAGTGATTAAAGGTTAAAGCTGGGATCCATATTTTAGTTATAGGATGGGCCATCCAGATTCAAAGCTTGACCAGAGGGATATTTGAATGCAATGGCAATGATTTAGAATGAACTGGTTTGAGTGTTATTGTCTTGGTGATGTACAAATATAAACTTTACCTGCATCCATCTTAGATAGGGACAGGATTCATTAAAGGAAAAGTCATTTTAAACAAGCTTTCCAGGATAAATGATAACGAAGTATTTATTTACTGGGTTATTTTGAAATACATGAACAGTTATTATAGCAAAGGTGGTAGGGGTGGGGATATGGGAAGCAGAAAGGCTTAAATTGAGAGAGAAATTATCTAGCTTAGACATGAGGGATGTATGGTATTCTGGTTAAAAAGAATTTTGAATACATTCTCCTGTGAAGTTATGGATTCTAATCCTTTGGCAACGACAAGGAGACATCTTTCTTTCCCTTATATACCTCAGTTTCTCATTTTCTAGGATAGTGGAAATGCCATCCCGTTCATAGGCTCGTGGGTTGAGTAAATGACTTTTTGATATCCCTTTGAGTCATGCTTTGAAGAGGAAGTTTAGGTGGCAAGGGAGAATAATCTATAATAAACCTAAAAGCCTCCAAAAGAAACTCTCAACCATTGATTTCTATGCACCCTCAAAAATGCTTAAGGAAAAGTGGTTTCAGTCCATTAGTAAGGATGGCCGTAGGCTTTCCCCCAAAGAAAGCTGTGTTATGTAAGAGAAAAAAATGCACCTTAATTTGGAACACCGAGATTATGGAATTGATCCACCTCAATTAAGAGAATCGTTGAGGGAAATCTTGTCTGAGACCTAAGGTGAATGAGTGATTTATTATGCTTAAAGCAGAAATGATGAGACAGTATAAGGAACAGGGTAAATATCATGCCTATCCCTTTACTCTCCAGTGACATCCTACAAAATTGGCATTTCCTTAGATTAGGATCACAGCCTTAGAGCTGAATGGAACCTCAGAGGCCATCTAGTCTAACCCCCTCATTTTACAGATGGGCTCAGCCCAAAGAGATGCAGTGGCACACCAAAGGTTGCACCAGAAGTAATTGGCTGAGGTGACATTTGAACCAGGGTCTTCTTTCACAGTGCCTGTCAGCCGCCTTTTGGCATATCAGAATGGGCAGAAGAAAGAATAGGGGCTGTGCTATAAAAATCAGACTGCCTTGGTTTTGGTTTTTTGTTTTTTCCTGCCGGGTACCTATGTAACTCTGCTTGGTTATTATTGTCACTGGCAACAGAGGGATCTTTTTCTGAGCACAAATGTATGCTTACATTTTCCTCTAATGACAGAGACCCAGGCAACCGTTCCAGCTCCTAATGGCTCATTCTTCCTCAAAATTTGCTTCTAGGTGGCATAGTTGATAAGACTCTAGAGTTTGAGTTCCACTGGAAATCCTTGTTACCTATGTGACCTTGGATAAGTCACTTAAACTTCTCTATGCCTCCATTTCCTCATCTGTAAAATGTTGGAATTGGACTTGATGGCCTCTTCGGTCAATCAATTAATAAGAATTTAGCAAGTGCTTGCTATGTATCAGACACGGTGCTAGGATACCAGTACCAAAAGGTAAAATAATCCCTACTCTCCAGGAACATACAGATTTGTGAGGAGGTCTCTTCCAGGCTTAAACCTATGAGCCAGAACTCAAAAGTAACCCTTCTTTTGCCTCTGTCCAGAAACGACCCTGGCTAATCAGTTACCTCCCTATGAGGTGTTGCTCTCTTTCCTTTCAGCCACCTTTTTGGCCTCCCTTCTTTCTTAATTTTTTAGCTCACCTGAGATAGATGCTTCCTTGTCACAGATCTACCCCTAATTCCTGGGCTAAGGCCTCCTTACAGTGATACTGTTCTACCCTATGCTTCAAATGTCACTTTATCATTATTCAGATTTTCTCCTTCCCCCAAACCAGAGGAGGTGCTTTGTTTTAAAGGCTTACTGCTTGAGGGAAGTAGGAGACTTTTTCCAACTGGTCTTCACACTCCATAATGTTGTCTGTTAAGTGAGCAGAAGAGTCAAGACTGATAATCCCCTCCAGGCCAAGGGCATTTAGATCGGCTTCATCATTGCTCTTTGGAGGGACTCACTACAGGTTGTTTTCTCAGCATTAGATGGGCATAAAGAAAGAATTTATTCATGCCTTCTTATAAATTATAAATCTAGGATTCAAGGGTGGGGAACCTACGGCCTCAAGGCCACATGTAGTCCTCTAGGTCCTCAAGCACAGCCCTTTGACTGAATCCAAACTTCACAGAACAAATCCCCCTTTTAAAAGGATTTGTTCTGTAAAACTTGGACTCAGTCAAAAGACCACACCCAAGGACCTAGAAGGCCACATGTGGCCTCAAGGCCGCAGGTTTCCCACCCTGATAGATGGTCCAGGCAAAAGCAAGGAATTGACACATGTGGCAAAGTAATAATTTTAGGGTCTCTGAACCTACTTTGGTATTTAGCCAATTAATAAATCATTGAGCATTTATTAAATGCCTACTATGCGCCAGCCATTGTAGTAGGCCATTGGGGATGCAAAGACCAAATTGAAGCAGTCCCTCAAAAAGCTTGCATTTTATTGGAGGAGACAACATGTCCATGTCTAAGCATATACAAAATAAATAAGATAAAATAAATAATAATAAATATATAAAATAAATATATAAATCTATTTATTTATTAAATAAAATAAAATATAAGAAGGTAGTAACAGCTAGGGAAATGAGGAAAGGCTTCATGGGATGCTGGAGTTGAGTTTTAAAGGAAACCAAAGCATCTAAGAGGCAGAAGAAAGTGTGGAAAAAGCGCATCTCAGGCATGGGGCACAGCAAAGCAAAAGCATGGAGGTGGGATCGAGCATTGCACGTGAGGAACATCAAGAACATTTCAGCTAGACAGCATGTGTGTAGACAGTATCTGTGAAGAGGAGTAATGTATGAAAAAAAGGTAGCCTGGGACCAAATTTCCCCCCAAACCCACATTGATCAATTTGTGCTATTGAATAGGTAGGCTGGTCTGAAAGGTTGTGGGCAGTGGCTGAGAAGAGTGAGATTTGCTGCAGCCTTCTGTTCACTTCTTCATTTCCCGTGCAGAGACCTAGGCTCAGCTACATGTTTGCACATGGAAGCTACAGAGAGCAACGCCACAGAAAGGAGCCTTTTGTGCTGTCAGCCCTCATTTGTGTCATCATCACTCATTTTCATTGGAAATTTCCAAATCGTGCAAAGCTCCGTAGGGGTTGAATAATCTATGAACAAAGCAAAAGCAAAGTGACAATATAAGGACTAAAAAAGGAAAGGGGAAAATAAAGGAGGTGGAGGAGGATGTGGTTTTGGACCATATGAAGTCCTTGGCCTAGGGAGCTCCCAGTGGGGAAAGTCCCTCCACTATCACAAATCAGCCCCTTTTCCGCCTCTTAAAATCTTAGAGTGTTGTGTAGAAAACTGAGGCAGGTTAAGGGACTTGCCTGGGATCACTTAGGCAGTACTTGAACTCGGGTCTCCCTGACTCCAAGGCTTACAATCCACTCTACCACAATACATTTCAGGGGAATCAAGCCATGAAATAAATCCCACTCTGACTTGTGACAAATATAACAACTCTCCCTACCTCTGAGGCTTTAAAAATAAAAGGCATTTGGAGTAACTACGTTCAGTCTTCCCTTTACCTTCACTCCACTGACATGGAGTGCCCTGAGGAAATTGGTCACCTTGAGAAGGCATGGTGGTATAGACCACTTGGATTTGAAGGATCAGGAATGTTAATTATGTGGGCCAAATGTAGCCTGCTCCAATATACACTCCTGAATGCAACCTGAATCAGATTAAAATGTAATTGGGAAATATTTAACAAAATAAATAAAACAGATAAAATTACATTTTAAAGCTAAGTCAATATGCAGACCAGGACAGAGGGGTGAGCACATGATGACAACTTATATTTATTACAATCATATTTTGAGGGCAGATGTGTGGCTGTATGGGGGAGGAGGAAAAATGAAAGATTCTATTGTTATTCTAGAACAACACACAGAACAGAACCTCGATCAAATGGTGGCCAAAAGCGGAAGTCTTTAGGAGTAAAGACATTTGCTTTGCCTACCAGTTTCCGAAGGACAAGCTTCAATCTCAGACACAAAGTTATGAAACAGCCCAGCAGTGGATCTCTTAGGACAGAGAGGAACGGTCTGAGATGCCATCTTTCTTTTGCTTATGTCATTGGATAAAATTCTTAGTCCTACGTTATTTCAAGGAGTTAAAATAAGATTTAAGATCTAAAGGGGGAATGAAAACATCTTACACCACATTTTCAACTGCCAGCTAATTTTGTGATGCTTCCAGGTGGGAAAAAAAAAGTCTCTCAGCAACACAGAGTAGAATCATGCATTCCACAGATCTTGTGGCTGACACTCTGCCTCAGCGATTATTTTACCCTCCTTGCATTGTGGCCTTTTGCTGAAGTGTATTTCATGGAGTACTTCCCCAATCCCAAACTCCAGGAATTGTAATGAAGGAGGGAGTGACTGAGTCAGGTGTGATGGCCATTTAGAATGTCAGGGAGTGATGGGTAATGGCTAATGTTTGATGTACCAGGTATTTTTTATTTTGGGGTTTTTTGTTGGTTTCTTGGAGGGCATTTTAAAAGTAGAAGTGACCATGTGAAGGTTTAGTGTTGCAGGTTCTCCTACTTGGCAGTTGGGCATTTTGGCTTAGTTTAGTCCAGGTTCTCAGCAGGTAGGTAGTGCAGTGGATAGAGTCCTGGTCTTGGAATCAGGAAGACTCATCTTTGTGAGTTCAAATCCAGCCTCAAACGCTTACTAGCTGTGTGACCTTGGGCAAGTCACTTAACTCTACCTCAGTTCCTCACTTGTAAAATGATCCAGAGAAGGAAACGACAAACCACTCTAGTATCTTTGCCAAGAAAATCCCAAATGGGGTCACAAAGAGTCAGACA
Organism: Phalanger gymnotis; assembly: GCA_028646595.1. Lineage (NCBI taxonomy): Eukaryota > Metazoa > Chordata > Mammalia > Diprotodontia > Phalangeridae > Phalanger > Phalanger gymnotis. The sequence goes on from CM053626.1 coordinate 230,681,828, forward strand.
CGACTGAAATATGACTAAACAACAACAACAACAGAGGTCCCAGCTCTATCCCGAGTCAATGGCAGCATTGGGCCTAGTGAGGACCTATACGGTCACTCTGCGGTGTATCCCCATAACCAAGTGAGAACACCGTCTGGAGTACAATAACATTCCCCCCACCATCGTGACTAAGTGCTAGACGAGTTCCATTTCCTTATAAGAGCATGTGTAAGAACTGAAGAATGCATACCCCAAGTGAGCTGAGCATTAATCTGTCAGCAACTTAAATGTGTTTAGGAGAGTGAGATGGAAATATGCAATATAGCGATGGACTTGAGAGCAGATGGCCCTTGTAAAGCTGGCCTGGTTCAGAGTAGCTCGAGCCTTTTATCAGCGGCCTTGAGTTAAGCCTGGTATTGACTTTTATAGATGTAGGCTCTTGAGACGGTCTCAATATTTTTCTAGAAGAGGTGTAAATTCCTGCTCCCCTCATTGCACCCCCCCCAATCATATACAACTTAATATGAAAGTCTATTCAAAATGCCCTGTAGCACACAGACACCTTTATCTGGAAGGAGGCAAAGGGTGAAAAAGCGCAGTAATTGTGAGGGGAAGATAAAATAATGGCATCTAGTTTTAATCCTCCTTAGCAACAACTTTCTATGTCTTAGTAAACCATGCTAGAGATGTAGAATGTCAGTATTCCAATGGGTTAGTGCATCTCACCAGTGTGTACATTTCTTTTCATGATGCTTATCATGTAACACCACCAGGGTTACCACTTTGGGATGAATTCTCTGGCTGTGGCAACCCGCAGAACAAAAGGAACAACTGGTACCACTAAATAAGAGCTATATCCTCATCTCACCTCTATGCCCTCTTTCATTCCCCTTCTTTGATTTGCATCCAATTAAATAAAACAAGGTAGCCCTGGGAACTTCCTGGCTGTGTCATTTAACCTTTGTCTGCTTTAGTTTACTCAACTATAAAATCAGGATAACAATAGCATCTATCCTAAAGGGTTCCTCTGAGGAGCAAAAGAGGTAGCATTGGTAAAGAATTTAGCACTGTGGCTGGACTATAGCAAGTGCTTACTTCTTTTTCTCTTCAGTTCCTTACTGGAAACTGGTTTCACCAAAGGCCGAAGCCTCTCAAGTCACATTCATGTGTATCTATGAAAAGACACTCATCGTACTCCAGTTTGACCAGTCCTAATATATAGACAACCGAGTTTTGGAAGGAGCATTGAGCTTGATGCCAGAACATCTGAATTTAAGGCCCAGCTCTAGCCATGTGAATTTTAGAATTTTAGAAATTTTAGAATTTACAGTTTTAGGAATTTTAGACATTTCTTCCTTGGATCATGTTGCTTTCTGGCTTACCTCTTCCATGAATTCTATGTTCCAGCAATACTGGGCTACTTGCAATCACTTCAACACAACCCTCTATCCATTATGTTTGTGTCTTTGTACTAGTTAGCCCTCACATCCTGGAATGCTCTGTCCTATCACTCCTACCTCTTAATTTCCTTGATTTCAACTCTGCTTAAATCCCACTACTCTAGGATGCCTTTCTTGGTGCCCCAAGCTCCTAATGCTTTCCCCTCTCAGAGTACCTCCTCTCTACTCTTTATGTATCTTTTATCTTTATTGTTATTGTTGTTAAGTCATTTTTCAGTTGTGTCTAACTCTCCATGACCCTATTTGGCATTTTCTTGCCAGAGATACTGGAATGGTTTTCCATTTCCTTCTCTAGCTCATTTTACAGATGAGGAAACTGAGGCAAACAGGGTTAAGTGACTTGTACAGGGTCACACAGCGAGTAAGTGTCTGAGGCCAGATTTGAACTCAGAAAGAGGAGTCTTCCTGATTTCAAGCCCAGTACTTTATCCACTATACCGCCTAGCTGCCTCACATCTTTATCTAGTTAGTTCTTTATGTGGCATCTCCTCCATTAGGACATAAGCTCCTGAAGGGCAAGAAGTGTCTTTTTGCCTTTCTTTCTATTCCCAGACTTAGAACAGTACTTGCCACATAGTTAGGACTTAATAAATGTTTGTTGACTTGACAGATAGCTATTAGGGCTCAGAAACTTCCTTTTCCTAAGAGAAAAAGGCCTCAGTGGGGCTGAGCAGTGCTGCTGGACAACACTCTTAGTCCCATGGGATAGATGTAGTGTTGTGCTGGAGGAAGGAGTTGTGTGCTGCATGCTAGCTAGTATTGCTGGAACATAGAGTTTATAGAAGAGAGAAGACAGAAAGCAAAATGACCCAAAGGAGGAAATTTCTAAAATTTCTTTCATAGTATGGCTAAAGATAGGACTCCCTGCCTTCAAGAAACTTGTCTTCTAATGCGGGGGAGAAGGGACTAAAAAAAAAAAAAAAAGGAGATGACAACCAAAAAGTGGAATGGAAGCATTAAAGTGGAAGAAGCATGAAAACATAAGATTCGTCACACTAGAAAAATGATGTATTAGAACGGAAAGGACACTGGACCATGAATCAGGAGACTTAATTTCTGGGTTCTGACTCAGCCACTAATCTGCTATCTGACCTAAAGTAAGTTACCATAAGTCGAGAGGACTGAGCTAGATGTTCTCCAAGGTGGCTTCACGGTCTATGTGAGGGTCAGCCCCATTGTCCATCCATCTTGGAATCGCCACTAACAGACACCACGGATCATGTTACCCATCTTTTCCGTCAGCAGCTGTGAGGTGAAAGATGTGCCCTCAGATGTCCTACTTTTCCATAATAACCCTTTCTGGAGTTGATATCCATGAAATTTTCCTAAACCATTTGTGAAATTATTTGTATTTTCCATCTCCCTTATATGCTAGAGAAATTTGAAGTAGGGCTTCCTTTTCGTCTGTTCTGAAGTTGAATCTGCTGTGTGAACCCCCTCATTAATATATTCCAGGACCAGGTGAATAAAGCCGTGATCACCGGTAATTTTATAGACATCACAGCATAATGGATAAACAAAGGAAATAAGCATTTATTAAATATCTTCTATGTGCCATGCACTGTGCTAAATGCTTTACAAGTTTTATCTCATTTGATCCTCATGATAATCCTGGGAAGTAAATACTATTATCTCCATTTTTTAATTGAGGAAACAGAGACAAACAGGGTAAAATGATTTGCCCAAGGCCCCATGGCCAGTAGGTATCTGAGGCTGGATTTGAACTCAGGTGTTTCTGAATCTAGGTCCAGGGTTCATTCTGCTGTATCACTTCTCTGTCTCCTATGCAGGATTCATTGTCAAGAAGACCAGGGTTTAAAATTCAACTTAAGACACCCATTTACTTTCTGACCCTAGGCTGAGCACTTAACCTCTCTGAGACTCAGTTTCCTCAACTATAAAAATGAGGATAGCTATACCTGCTTCCCAGAGCTATTAGGAGACTTGGTAAGGAGATCATCTTTGCAAACCTTATAGCTGTCGTTATTACCACATCTGCTTTCAGCCTCCCTAGAGAGAGGCAAGATGATATGGGAAAGGCAGTGTAGCTCAGTGAGAAGAGTCATGGACTGAAACTCAAGAGACCCAAGTTCTCGACCCAGATCTGTCGCTGGCCAGTTGTATGATTTGGGGTAAGTTGCCAGACTTCTCTGGGCTTCGGTTTCTTCATCTATAAAGAGAGCATGGGAGCAGATCCTTTCCGGCTCTCAATTTCTCCCCCGGTCTTAAAAGTCTTTTAAGACAGTCTTTTTTTTAAATTTTTTTTATAACTTTTATTTAATATATTTAGTTTTCAGCATTGATTTTCACAGGAGTTTGAATTACAAATTTTCTCCCCATTTCTACCCTCCCCCCTACTCCAAGATGGTGTATATTCTGGTTGCCCTGTTCCCCAGTCAGCCCTCCTTTCTGTCACCCCACTCCCCTCCTGTTCCCTTTTCCCTTCCTTTCTTGTAGGGCAAGATAAATTTCTATGCCCCATTGCCTGTGTATCTTATTTTCTAGTTGCATGCAAAAACTTTTTTGTTTTTGTTTTTGAACATCTATTTTTTAAAACTCTG
>CM053626.1:230686327-230749806 GCA_028646595.1 Phalanger gymnotis
GGAGATGAAGATAATCAAAAACAAACACTTTCGAAAAGGGACAGGGTCAAGGGAGAAAATTCTATAAAGCGGGATAGGTTAGGAAGAAGCAAAATATAGTTAGTCTTTCAGAACATGAGTATTGTGTAAGGGTTATACATAATTTTACGCATGTAGCCCATATTGAATTGCTGGACTTCTTAGGGTGGGTGGGTGGGAAGGGAAGAGGGGAGAGAATTTGGAACTCAAGGTTTTAAAAAAAATAGATGTTCAAAAGTAAAAAACACAAACCGAGGGTTTGTTTCCTTGTGGGTCCCCACATTGCATGGCACAGAAGTGTTCTGGGGCTTTTCTCATTACCTATCCCAATTTCCCAAGCCAGAAAAGACCATTTCTCTCAAGTCAGAAAGCATTTATTCAGCACTGACTAGATATGAGCCCCTGTACTGAGCATTAGGGATATACAGGCAGGGAGGTGGCATGGGGGTTAGAGTCTAAGACCGGGAGTCAAGAAGGCCTGAGCTCAAATCTAGCCTCAAACACTTACAAGTTGCATCACCCTGAGCAAGTCACTTACCTTGTCCTCATTAAGTTTTCTCATCTGTAAAATGGGGATAAAAATAGCATCTACCCTTTCAGGGTTGTTGTGAAGATGAAATAAAATATATGAATAGAACGTTTTGCAAACTTTAAAGTGCTATATAAAGACTAGCTATTATTAATCAGTATTATTATCATTGTCATTAATAATCATTATTTATATTATTTTAGTAACAATGATCCTTAGTCCTTTTTCGAGGAGTTTACAATCTAAGGGAGGTCATATAAATAATAATGTACACATTGTGATGTATGAAAAGTTTGAGAGTTTCTGGGTAATTAATCATTTTATTAATCATGCTAGTAAGAATTAATAAAAGGGGTCAGTGACACTCTTGAATGCCAAAGACCACTCACAGAACCCATTCAACACTTACATGCCCTTGGAAGAATGGGTGTTCCTGAGGGTGGCAATCAACTCTGATTGGTCAACAATTAATAAGAAGAATGAATATTATAATGAGAGGTGGATCTTTTCTAATGAAGGGCTAGGGGGTATGACTCTGATAGCTTGGTTTTGCCCAAAGAGACTTATCTGTTATCCAGACTACCCCACTTGGATCAATCTAGACAAAAGGGGGTCTGGTCTACTTCTGCTTAGACCTGGCTGAGTGGAACACAATGGACCAGAATTCACCTTAGATTAAATTCTTTGTTAGATTCTCCAGTTGGGGTGGGGTCTCCCACCCAGGATCAAAATGTATGTACGCCTGGGACTTGGCAATCTCATCCATCAATAATGCCCATCAGAGACTGAACAACCTACAGGTTTCTGAAGAAATCCTAATCCTAATTCAATAATTGATTATTAATAAATTAGAGAAACAACAATTTCTCTTAGAACAAAATATAGGCAGGGTAAATTGGAGATAATCTTAGAGGGAAGACAGTAGCATTGAGAAGAGCTCAGGAAGAATTCTTGCAGAAAGTACCAATTTAGGTGAGACTTAAAGGAAGTTAGGGAAGCCAGAGAGTGGAGATGAGGAGGGAGAGAATTCCAGGCATGGGGTATATCCAGTGAAAATGCACAAACAGGAGGATGGAGACACCAGACCTCCAAGGAGGGCTAGCACCAAGAAGAGTTATATTGATTGCAAGCCAAAGAACTCTCCCCAGGAAGCAGCTTTTGTCACTGACCTGGATTTTGTTTGGGAAGCTCTGGATACCTAAATCTAACAACAAGAACCACCAATCCAGAACTATATAAAACGGTGACTGAGGGAAAGAGTTATAAGGATATTTCTACTCAACCTACTTAGCTTCATCACAAGCCAGTGATAGGATTTGGCCACAGCACACTGTCAGCATGTATCAAACCAACCTTTATAACGGGCTGATGACCAGTTTACAATTACATTTCTAGGTGTGCAGAACTGCCATGGGGAAGCAGCACAGAGAAGCAGCCTTTACTCTATCATAAGCCCACAGCTTGGGAACCACAGGCCATCCTAGAGTCTAATCTTAGTTTCTACCCTACCCACTTAGATATATCATCTTTCTTGACAAAAACAAAAATGTCCTTCTAAAATTAACAAACTCATAGATTAAAAATTAACAAACTCATTGAACAAAATTAAAATTAACAAACTTATTGAACAAATTCACAACTATATCAGCTTGGGGAAATAGCTAGTATTTTGAGAAAACAATAACCTGTATCATAAGTCGGTATGGACATATAGACAGCTATAGTAGAATAAGTACCAGGTCAAGGAGAAAGAAAATATGTTTTTGACTAATGGCTCTGCTATTTACTGGACTCTGTGAGATTCAGGATATATCACTTGACTTTAGTCTGATCATTTTACAAGGCTTTGTTGAGGATCAAATGTGATAATGTAAGTGCTTCACAATGAAAAAAATTATTTGTTGTTCGGTTATTTCAGTCATGTCTGACTCTTTGTGATCCTATTTGGGGTTTTCTTGGCAAAGATACTGAAGTGGTTTTCCATTTCCTTCTCCAGATGAGGAAACTGAGGCAAACAGGGCTAAGTGACTTGCCCAGGGTCCCACAGCTAGTAAGTGTCTGAGGCCAGATTTGAACTCAGGAAGATAACTCTTCCTGACTCTAGGCCTGGCACTCTATCTACTGTACCACCTAGCTGTCCAATAAGAAAAATAACAGCTGGCATTCACATGGCACTTGAAGGTTAGCTAAACACATTAAATAAATTATCTCATTTGCTTTTCACAACTTTGTGAGGAAGGCAGTATTATCACCCTCCTTTTACATGTAAGAAAACTGATCTTAACCAAAGTTCAGTGATTTGCCTGTGGTCATCCAGAGCTTGAGAGTTTCTAAGGTTGCATCTGAATACAAGTTTACCCTAACCCCCACTCGACTACTTCAGAGGTGGTAAATATGTGGCCCATAGGTAACATGGTCCAAACCAGATTAGCATATGATTGGGAAATATTTAACAAAACACGTAAAAACACAACAAATCACAGATATTAACAAATGGTTTTTTAAGTCAGCATGCAGCCTGTATGGTTTAGTGGTCCCCATTTCAATTTGAGCTTGATTCCACTACACCATGATGCCTCAGTTGTAAAGCATTATGCCTATTAATATAATCAAGGTAGGTTGATGACTTGGGATAGGTAGGTGGTACAGCGGATAGAGCACTGGGACTGGAGTCAGGAATATATCTTCCTGAGTTCAAATCTGACCTCAGACACTTCCTGACTGTGTGACCCTGGGCAAGTCACTTAATACTGTTTGCCTCAGTTTCTTCCATCTGTAAAGAGAGCTAGAGAAAGAAATGACAAACCACTTCGGTATCTTTGCCAAGAAAACCCCAAATGGGGTCACAAAGAGTCAGACACAATTGAAATAACTGAACAACAACAAAGGCTGAAGATTTACCAAGGTAAGTCAATCTAACCAATGTAGGCTAGTTAAAGCCCCTGAGGACTTTAACTTCCTTTAAGTTTTCTGACCTGAGCAGTGTCTTCATACACCTTAGGATAGAGGCTGAACGTAGGAATAGACTATTTAGCCTCTGAGATTCCTTCCAGATCTAGGCTTAGGAACTATGAGCTCCTGTTTGAAAAATGCACAAAGGTAGCAAGAGAATGATACAGGGAATTTGAAACAGAAAATATGTCTTTGCCCCTCCCATACTGCTGATATCTATTCTGAATACAAAGGAAAGTATATGAAGCAATTATATTGGCTTCTCTTTGTAAAATCACATTCAAGCTAATTATTTTCACATTTGTACAGACACTGTCAGCTATGGGACCCATACAGCTGTAAATTCTATTATTTTGCCTTATTCATGCAACTCCCTTGAAGAGTTGTTGTGACCTCATTGTATAAACAGTACAAGGTGCGATGTTGGAGACTCTGTGTCAAGTGCAAGAATCTTATTAAGAAATACTCTAATGACAACACTGATCGATCTAAAGGCACCCCAACCCACCCACAAATTCACTGGGCAAAGAGTGGATAATATTCAATTTCACTCTAGAGCAAAGCCAAAGCTTCTGCTTCCTGCTGGCCTTGGTCTCCTCATCTCTCAGCTTGGTAAACAGATGCTCTCACTCTAAGCCTCTGGACAGAACAAAGAAACTGGCTTAACCTGCAGCAGGAGAGCTAAGTTTTACAAGCGACGTCCAAGAACAATATCAGTGAAAGGAGAAACAACAAAACAATCCTCTGAAACTGAATGTGATATAATTATAAAGACCAAACTTGGCTCTGAAAAGGAGATGAGAAAATGTAACCACCTTCTTCCCTTGTGTAGGTGGGCGACTATACATTGTAAATATGGACAGACTATTGATACATTAGTTAGTTTTCATGAACTGTTTCTCCTTCCCCTTCTTTTTTATTCTTTTGTTACAAAGGATGACTCAATAGACAGGAAAAAGGGAAGGATATATTTGTAAATGAAGGTGGAGATATTTAAAAACAGGATAGGTAACTGCCTCTCTGGGATGGTTTAACTTCAGAGCTCTTGACAGACAAAGAAGTCCCTTCATCACTTCAAATAACAGTCATTCGTCTGAATGACAAGAATGTCCCCTGGACAGGAAGTCAAGAGAATTGGTGCTATGGTTTGTTGCCATCTTCAGTCTCTGACTAAATGGGTGACCTTGGGCCTGGCGAGGGACTTTGTCTCAGCCATCCCAGGTGAAAACTTGATTAAGGTTACCATGGAAATAAAAACCAATCATCCCACTCCATTTAATCATTTTTATAACATCTATTGCCCCTATATAACCCGATGCAGAGATCTGACAGCAGACTCTTTTGAATCTTTGATCCCCATTAGGCCACACATTCATAGGTCAACAGGCTGAGTCCTAATGTTGTCCTTAACTTGCCTTCTAACGTCAGGCAAGTCAATGGATACCAACCTAAGCCTGAATGTCTTCATATATGAATTATGGGCATGAAAGAATAACTTGAATCCAGGGATTCTTGTAAAGATCAAACCCCACCCCCCTCAATCATTGTTAAAACATACTGGGGAATATACAGTTCTTTAAAAATATAACAAAATGGTGCATTCAGCATTTTCCCTAGCTTATTTAATTCACATGCCCCCTTTGGCAGTTATATTTATGAGAATGCCAATTCTCAGCACTTGGTCACTATTCTTCAATTGCAATGTTCCACAACATAGAAGGGGCCCAGATCTTTGCCTATCCACTGAGACCATTGGATCAAGTTACTGACCAGGGGTCCCAAAGGCAGGCAGTAGCTAAGCTGGGATCTTAGCCAATGATTCTAGATATCAGGCTCTGGGCTCAAGTCTAGACCTGCCACTTCAAAAGGTAATCAGGGGGTACAGAAAGAATTTACTTAATGCAACAGATCACAACCTCTTTTTCAACACCAGCAAATGAAGTTACCAAGAGTTAAACCTATCTTCATCACGAGGGTGTTGTGCAAATTCTCAGATCTGACTAAGAGTCTGCAAAGCTGTTTGGAAATCCTCAGATGATGTGCCAAACCAGCATGGAGATTCAAAAAGAAAATACCACTGTTTGAGAAATATGATGATTTGGGGAATTTCATATCTTATTAAAATATATGCATACACACAAATATTAGACCACAATTCTTGCTGGAAAAGAGTCATTGTCCTAGAAATGATTCTCCTAATAATCTAGATATGCTCCTATGATGTGTGGAATAGAAGAATATGCACTGAATTAAATACTTGCTGGAATTTGTTCCTGGAGGTGATAGGTTACTCCAGAGGGCAGTTAATCATTAGCCCAACAGGCCTTGGGGGAGTAGATATTTCTGGGAAGAAGCTATAGCAGTTGTACTCCAAGTTTTCCCTCTGTTCTGGCCCTATCACACCCTCTAGTGACATTATACAGAACAGAGCCCGTATGACAAAGTCTTCCCGTATGAGATCCACTCAGGAGACTGGCATTATGGGGGAATGTCTAGCCTTTGGGGTAGTGAGAGCTTGACCATGGCTCCCTGCCAATATAAAACATATGTCTGCATTTTATATTCTAGTAAACTCCAATCTGGCTTTTAGCCAGTGGGCCTCTTTACATGTCAAAGATAAAAGCACTGCCCATGTTCACCACCCTATCCCTATCCAGCTCTCTTGTAGGCATGTCATAAACCAAACATGCCTTATTGGAAACAGAGCCTTAGACAAAGGGCTGAGAGAGCTTCAGAAACATTACCAGATGGTAAACAGCATTGTCCCTGCTCCATTGGTGGAGACAGTCAGGTAAAGAAGAGGTATGAGGAATTTTACTGAAATCATATTATGAATCATTTAAAGGAACTGGAAATATATGTTAGCCCTCTGATAGCAGGAATCTGCCTATATGTTGATATCCATCAGGATGGCACTGAATAGAAGACAAATGTGCTGAGGGTTCCTCTCAGATTTTGGATATGATGCCTCATAGCAGAATTGTCATTGCACAGATGTCTCATTTTCTCTCCTCTCTTGGCTAAAATTGTGATGCAGGTAACAGTGGATTTGAGAATTCATAGCTCCAAAGCCATTTTTCATTTAATTTTTTAGTCATGCATTTATGTAGGTCAAAATGAAACATTCCCAGCTGTTTCCCTTTAAAGTCTATAGTTTACAATCCAGTTATCTTCCTAGAGAACTATGAAATATGAAGTCTGAGGCCAGCAGATACTCGTCATCAATTTGAATTTAAAGATTCCTTTTTTTCCACAAGGCAAAGGCATCCACGTAGTAACACTGCCTCTGTGTGGGAACCTGGGAGTCAGTCTGGGTCTTACTCATGCTGGTGCTTAATATAGTAAAAGCTCTGTAACCAGCATCGTGGGCAACAAGTCATTCTGAATAACAGAATTTTCTGGATAACTGAGAGGTTAACTTCTTAAGCATGAGTCACTGACACTTCCAGGGACTACTGAAAGTTCAGGCTTCCCCTTTTCCTCCACCAGTCAAACTGGCCTTCTCTCTGTTTTTCACAGATAACATTCCACCTCCCATTTCTGACTCTCTGCAATGGCTGTCCCCCTTACTTTGAATGCATTCTTCCCTTATGTCTGCTTCATGGAGTCCTTTAAAATTCAGCTCAACCCCACCTTTCACATGAAGATTTTCTGATCTCTTTCAACTGATCTTTTCAACTGCCCTCCCTTCCTAATGACCCTGTATTTATACTTACTTGATAAATTTATATATGTATATATATATATATATATAATGATTTGGGGATATATATATAATGTTTATGCTTATATTTATTTATTTTTGGGGATTTGGGGATATATATAATGTTTATGCTTATATTTATTTATATTTAGGCCCTCATCACCTCTCATCTAGATTACCTAAATGGCCTCCTAAACAGTCTCCCTATCCCAAGCCTCTCCCCATTCCAATCCATCCTCCACCAACTGTCAAAGCAATTTTCCTTAAGCATAGAAATGACCATATCACTCCCCTACTCCCCTAATCAATAAACTTTTATTACATTTAGGATAAAAATATAAACTATTCTGACCTCCATGAGGTACCCCCAACAACTTTCCAACCTCATATTGCTCCCTTTCCCATATTTTACGATAGAACCAAACTGGCCTTATTTCTGTTCTTCAGACATGGGTTGGACATGCCCTCACTCTTCACCTCTGTCTCTTAGAATTGCCAAGATGAAGTTCAAGAATCCCTTTTTGTGGGAAGTCTTTCCTGATCTCCCCAAATATTACTGTCCTCCCTATCTAAATATATGTTTCACTGTACCTTGAATTTATTTGTGTGTGTGTGTGTGTGCATGTGTGTGTGTATGCATGCATGTGTGTACATATATAAGGCCATTTAGCTCAATCTCCTAATTTTACAGATAAGAAAACTAATTCTCAGAGAATTTAAGGTCACAGAAGTAGCGCTAGAGGAGAGATTTGAACCCAAGTCCTTGGCATGCAGAACCCATGCTTTCTCCACCATACCACACTGCTTCCTGACACATATTGGGTTGAGAATGATGAGGATTGAGAAAAATCTATCAGATTTGCTAAGATTTTCATTCAGATTTAGAAGAGGAAACTACCTTTGAGGCTAACCTCACCAGTTTGTAAACTAAGGCCCAGAGAGATTAATCTGTGCGAGGAAACATAAGAAATAGGAATTTGAAACCACCTCCTTTGACTTCAGAGTCAGTAGTCTTTCCATTGTACTATTTTCCCTTGTCTGAAATCAAGTGTGAATAGGAAGCATTTGTTTTAAAAACAGTAGCTACAATATTATTATCTAGTTTGGGTAGAGATGGTGCAGGAGATTCCAGAAACATATTTCCTCCATTTTCAACAATACCCTAAAATGTGCTTTTCTATAACATATAAGGTAGCTTTGTTCTTGAGAAGATAGCTTCCACAGTTGCTAAGATATCTTTATTACACTCAACTAGGACTCTGCAAAATGCTTTATGAAGTATTAATTTGCCTTTATTACATTTGTTTTCTCTATTCCTTTCTTTTAAAAGGGCACTGGCTCTACATTTTTACAATAAAGTGGTAAGCCATGATAGTAAGGCATTTAAAAAATACATGTTTGTCTTACGAATGTTGAAATAACGAGTGTATAAAGAACAACAAAAAGCTCAGGTGGACACATTTCGTTCAGGCTCTTCTCTCATCTTTGGGAGGGAAAAAAAATGGAGAGAGCTTGGTCAGAGCAAAGGCTACTAGTGAACTCATAACCAGTGAAAGGAGAACAGAAACATGACTCTAACTGAGGCATAAAATGTGTGCTGAGCGCAAATCTCCAAACAATTCCATTTTCCAGATGTAAAGCACCCAAAGGGCTTCTGGCTAGAAGTACATGTCCCATGACATTCTTTGCATAAAAGCAACAGCAATGTTTGAACAAAAGGAATAAATGTTTTATGTGGAAGAAAGAATAATGGGAAAAGGGTGTGGTGGGGAGGGGGAGGCAGGGAAGCAATGTGATGTAGAAGTCACCAAATAAACAGACAAAAAGCAGCTTCCATTTACACAGCACTGGTGATGGTGGTGATGAGACTATCTAATGTTTTCATATATAGTCTCCTCATCTGATGCTGGATTGCAACTCTAAGAGGTATGGGGATTGTTATTTGTATCTTAGAAATGAAGAAGTAAAGATTTAGTGAAGTAACTTCCTTAAGGCCACAGAGCTAGTAGGAGGTATAGCTGGGATCATAGATTGGAGGCTCTGACTTCTAAACAGGTGTCATTTCCAAAACACATGGCTGAAGAAAGGAAGAATGACATTATCAACATCATCATCATTAGTAACATTTATGCCTGGAGTTAGGAAGACCTGAGTTTATTATGGCCTTAGATACTTACTAGCTGTGTGACCTTGGACAAGTCACTTAACTTCTGTAGAAGGAAATGGCAAATCACTCCAGTATCTTTGCCAAGAAAACCCCATGGAGAGTTATTGGGGTTCTATGGTTCATGGAGTCATGAAGAGTCAGATATGAATGAACAACAACTATATAGAGAATATATATATACACACATATATATGTATATGTATGTGTATGTATATAGTATCATATATATGTGTATGTATAGTGTATGTTTAGCTATATATGCATTTGTATACATATACGGAAAGAGAGAGAGGGAGTGGAAAGGGGGAAGGAGAGGGGCAGGAGGAAGGGAAGGGGGTGGGGGTGGGGGAGGGAGAGGGAGACAGTTTTTACAACAATCCCTTGAGGTAGGTAAGCCATGATAGTAAGGCATTTAAAAATACATGTTTGTCTTAGAAATATTGAAATAACAAGTATATAAAGAACAACAAAATGCTCAGGCAGACACATTTCATTCAGGCTCTTCTCTCGTCTTTGGGAGGGAAAAAAAATGGAAAGAGCTTGGTCAGAGCAAAGGCTACTAGTAAACTCCGAACCAGTGAAAGGAGCCAGAAATCAAGTCCTAGTCTGATTCCAATTGCAGGGCTGTTTACATTATGTTCTTCTTTGAGAACTTTTGGACTTCCACTACAATACAATACAAAACAATATGATATGACATGATATAATATGAGATACATCTGTTGTTTTCAAAGAGGACTGATAATGTCATGGTGTGATGACTAGACTTGTGTGTGAATTGAATTTAAGTGAGGAAGAATGGAACAAAGTCATCAGCCTCACTATCTCTTCCAGAGTTGTCAAAATCCAGTGAGTGGCACGACAAAAATCAAGAAAACTGGTGATGGCCCAGGATGCAACAGATGATCTTGGAGTCTTTGATGTTTGACCAAGCTCTAAGTGCTCCACAGTGCCCCCTTCAACCACCTTCATGGCTGTTGGAACAAACTGGTCTCATCTGCCCATTCTACCAGGGGAAGTCTTGACATGCTTGGGGTAGACACCCCCATAACTCACTGATGGGTTTAAGGCCTGTCAGTTACCCTCAACTGGGCTTAGCTCATCTGCTGAGAGGATTTACCAGGGTGTGTCTGCATGCCACAACTTCTTCGATCCACAGGTGAGAGCTGAGTGCTAAATAGACACCAAAAGGAAATGGGTATCCCTGAAAAGGGCTCAGCGAGCCCTCAACCAGAGCTGCTAGTCTTGCTTGAATACTCCATAAACAATATAATATAATAATGTAATGCAATGTAATATAATATAATTGATATGATATGATATGATATAGACCGAGCAAAGGTCTCAGAAAAAAAAAAGGTAGGAAAGTAGCCATATATGTCAGCAATCACAAGATATCAGTGTTGGAAAGAGATTTCTGGCAAGTGGGCCAAGTGAGAGATTGTGTCTAAATCCAGATCTCTTTCATCACCTCAATATATGTATTTAATGTGCCAAATAAAGTAAAACAAACAAAAAACTAAAAGAGAACATATGAGAGAATTCATCAAAAGGAAAACAAGAAAGAAAAAGAGATTTAAAAAAACAACCAAAAAGAGAATCTAATATAATGAATACCATACAATATAATAAAAGAAGGTAACACAAAAGGTGCAGAATTGTGGGAAAGGAAAAAAACATTTATTAGGTGCGACTAGATGCCAAGCATTTTACAAATATTATCACATTTAATCCTCACGATAACTGTATGAGGTAGGTGCTATTGTGATCTCCACTTTACAGTTGAGGAAACCAGGGCAGATAGAGGCTAATTGATTTGCCTAGGGTCACCCAGCCAGTAAATATCTTATGGAAAAATTGAACTCAGGTCTTCCTGCCTCAAGATCCAGCACTCTATCTACCATGTCACCTGGTGCCACTAAGACACAAGACACCCTGGAATGATAATGGAGCCACCATATGAATCATCAGAGTGGTTTAAAGAGTCAATATAAGAACAAAAGGGAGAAACAATTATGAAAAGTGGAGTTTTCAAAGAGAACTAAAAAAACAGAATAAATAGCTTTAAACAAATAATGGAAAGTCTCTCTAGAGTCACTGAAAAAAGTGATTGGTAAATTGCTAACTCTCAAATGGAAACAAGCCAAGAGGACTAGATTTGTACATTTAGGAGTTTTCTACACCTGTAGGTTTAACCCATGGGAAGTGAAGGAACCATCAAGAGAAACAATGAGAGAGAGACATTCTTGGGGGCACATACAGAGAAGGAGTAGGCTATGGAAAATGAGAACTGAGAAAAGGCTACTGAATGTAGCAATTAAGAGCTTTTAGTGACCTTCGAGAGTGCAGTAAGTCTAGTAAGGAATTAACAGCCAGATTTCAAAGGGGTTTATAGGTGAGTGGGAGCTTTTTCAAGGAATTGGCTGAAAAAGGAAGGAGAGATATAGGACAATAGCTTGAGAAAAGGATAGGGGTAAAGAGAAAAGGTCTATTTAAACATAAGGGATGCCTGAATGCATTTAGGGTAGCAGAGAAGGAACCTGTGAATAGAAGAGACTGAAAAGTGGAGAGATGGTAGAAGGGCCAAGCTCTAAGGACACAAAGAAAAGATACAATATAATGTTAAAAAAATGGGAGAAAACCAGAACTATTCAACTGCTATTTTCCTTATTTACTTTCAATCAAAGAGAATGCTTTTCAAACCAGAAATACTATAGAAAGATTTAAGAGAGAACTGAAGCATGGAATAGGTGAAGGGGTAAGAGAAGAATGCCAGCTGCTTTAAATAAGTTCAGGTTTCCAGACCCAGAATGGCAGATTAAGGGAATGATGAGGACCAAGTGTATCAGTTTCAGTGAGACCTTTGACAAAGTATTTTTTCCAAACGAGACAGAGAAATATTAGTTGAATAATAAAGAGATTCCTAGATGGCCAAACAACAGGAAAGAAGTCTCTAGTGGCATGGTAAAGGGCTTTGCATTTGGATCCATTCTGTTCATTCAACAATTTGTCAATGATTTAGATGAATACATAACAGACATGCTTGTAAAATCTAATGGAGGACTCAGAGAGGGCATACTTGGGGGGAAGTGGTAGACAGAAGCAAAACACTGTCAAGCAGGCAAAGGATGAAAGGAGAGAGAAGACAAACAGGAGGAAAAATAGGATGGAGGGAAATACACAGTTAGGAATCATAACTGTGAATGTGAATGGGATGAACTTTCCCATAAAATGGAGGCAGATAGCAGAGTGAATCAAAAACCAGAATCCTACAAGATGCTGTATACAAGAAATACACTTGAAGCAGAGACACACACAGGGTAAAGGTTAAGGGGCTGGAGGAGAATCTATTATGCTTCCAGCTGATGTGAAAAACAAACAAAAAACAGGGATAGCAACCTTCATCTCAGACAAAGCAAAAGCAGAAATAGATCTAATTAAAAGAGATGAGGAAGGAAACTGTATCTTGCTAAAAGGTGCCATAGACAATGAAGTAATATCAATACTAAACATATAGGCACCAAGGAGTAAAGCATCCAAATTCTTAAAGGACAAGTTAAGTGAGTTACATGTTCATGACCAAATAGAAGATAGAGAGCATAATAAAATGTAAAACAGATAATTTTGATTAAATTAAAAAGCTTTTGCACAAATAAAACCAATGTAACCAAGATCAGAAGGAAAACAGAAAGCTGGGAAACAATCTTTATAGCAAGTGTCTCTGATAAAGGCCTCATTTCTCAACTGCATAGAGGACTGAGTCAAATTTATGAGAATACAGGCCATTCCCCAACTGATAAATGGTCAAAGGATATGAACAGGCAGTTTTCAGATGAAGAAATCAAAGCTACCTATAGGTATATGAAGAAGTGCTCTAAATGACTTTTGATTAGAGAAACGCAAATTAAAATAACTCTGAGATACCATGCCACCTCACACCTATCAGATTGGCTAATACAACAAAACAGGAAAATGGTAAATGTTGGAGGATGTAGGAAAATTGAGACACTAATGCACTGTTGGTGGAGTTGCAAACTGATCTAACCATTCGGGAGAGCAATTTGGAACTATGCCCAAAGGGCAACCAAACTGCATACCCTGGGATCCAGTAATAACACTACTAGGTCTGTATCCAAAAGAGACCATGAAAGGGGGAAAGGATCCACATGCACAAAAATATTTCTAGCTGCCTTTTTCATGGTGGCAAAGAATTGGAAATTGAGGGGATACCACCAGTTGGGTAATTGCTGAGTAAGCTGTGATATATATGAAGGTAATGGAATACTATTGTGTAATAAGAAATGATCAACATCAAGATTTTAGAGAAACCTGGAAAGACTAGTATGAACTGATGTAAAGTGAAATGAGCAGAACCAGGAAATCATTGTACACAGTATCGGAAACATTGTGTGATAATCAACTATGAATAATGCAATTATTCTCAAAAATTCTCAATGCTTTGAGACAAGTACAAAGGAAGGAAAGGAAGGAAAGTGGCACAGTGGATAGAGTGAAAGGAAAATGCTATCCACATCTAGATAAAGAACTGATGGGCTCTGAATGTAGATTGAAGCGTACTTTTTTCATTTTATTCTTTTTTGTGTTTTTTTCTTTCTTTTGATCTGTTTCTTCTTTTACAACTATGACTAATATAGAAACATGTTTTACATGATAGCACATGCATATCCTATATCAAATTGCCTACCATTTTTGGAAGAAGGGAAGGGTGGGAGGGAGAAAAGTATTAAACTCAAAATCTTGTAAAAGTGAATGCTAAAAATTGCCTTGACATGTAACTGGGAAAAAAAATAAAATACTATTAAGAACAAAACAAAAATCTAATGGAAACACAAAGCTGGGGAGGAAGAGCAAATGTGTTGAATTAGAAACAATGAGTGGAAGTTACAGGTAGCTTTGGTCAGCATAAAGAACTTTCTAAAACTGAAATGTCCCAAAGTAGGCTGGAAAGCTTTATGATATGCTGAGTTCCCACCTTTCCAGTCTTCTTGCAACTTCCCCTAATCTTCCCCCTCATCTCACACACATATTCTATGATCCAGTGACACTGGCCTCCCTTTGTTTCTGGAATAAGGCCCTATATCATTTGACTCTGGAAATTTTCTCCAACTGTTCCCTAAGACTGGAATTCCCTCCTTTCTCTTCTCTGCCTCCTGGCTTCCTTCAAGTCCTAGTTAAAGTACACTATTCTTCAAGAAGTATTTTCAGATCCCCCATTAATTCTAGGACCTCCCCTTTGTGATTATTGTCAATTTTTTTTCACTCACATGCACGAAAAGTAGTATGTTGTTCAGTTGTTTTAGTTGTGTCCAACTCTTCCTGACCCCATTTTGGGTTTTCTTGGCAAAGGTACTGAAGTGGTTTGCCATTTCTTTCTCTAGCTCATGTCTTTAATGAGGAAACTGAGGCAAACAAGGTTAAGTGACTTGCTCAAGGTCACACAGCTAATAAGCGTCTGAGGCCAAATTTGAACTCAAGAAGATCAATCTTCCTGATTTCAGGCCCAGAACTCTATCTATTGTGCCACCTAGCTGCTCCTACATATATCCATAATACATACAAGAATATGCATAGGTATGTATAAACATATACAGGATATACTGATTGCAAACTGTAGTTGCAAATAACCATGTACAAACTACATCTATCTATAGTTTGTACTGTATATGTGCGTGTGTGTATGTGTACGTGTGTGTGTGTGTGTTGCAGCTAGGTGGTACAGCGGATGAAGTGTTGGACCTGGAGTTAGGAAGAGTCTTCTTCCTAAGTTCAAATCTGGCCTCATATACTTTCCAGCTATGTGACCCTGGACAAGTCATTTAATCTTGTTTGCCTCAGTTTCCTCATCTGTAAAATGAACTGGAGAAGGAAATGGCAAACCACTCCAGTATCTTTGTGAAGAAACCCCAAATGGGGCACAAAGAGTTGGACACTGCTGAAAAATGAACAACTTAATATATATTTAATGTAATTTGTACATAGTTGTTTGATGCTGTCTTCCACCATTAGTTCTTTGATAGCAAAGCCTGTCTTTTGCCTATGTATTCCTAGTACTTAATGCCTATCACTTAGTAGGCACTTAGTAAATGCTTATAGGCTGAGTTACCCCATCACTAACAGTACTGGAGGAAGAATTGACTGCTCACCTGTCAGGCATTTCATAGAGAGTATTGATGAACCGTGTGAAAGGATGGCCTGGGTGACCCTTAACATCTTTTCCAAATCTAAGATTCTAGCACTCTGTGGATGACAGAATCAAGATTCAAAACTATCTTGACACATTGAAATGATGAAGCAAAATAGACACAATGAAATTTAATGGGCACAAATTCCAAAACCTATAGCTAAGTTTAAAAAAAAAATATCACCTAGTAAACCTCAAGCCTGGAAAGCTCTGCCTTATAACAACAATTCATGTATGAGGACTGAGAGATTGTAGTCAATTGGAAGCCCAAGAAGAGTCAACCATATGATTTGGTTTCCAGAACAACAAACATAATTTCATTCTTCATTAATAGAACTATATAGGGAGTCTCATGTAAATGATGCAACAGAGAATACCTGATAATAATTTATACTTTTATATTTGAGGACTTATTGAAAGGATACATATATATATAAGAATTTTCAAAATAACCCTTTATATGAGAGGCTCTAAAATACACAAATGGGAAGTAACAGTCCTATTTTACTCTGGGCCAATAGAAACATTTTGGAGTACTGTGATCAGTTCACAAGGCTATGCCTTAAAAAAAGATATTAAAAAAACTAGAATACACATATATGCATGTATGTACATACACACGCACACACATACACACACACACATATATGGAAGGAAACTAGAATGTGATATGTCTAGAAACCATGCTCTATGAGTTGGGGTTGAGGAACATGAGAGAGGCAATGTAGCATAGTGTAATAACAATTTAGATCTGAAGATCTTTCCCACCCATTAATAGGCCATGTTACCTGCTTACATCACAGGAAGCCTAAGTCACATTTGGTGGGAGGAGCTTGCTCAGAAGAAAAGGGAAATGTGTCACAGGAAATGAGAGAGCAGTTAGAGCTAAGGGAGAGAGCAGACATGTGCTGTGCTGTGCTGTGAGTGATTGTTGGTGGTAAGGCTCCAGCAGGGAGCAGGAAGGTTATGCCATGGAGCGGTTCTCTGCTGTGATACTGTGTATTGAATTCTTTGCTGCTGTGATGGATTGGGCTCATTGGTTTTGGGATCTGGTTCTCTGGTGTCTGAATAAATGGTTTACTTCTGCCTTCTATATGGAGAATCTCTTATAGTTTGAACTACAAAATTTCAGGACATTGTGCTTTTTGTGGCATTCTTTTAATAGGTTAATTACAATGTTACATTCCTCAGTGTGCATAGTACATCCCCAGAACCACATAGGCATATTGACAATTATCATCTATATTGTGATTACTGTTAATAAACATAGCGAAAGAAACATTATACTGGGAGTCAAAAGAGATCTGAGTTCAAATTCTGCCTTCATCTCTTCTCTGCTATATGACCATGGGCAAGTCACAAACTCTCTAAGCCTCAGCTTCCTTTTTCTTAAAATAGGAATAATCATTCCTTCGGCACCTACTTCATAATGCTGTTTTTAAGGATCAGATGGGATAAATGTATATCAAATGCTTTGCAAAACTATGTCAATGTCAGCAATTACACTTCTGGTTATTTAGCTCAGAGAATTAAAAGAAAGTGGAGAAATTATGGTTATGTTCAAGTGTGTGAAAGGTTGTCATGTGAAAATGAGAACATACTTATTCTGTTTTTTCCAGAGGCCAGAACTAGGGTTTACCAATGGGTAAAAGCTTCTGGAAGACGAGTTTGAGGCTCACTATATAGAAATACTGTCTAACAACTTGAGTTACTCAACAACGGAAGAAACATGGAGAGAAAGGTAAGGCAGGTAGATCAATGAATACAATGACCAACCATGACTTCAGAGGCCTGATGGTGAAATGTGCCTCTTGCTCAAGAAGTGGGGGTGTAGAATGAGGCATATATTTGTGACATGGCTAACATTGATTTATTTTCTTGATTACGCTTATTTGTCACAAAAGAAGGTTCGGGGTTGTGGGCATGTGTAAATAGTGTAAAACAACTAAAAAAAGAGAAAAATGTAAAAAGAAGGGTAAGGTAATACTGGATTATGGCAGGCCTTGAATGATACAATAGGGAGTTTGAATTTTACACCATAGACCATATGGAGCCTGAAAGGTACACAGAGGACTGACAGGAACAGCTTTATGCATTAGGGAGACAGGTTTTATAGAGGTATGAAGAATAGTTTGGAGGAAGCAGACAGTAGTTTTGTTGTTTGATTGTTTCAGTCATGTCTGACCCTTTGTGATCCCATTTGGGGTCTTCTGGGCAAAGATGCCGGAGTTGTTTGCCATTTCCTTCTCTAGCTCATTTATAGATGAGGAAACTGAAGCAAACAGGGTTAAGTGACTTGTCTAGGGTCACGCAGCTAGTAAGTGTCTGAGGCCAGATTTGAACTCACTCTATCCATGACACCATCTAGCTGCCCCCAACATTAGAGTTAGGAAGACCTGTAAGAATGCTGGTCTCAGAATTACAAACCTTGTATTCATGTCCTATATTCATGTATTCGTGCTGCTCTGGACAAATCATTGACCCTGAGTTTTAATTTCTTCATTAATAAAATGGGAGAAAATAATACTTCATAAGATAATGACTTGATGCCCTACTTTATAAGATCATTATAAGGAAGATGCCTTTGAAATGAGTTTTCTATCATTAGAACTTATAATTTTGGATAATGAGACTATCTGTGTTTCAACCATAGAGAGAAAATAAATGTGAAAATAAAAGAAAATCAGTTTAGGAGACTTTCAGCTGGATCTATGAGTTCATCATTTAATGATTAAAAAATAAACTTCATAAAGTACCCCTGGGTCCCAGTTCTTATCCCATTATACATCTGTTCTGCAACAGAAAGAATAAGTTAATTACTTCTCTATGATGTGCAGGTATTTTGTGAGACATAGCATTGCACCAGTTAATAATAATCTACCTTCTGTTGACACAAAATGTTGAAATTAATAACAATCGAGATGATACATCACACAGCAGAGCCTACTTAATTGAAAATCTAGATGGCAGGAGCAGTGATTTTCCTTGGTACAAATTATTAAACTGAGAATTATGGTGGTATGAAAATCCCAATCAATGGAGGTGTTGCTATAGGCAAGCTTTATTCAATGCATATATTTGGTAGTGAGGGCTGGTTGTGCATCTTTAAGTCTCAACTGTGGCAGCAGTATTTCTGGAATAATGGGAAAGAACAGAGACAAATGCATAAGAATTGTCTGAAACTGACAATAATAATGATTTTACATTTAAACTTGTCTGTTCAATCTTTAGGGCCTGAAAAGACAAATCCAAAAGAAGACATAAATAATCCCTTTCGGGCAGCAAATACAGGAGATCTCCCAATTCTGTTCATTAGCCACGAATCACAGAGCACAATTGACTTCTGTCAATAGCTTAAACACTTACTGCCTGACTACTAATGCGAAAACCTTTCTCTTTTTCAGTGCCTGGGCATTCTGTAATTAAATGCTAAAACAATAGCTTTATGGAAGATTTTATTTTCTTGAAACACTAAGGTTTAGAGGTATTTGATTAACGAGAAAAACATCCAGATAACATCTAAAGGGGACCCTAAGCATTAAGGCAAGATACAATGATAACAGTCAACTTGACAATAGCATCATTTAAACTGAGACCTCCAAATTAAAGCTTAAAACCTAAGATATTCTGTAATAATTTCCCTTGTTTCAATTATCTTTGTTTAGAAACCAAAACATTTTATCTTTTATTCACTGTTTATAGTAACTTCCCTCTTCTCCACCTTGAAAAAAGGGAATCAAATATCAGGAATCAATATTAATTTCTGTTATAAAAATAAAAATGTAAAAATATCATGCTATTATAATAGACCATATTATATGGATAACTTGTGACCTATCATCAGAGGGGGTGTACCGAAGGCAGTTCTAATCAACTAGCTAGAGCTATTGTTAAATTTTCAATGTGGAAACTGGCAAGTGCCACCAATTAGGGCTTGATTTATTGTTTTGTTGATTGTCTAGACATAAGAAAGTGATGAAAAAAATATTAAAAAGGCAGATTAAACTTAAAAGTATATCGTGAATAATTTTTTTTTCCAGAGAGCTAGTGTTAAATATTTATATCCCAGCTTAGCTGGGCTACAGAGGTCTTGTAAGCTAATGCAAAAATATCATTCTCTCTATGGCTGGTATCATCTCTATCTAGGGTGAAATGCCCATGGTTACACACCTACTATCAGGGATTAGCTTTGAAATCAAGTCCTTCTGAATCAAAATTCAGTACTCTATTCCTTACATGATACTGTCTCTCATATTACATAGAACTCTGATATCTCCTTTACTTCAGGACCTAACATATAGAGGTCAGTTTTTTAAGAAGCCTTCTCTAATTAATTCACTATTCCAGAGCAAGAGTGGGATAGGACAATACTTGGAGCAGGAAGGAATGTTAGAGGTCACTTACTCAGTCAATAAACATCGTAAAGCACCTACTATGTGCCAGGTACTATGCTAAGCACTAGGAATATAAGAAAGACAAAAGATACCCTCCAGGAGCCCTCCAGGAGTTGTCTAATGAGAGAGACAACATGAAAATAACTATATATAAACAAGTTATATGCAGGATAAATTGGAGATAATCAAACCTTCCTTCTAGGGTGATCTATTCACTGGGACTTGAAGGAAGTCAGGGGAGCCAGGAGATAAAGATGAGGAGTTAAAAAAATTCTAGAGGTGAGGGACAGTCAGTGAAAATACCTGGAGTAGGGAGACTGAACATCTTGCTTGAGGAATAGGAAAGAGGTCGTTGTCGCTAGACCTCAGAGTATGTGGAGGGGAGTGGGGTATAAGAAGACTGGAAAGGTAGGAGGAGGCCAAGTTATGATGGGCTTTGAATGCCAAACACAGCATTTTGTATTTGAGCCTGGAGGTAACAAAGAGCCACTGAAAGTGACTGAATAGGGGCTGACATGGTTGTATACATGCTTTAGAAATATCAGTTCGATAGTTAAGTGGAGAATGGGCTGGAGGGAGGAGACAAAGTATGCAGACCAACCAGAAGGTCACTGCGATAGTTCAGGCATGAGGTAATTAGGGCCTGAACCAAGATGGTGGCAGGACAGAGGAGAGATGGGTACATATATGAGAGATTTTGCAAAGGTAAAATCAACAGGACTTGGAGATTGATTGGGAGTGAGAATGTGGACTCCAGGCTGATACCTAGGTTGCAAGCCTGAGTGACAGGGAGGATGATCATGCTGTAATAGGAAACATGGGCCTGGTGAAAGGTAATGAGTTCAGTTTTGGATATGTTGAATCTAAAACCTTTTTAGGATATCCAGCCTGACCTTCTAGTAGTCAGTAGGAGATGAGAGGCGGTAGTTCAGGAGAAAACTTAGGGCTGGGCAAAGAGATCTTTTAATCATCAGCATAGAGATAATTCAATCAATTGGCATTGATGACATCATCAGGCAAACATATGTAGAAAGAAGAAAAGTGGATCCAGGACAGAGCCCTGGGGTATGCCCATTATTAGCGGGCATATCCTAGATGAAGATCTAGCAAAGAAGACTGAGGAGTGGTCAAGATAGAGTAAGGTCACAGAAACCTCAAGAGGAGATAGTATCAAGGAGAAAAGGGTGATTGACACTGTTAAAGACCACAGAAAGGTCAAGAAGGATGAGGCCTGACAAAGGCCATTAGATTTAACAATTAAGAGATCCCTGGAACTTTGGAGAGAGAAGTTTCAGTTTAATGAAACTGCATTCATTTGCAGTCGAACTGCAAAAAGTTGAGTGAGAAGGAAGGAATTAGACACCTATTGTAGACAGCTTCCTCAAGGAGGTTAGCTATGAAAGGAAGGAAAGGTATATGGATATAGCCATCATGGATGGAGAGATCTAGTGAGGAACTTTAGAGGATAAGGGAGAAATGGGTGTGTTTTTAAGCAGTAGGGAAGCAGCCAGGACATAGGATTAGAAGAAAGTGGGGATGATAGAAGGGCCAATCTTCTGGAGAAGAGAAGATGGAATGGCTCTTTTGTATGTGTAGAAAGATTTGCCTTGCCAAGGAGATGAGCCCACCTCTTCGTAAGAGACAAGTGAAGGAGGAAATAGTGGAAGAAGCCATCTGAGCGATGATGGTTGATGAGAAACAAGGGAGAAGAGGGAGTTCTTAATGAATGGCCCTCGGTTTTTTCAATGAAATATGAGGCAAAATTCTCAGCTATGAGGAAGCCATGAGAGGGTTGAGGAAAAATGGAAAAGTTTGGAAAAGCTGCTGTCATAACTAGGATAGTGAGATAATTAGGGAAATATAAATTGCCTTGTGGAATCAAGGTTCCATTAAGATTATTCAGCATAAATTTGTGACGGATCAAGCCTGCCCAGTTCTGTGATTTTCTCCAGATTCTTTCAGTAACATGTGAGCAGGAGAAAAAGGAAGCACATGGTGGGAGCAATCCAAGGCTGACGGCAGGACAAGAGATTCACGAGAAGAGCACGGTGTAGAGCTGAAGAGGTTCACCAAGGAGCCAGGACAGGGAAAAGAAGAGTGTGTCTAGTGCAGGGTGGATGACCCGGGAAAGAATCAAGGGGTCAGGGTACTAGAGGTCATAGTAAAGATGAAGAACTAGATTTGGGTTTGTAAATTGGAATTAAAGGTGGAACGACAGCAGATTATGAACAGAAAAAAAGCAATTTCAGAGTCCATGAACATGGAAATTGAACTTGTGAGCGATGGCAAGATCGCGAGTATAACCGTCTCTGTGTGTAAAGCTGAGTTGGCTAAGAGGAGTAGCTCACGGGAAACGAGTAAGCTGAGGAACTGGTAGATTAGGGTGTTTGAAGGAATACTGGTAAGTAGGTTGAAATCCCCTAGTACAAGGACAGGAGTTGAGAAGGAGGGAAAGATTATAAAACAAGCACGGAACTCACTGAGGAAGAAAGAAGAGTGTCCTACAGGCTGGTGGTTTTCAGCTACCAGAATTTAGATTGGTTAATAAAAATGAATTGAATGAACCTCAAAGGAGGATAGGTTACTGAGTGGCGGTACAGGGCATTCTGAAAGCACAGTGGAAGGAGTGGTAGCTTTAGAATGAAGAGGAGGAGGGGGAGGTACATTGAAGGGGATAGGAATGAGGGAGCTTGAAGCGGAGAATGGGGTGGGAATCTGTTAATTATGGAGGAGTGTTTTTTTGGTACTTTATTCCTAGAGGTCTGGCCTGAGGCTGGCTATCAGGCAGCCCTAGGGCTTTCTTTTCTGATGGATGAGAAAACTGGTGCAGTAATTAAATAACTAGCCTAAGGTTGCGTAAGTAAGCAAAACCAGGATTTGAATCCAGGTCTTCTGATTGCAAATCCACAACTCTACTGCACCATCTAATTTCCTCTTCAAATTTCTCGGATCACTTGCCTGGAACTTCAATTTGTGTTTATTTCATTGTGCCTTATTTCATAGTTAGGGTATATGTCTCCCCTACCTACCTTCCCCTTCCTCATCCCAAACTAAGAAAATATAATCTTGAGAGCAAAATCACAAAGTATAATGATGACTTGTAGAGAGCTGGCACTTAGCACAATACCTTGTATGTAGTTAGTGCTTAATACATGTTTGTTGGATAAATGAATGAGCACATTTCTATGACAGATGTCCTACTTGTTTAAAATTAAGTAATGAATTTTTATTTCAGTTGTAGAACATGCAGCTCATTAATTGGCTATTATTTGAGGTATTCAGTTATGTAAGCAGGAAAAAAATCACACTAAATGGAGAGATTAGCATAAGAAGGTGCTGAAAAAATGCCAAGATTGGCTAAACACCAGAAGAAGCAAGAGAGTCCGAAATTAAGCACAAGGAAATTTATTACTGGAAGGCCTAGTGACAAATGTGTAGATGACTGTTTTATGGGCCCGTGGCTGGGGCTTTCAAATTTTATTGTTAGTAAGGAGAAGGTGTTATCAATGCTTTTATCATCACATGATTCATTTTTCTGGATCTGAAGGAGCCAGAGAAAGGGCACAGAGTAGGTTTCCCTCTTTACTTATGGGAACTCTCGGAGAGTAAAAAATAATTTGGCTATTAATGGCCGAAATAGGAGAAAAAGAGAAAATGTGCTGAGGTCGGTAACTGATGTGGCACACACTTCTAATTACCAAGAAGCACTGTTAGTTGAGAGAATCATTAAATCCTCTCCTCAGCAATTAATACTCAGTACAATTGGAAAATGTTCTAATCTTTAATTGAGGCGCCTGGAAACAGCCTGTAAGCAGATGAGTATTTGAAATATACCATGTGCCATATCCCCAGGTATTAATCTGACCCAACAGTGTTCCATTCATTATGGAGAAAGGAAAAATGGCTGTCATCTCAGAAATGGGCTGGCAGCTTTCAAAAGTCATTTCATCAGGGTGGGATGGCACAAGAACCATGCTAATTGCCTCAGATGTTTGGGTTTTGTTTTTTTTTTTTTTTGAAATTTTGGATTTTCCTTCCATGTTTCAATATAATTACCATGCTCTTTGTTTCTACTCTTAAGGAACTCACATTCTGAACCACCATCCCTCTCTTCTGGTTCAGGCATACAATTTAACATTCCTTTCAAACTGACAAGCAGTTTAGGCTCTGTGTTTTCAGATTTAATTCAGTATAAATGGAGATAGCCTCACTTTCTCAGGGGGGCACTGTGAGCACTAGCAAATGTTGATTCAGGACCAAGAAAGATAATACTGTATAATTAAAATATACTGAATGATTCAGTAGCATAAAACTATTCACATGCTCTTCTCTGATTTTATTTCTTGAATTCTCACCCAAAGGTCTTGGACCGTCATCGATAAATATTTGTGTAATAAATGTAAGTATTTTTAAAAGGAGGGAAAAAAATTAGATTGGCTCTGTATGTCACAGGATGAGTCAGAATGGAAATTATCGAGACGTATTTCTTATTTTGTTATAGCAGTTGCAGAATTAAGCACAGAGAACTGGCTAATGTCGAAGGCTTGGGTTCTAGTCTCAACTCTCCTGCAAACTAAACTATTATCCATGTGGGAAACAGGACTGGCATTGATACAGACATAGAAAATAGGAGGTAAAGTCATATTTACAACATATTTTAGGGCTCAGAAAAGGCCTTCCCTCTCAACAACTCTATAAGGGAGCTAATACAATTATTCTTAACTCCATTTTTACAGATAAGGAAACTGAAGCCTAGAGAAGCCAAGTGATCTACTCTAGGTCACACAGCTGGCTAATGAATGGGCTGGGACGAGACCTGTGAGATCTTGAACTCTTACAGAGCTCAGTTTTTAAAATGGCTGCTCTTTATTAAGGCAGCTAGAGGCGTACTAGGTATGGAGCTGAAAAAGGAACCCTACCTCAGATGTGATCCCCGTGTCAGTCACTTCACTTCTTTCAGTCTCATTTTTTTTTTCATTTGTAAAATAGGAATGATAACAGCATCTACCTCACAGGGTTGTTGGCTGTTGTGAGTACCCAGTGAGATAACATAGGTAAAGCGCTTTGCAAACCCCTAAATTTCACATAAATCTCCCAACTCTCCTTTTGTGGGCAACTTCCGTGTTCAGTGTGACAGGGTCACTCAAGGCAAAGGATGCTGGGCTATGAGAATCACTGGTCTAGCTGTTAGGTCAGTGCCCTCTCAGTTTTCGAATTATTGTCTTCTGTTAACAATCTTTCTGGGAAGACTCAAGGGAAGATTTCGTTTTTGTTTTCCTACCTCCAGCACCCACGGTATCTGCCGAGTCTGGGTCATAGAAGGCACGAAAGAGCTAGTTGTGAAATTAAGCTGAAAACAAACAAACTCCAAAGGTGTGAGTGAATATAAATTAGGTTTTTGTAGGACTTTTTTCCTGCCATAGGTTTGCATTTCAAAACTGACTTCTTGGAGACTGCCTTAGCCCTTACTGTGAAAACTCCAGTGGTTGTGTCATAAGAGCTTTCTATTCGGGTGTGTCTTTCAACACTTCTTTAAATCATATTCTTTAAACCACATTTACCTCCTCTAGCTGTATTGGGTAGCCTCAACCCTTTGGGTAATCCTTTTGTTTTCAGTCACATCTGACCTCTTCATGACCCCATTTGGGGTTTTCTTGGCATAGACACTGAAGTGGTCTGCCATTTCCTTCTTTGGCTCATTTTTACAAACTGAGGCAAACAGGGTTAAGTGACTTGCCCAAGGTCACCCAGCTAGTAAGTGTCTGAGGTCAGATTTGAACTCAGTAGGCCCAGCACTCTGTCCATTGTACCACCTAGCTACTCTAATTTTTGTTACAATTCCACTGGTGGCTTTTCTAGCATCGCAAATTATAACAATGCTGCTGCTGATGGGTTCTCACAAGCGTTATTTCATTTGAGTTTCAAGACTAATCCTATGAAGTGGGAAAGGATAGGAATTATTATCCCTATTATTTTTTTTTCTGGTAGTTAATGAGGTTCAGAGAAATCAAGTGATTTGTCCAAGGTCACACAGCTAGGAAGTAGTATTAACTGGAGCTAGAACTCATGTATCAGATTTCCCAAAAGTCTTAGTGTAGTTTTCTGTTATTAAAATCTTAAAATCACACGGAGACTTCTGGGACACTCTATGTATTCTGACACTTTGCCACTGCTCTTCCTCCCATACCGTGCCAATTCCACAAAGGTATTCTACCCATATAACTAAGACGGGTCATAGGTATAATATACATCTCCCCATCCATCCCAAATGAGTCAGTTTATATGTTAAAGTGAGTTCTGTCATCTTTCAGATCCACAGTATAATTATAATTGAATTTCAGAACGAGGACACTGAGACACCCTAACATCTAGAGGTGCCCTAGGAATCATCAAATATCAATTCAATGTTCAAGGCAGCTTTAGTATTAAATGTGTTTTATGGTACTCAGATTCTCAGAGGATCGACAGTCAAGGACTCCCAATAGATTAACTCTCTACTAACCAAAAAGTTTAAACAGTGGCTCTTCCCATTTGTCCACCGTCTCAGGTAAGAGAAGCTTCACTGTATTTTTTGTCTACAAAATGCTAATCAGGATAGAGCTGCTCTTTATTTTCCCTCCATCATCCTTCCTATGTCTGGTTTCCTCATCCCTTATAGAAGGGAATTACTATGATCCTGGCACCTACATTCCATTAAATCAAAGACAACAAAAAGAATCATTCTCATTACAGGTCACTCCAATAGAATGTAAGCTCCCTGAAGGCAAGGACCGTTTTAATTTTTGTCTTGTTACCTCCAGTGCCTTGCACATAACAAGTTCATAATAAATTATTACATAGTTGAATTATCATTCTATAAAAATAAAAATCTAGATCAGACCAAGAGTATCTCATTTTCCAGATGAGTAAATTCAGGCCTTAAGACATAAAATGACATAAACCTTAATTATGAGAGGGAGGTCCAGGCTGGCATGTCTTGATTCCTCTCCAGGCCTCACTCCTGTCTCTCCTGAACTTTCTCTATAATGCCCCAGAAATCTCTCCATCCTTAAGTTCATTCTACCCCTGGACTCCACACACTGGAAGTATCCCCTAGGTCTACAATTTCTCCATCTTATTGGTTGGAGGGGGAACTACTTTAGGGAGGAGGCCTGGCAAGCTCTTAATAAACACTCTTTGACTGGATTTGACTAGCCAAAGGTCACATAGCAAACTGGTGGCAAAGCCAGCACCTAAGATTAACAATAAAGTAGAGAATGAGGATATATTTAAGAAAATGTCTGACAGTGGGAGTCTTTTTAAAAAAAACCCAGCTCCCTTAGTATATTAAAAATGAAGCAACTGACAAAAATATTATTCACACATAGAAATATAGGTTAAATAAGGTAAGAAACACCTTGTCTTTACTCTCCCCCCCCCCAAAAAAAAGGTCTTTCCATTTTCAGACAGGTAGTAAGATATAGGATTGCCAGCTGTGAACCACTAAGGCATTTTAAATTAAAAAAAAAAATAATGGCTCAATTTTATTTTTCCTTTAACAGCTACTGAGGTATTATTTTAGCAACCAGAATTTTGTTCACATCCACACCAGATTGGATGCTGTGGTTAATCTAAAGTACATAGCTAGTGTCTATGCTGGTAATGGGTGTTCTGCAGCTAAAATAGATCAGAAATAAGCATTCATTCACCAGTACTAATATGACTATTATGTTTTCTACCCTTTCTCTATGCTCCAAGCAGAGCCAGGGCTTTGGTGGAGAAAAAGGGAATCCTGTGTCTGCCCTCCATGCTGAGATTTGTCTTCTGGATGTCGAAGGAAGGGGTGAATATCTGCTAACAATACAGTCAGATAGAAATATCAGATTTCTCAATTAAAGGATCCATGGGTCAAACTTGCTAAAGTTCAAGCACTGCTGAGAGAGGGAGAGAGAAAGATTATCAATTAGATCTGTAGATATTCAGACCACTTTGGGCACTAGACATCACTCAGTCACTGGCTTCAAAAACCACCCTAGTTATTAGCTCCTTGGATCTGAAACTCATGCCTCCTCGTGCCACCCTTCCTCGTTCCTAATTTAACTTGATGAATGACAGCTGCCATTGCAGATGGAGCCAGATGTGTGGGACATCTTGTTAGCTTTTTATTTCTCTACGGCATTTAAACTCAAGGACACTACAGCCAAGAAGAAGGCAAGATTTCAAAATAATTTACCTAGAACATCAGACCTAACCCCTATAAACAATGCATAGTGACATTTGTAACTTGATTCAACTTCCTCTAGATGCAATCTATTACTCCTCTCAATTCCACCTTCAGGGACAATGCTGGGTACATCTTGGGGGAGGGGCTGGGTGGAGAATACATCATCCATGACCTTCAAAATACTTTGGTCCCACTTTGGGGCTAATTTAGTTACAAAGGCTCTTCACAGAAGGCTATTCCAGATGTTTGTTTCCCCAGTATCTAGTACCACATCTGGCACACAGAGAGCCAAACCATATCACCTACACTCTAGCTATCATTCTTACCTTTTGCTTCTCCTTCCCACCGGAATCACTGAATCTGTCTCTGGGTTCTGAGAGATGAGCTTTCACTGTATATTTCCTGGAATTGGGCCTCAATGTCACTTCAAAGCAACCAAACCCAAACTATGTTATTGTTCATCTAATCTCATCTCCTTCTAGTTCTCTTTTATGCGCTGTCTTCCCTCATTAGAATGAAAATTTTTTTTCTTGTATTTGTATTCTTAGCTATTAACACAGTATCTGGCACATAGCAAACATTTAATAAATGGTTTATTATTCATCCATTTATTTTCTTATTGAAGGATTGATCTGGCAGGCTCTACCAAGCTGAAAAGACTTTGAACATAGTTCTGCCAACTGCTGTTTGAGGCCTGGCCTTGCTAAATATGCGAAGGCTAATCTCTGGTAAGTGGCCACAAGAAGAAGAATTCTTTGGCCTTGGAAACCCACTAAACAATGAAAAATACAAAATGCCCATCACTCTTGTGCAGCACACTTTTGCTTCCATGATGATGGCAACAGAATGACAGAAGGAACAGAGAGGACTAAGATTTAAAATGTTTTTAGATTGTCTACAAAACTTTAATTTAGCTGTGGGCCATCATCAATGGAATGGGATCAAGACGGCTGAATGAGAGGTTGTATATAAGCTGAACTCCCTTCTTCTGTGTCCTCGTAGCCCCAGGACCTGGCGCAATGCCTAGCGCATAGTAGGTGATTGTTGCATTGAACAGAATCAGCTTAAAAATAACTAGAAATGCAGAAAATAAACTAAAATATGAGAAAGGAAAAGCAGGCCCATAAGTAAATCTCCACAGGAAAAAATATCATGGAGAATAGAGAAAGGTTCATCAAGGAAAAGCCGCTAACATAATCAAGTGTGGTGACCACCTATGAGGCTCATTCGAGCTATATCAATACCAGGCTGCAGTGTGTTATTGAAGGAAGAGCAACAGCCTTTTCCAGTCTACCCAGAAACTGCTATTTTTTTTATAGAATAGAAGTACATGATAGAGGAAATCTAAGATAGCTTTCTCATCATAGTATCCCTCAGCTACTTTTATGTCTGAAGAAATAGCACCATGGGGATATTTGACTAGTCAGCCGTAGCAGAGGGGAAGAACTAAAATGCATTTCTGCCCTTAAGTTAGACATCATTCGAATAGGGAAGACAGAAGAGTAGAGAAGAAGTTCATAGAATTCTAAATGCTTATAGAACAGAAGTATGCGTAGGTGGGATTTTGTCACCATCTGGAATAGCCTGAGAAGAGTTCCTTGGCCATTTAGCTACTGAAAAGACCAAGTGAAGATGTAGGCTTCTTTCAGGAGAAGAGGCTTACTAATTACAACCTCCACCCTCCACACAGGACAGAATGCAGAGCGAAAGGATATGATTACAGCCCTTCCCGCACCTGGAAATCCAGCATGAATTGGCCTTCTCTCTGTTCTTCACCTGCAACCCTCCATTTCTCATCTCTGTGTCTTTGCACTGACCATCACTCATGCCTGGAATGCCTTGCCTTCTTACCTCTGCCTCAGAGAGTCTATCCCCTTCCTTTAAAATGTAGTTCATACAGAGTATTCTACATAAAGCTTTCCCTGATTCTCTCTCCCCACAACTGTTAACATACTCCCTCCAAAACTATCTTGTATAAAACTACCTTGTATATTTGTATTTGTTAACATTATATTTGTGCTGTATATTTTAATATGCACTTATTGTCTCTTCCACTAGAATGTAGGCTTCCTGGGAGCATTTGTATCCTCAGTTCCTGGCACAAAATAGTGTTGATTAGTTGACTGACTGAGTAGGATCAGCACTGAAACACAAGAGAAACTTGAAGGAGAAGGCTAAAGTATCAGGCTAAAAAGGCTGTGACCCATCTGAATGAAGCAGCCTTATTAAGCACAGCCCTCTTCAGCAGGTGATTGAGAGCTGATTTACAGAGTTGTAGCCCAGTATGAAGGGAGAGGCTCACTAACCAATGCATCCCTGGAAGAAACTGGACAGAGTATAAGAAATAGGTTATTATAAGAATATCTTGACAGCTGGAGACCAGTAGGACCAAGAGACTCCCTGGGGGGCAGCTGAGGAACAACATCCAGCAGGCAGCTGGGCCACCCCACAAACAAATTCTAGAAGCTTTGAAGCATTGGAGGCATCAGTTGCCTTGCTTTGGCTATACTTTGTCCCTATGTATGCATATCCATGCATGTGTTGGGGGTCTATACCAATAACAACAACAGGAAATCAAAAGAGAAAATTACCTGGCAGAGGGGAGCCAGGTTATCATGATATACATTGCCTGGCAGTACTAAAGTCAGAGGTCAAAACAGAGGCTGATAGAATTCAGAGGATACCAACAGAGAGGAACTCTATTTTGAATTCTCCCAAAATGTGGCTGCCAAGTACCAGCATGCCCAAATTAAGAGATACAGAGAGAGTGTATACACACACACACACACATATATATATATATATACCCCTCAAAGGAATCACCCTGGTGTTTCAGGTATATGTGGAAAGGGAAAATGCTCATCCTTTGGATGGGTTCTACACAAAAGTAAAAGGACAAGTAGAACTTCTATGAGCTTAAGTTTTTCTTTAAAAAGTTTACCCTCAAGAAAACTACAGTAAGATTACATATGACATCCTCTGTGCCATGTAAAATTAAAGTCAGTTTCAAAAAACAGATAAAGGAAATCCCTTTTGTCAAACATCGATGCCAAATTGAACTCGACTTCTTTAAAGAGGGATAAAATAAGGAACTGCATCTTACATTCAAATGACCAACCAAGGGAAGGACCAATTTAACAAATGAACATCACCCAATGCTTCATACCCCACATTTCCATACCACCTCCATTTCGCTGCCAAGCGGAGCATTATGTCACACTTGCTTGAAGCTTTTTTTATATAGTATAGGGACAAAAAGCTTCCTAAGACTCAGAGTTAAGAAATATCTAGGCTCAAATACCACTCCAGGATAACTGGATAATCAAGTGCTTATTGGTTTTTTTTTCCTCTTAAGCATGTTTTCTTTTCTTTAAAATGGGGGTGATACCTGTTCTATCTGCCACAGAATTTTTACCGTAAGGAAAGTGCTTTGTAAACTTTAAGGGGCTATATAAAAATTTTGCTGTTTGTTCAGTCGTTTTGGTCATGTCCAACTATTTGTAGCCCCATTTGGGGTTTTCTTGGCAAAGATACTGGGATAGTTTGCCTTTTCCAGCTCACACAGCTAGTAAGTTGTCTAAGGCCAGATTTGAACTCAGGAAGATGTGTCTTCCTGACTCCAGGTCTGGAGCTCTATCCATTGTGCCACCTAGCTCTATAGTAACAGCTAGCATTTTCATAGAGCTTGTTATCTCAACTGATCCTCACAACAAGCCTGTGTGGTAGGTGCTATTGTTAAATCTTATTTCACAGATGAGGAAATGGGCAGAAAATGTTCAAGTCTCTCGTCCAGGGTCATACAGCTAAATAAATGACTTAAGTAGGATTTGCACATAGGGTCTTCCTGACCCCAAATCCAGCATTCTACTGTACCATCTAGTTGTACATCTATGAGTTATTTTTTAAAATAAGGTAATGGGAAAAGATTTTGGAGCAGCATCTATAAAAATGCTAAACAGATTCAAATTTCTCTATGAGTGTTGGGAAAACAGCCTACTCATCTCCAAGTTGGACAAATCTTTACTCCTTCCCCTGCTTCTCTTTCTCTAGGGTTTTGGGGAAAGACCCCAAAGCCTAAAGGATAAAAAGCCAGCAGATTTGGAGCACAGGTCAGCTCAGTCTGAAGAACTCCGTATTAAAGCAAAATTCCACGATGTGGTAAACAGCATATGTTATGATTGAGTACAATATCTACCCTGTTTCTGAACGAATTTTATAGCCCACTGTAACATGCCTTCAGGTCTCTCACGTCGTTCTGTTGTAGCACCATCGATGTGATTATGAGGTTATGAAGTCAGTAAGTTCCTTTTCTGACTTTCACATCAATACCAGCATTGTGTTCACCTGGGGGTAATAAATGCTTTCTTCTGATTGTTTAAAGGAGGAAGGCACCGGCAACACAAAGGTAATAAGAGAAAGGCTTTGGGCTTCTTCATTGCAGAGTACCAATGAATTTATCCTAATGCTTGAATAAACACACGTGTCACACGCACACATATACAGAGCTCTTCAATCTTCTACCAGTCCTTTTCAACCTTCCTTTCTGGTGATTCTCTCTCATGAGTGAGAAAAGTGTGGGGACAAGCATTTATTAAGCTCCCACTGTTCACCAGACACTGTGCTGGGCACATATTACAGGCATACTTTGGAGATATTGCAGGTTTGGTTCTAGACCTCTGCAATAAAGCTAATATTGCAATAAAGTGAGTCACATGAATTTTTTGGTTTCCCAGTGCATATAAAAATTATGTTTGTGACTATACTGTAGTCTATTAAGCGTGCAATAGCATTATGTCTTAAAAATGTACTTACCTCAACTAAGAAACCTTTATTACTAAAAAATGTTAGCCACCATCTGAGCCTTCAACAAGTTAGAATCTTTTTGCCGGTCTTGATGCTGATGGCTGCTGACCGATCAGGGTAGTGGTTGCTGGAGGCTGGGGTGGCTGTGGCAATTTCTTAAAATAAGACAATGACCTCTGCTGCCTCAATTGACTCTTCCTTTCACAAATGATTTCTCTATAGCATGTGATGCTGTTTGATAGAATTTTATCCACAGTAGAACTTCTTTCAAAATTGGAGCCGATCCTCTCGAACCTTGCCGCTGCTTTATCAACTAATTTACATAATATTCTTCAATATTGTTGCATCTCAGGGAATAGGTAGGCCCAAGGAAGGGAAGAGAGATGGGGGGAATGGTTGGTTGGTGGGGCAGTCGAACACACAGAGCAAATTAAGTTCTTTGTCTTATGTGGGCAGGGTTCATGATGTTACAATAGTAACATCAAAGATCACTGATCACCATAGCAGATATAATAATAATGAAAACATTCAAAACACTGCGAGAATTACCAAAATGTGACACAGACGTGACATGATCATGTGCTATTGGAAAAATGGCACTGACAGACTTGCTCAATGCAAGGTTCCCACAAATCTTCAATTTGTTAAAAAAAAAATCTGCAATATCTGTAAAATGCAATAAAGTGAAATGCAATAAAACCAGGTAAGCCTGTCCCTCATCTGATCCTCACAAAAATCCTGAAAGAGAAGTGTCATTATGAGCTTCATTTTACAGTTAAGAAAACAGAGGCAGCCAGAAGTGACTTTGCCCAGGGCCACAGAGGTAGAGTCCAAAGCTGGGTCTGAACTCAGATCCTCCTGACTCCAAGCGTGATACTCTATCCATTACACCATCTAGCTGTGTTTACTATCACCACACCTTTTTACAGGCCATCTCCCATTCTCTTCTCCCCTCCCCATCTTATATTTCTTAGCTTTTCTCAAAGCCCAGGTCAAGCATCAAAGCATCACTTACTACATGAGGCTGAGGACTTTCTCAACCCTTTCCTCCTCACCCGCTTGTAGTGCCTTCCTCCACCCCCCAAAAGACCTTTGTTATTTTGTATATATTTTTGTATTATTGTACTTGTGTTATTGTATTTTATGTTTGTATTAAGGGGCAGGTAGATGGCTCAGCGGATAAAGTGCTGGGCCTGGAGTCAGGAAGACTCATCTTCCTGAGTTCAAATCTAGCCTCAGACATTTACTAGCTGTGTGACCCTGGGCAAGTCACTTAACCCTGTTTGCCTCAATTTCCTCACCCATAAAATGAGCTGGACAAGGAAATGGCAAACCACTCCAGTATCTTTCCCAAGACTACCCCAAAATGGGATCACAGAGAGTCAGACACAACTGAAAAACAACTTAACAAAAATTTGCATCCTACAAATAAATGTCTAAATTGATTTTGCACATGTTTTATAGCGTACATGCTTATTTATGTGTATGTTGTCTCCACTGGTAGAACGCAAGCTTCTTGAGGGCAGAGACTATATCATTTTGGTCTTTGTTCCCTAGAACTTAGCACAGTGTCTGGCACACAGGACTAACTTAATGAAATGCTTATTGATTCTTGAAGACAAGACAGCTCAATTACAAATAAAAGCTTTAGAAACAATCCCTGCCGCTGGAACAGACTATTCTCCCTGCTCTGGGGGTCAGACCCAGTTTTACTTCCATAGGCTGTCAAAATAGAGAAAGGTTGGAGAAACGTTTCCTAGCATTGGATTTGAATGGGCTGTGAGCACAAGAGGGCTATCAGTTCAGTGAGGTTCAGGTTTAAGGTCATAATTTGACCCTTTGGTCAAATTTGGTTACATTTCTTTGTGGAAGGTGTGGAGATACCCACCAGCACCTGAACTGAGACATGCAATGGCACCTCCTTGATGAAACTGGGGGTTGACCAAATAAACACCCAATCCCTTTGGCCCAGGTATTTGGTGACCCTACTGACTTCATGAGTCTGTAGGCTTGCACAGGTTCCTGGAGAAAGGTGGGACTAACTAGAGGGAGAAGGAGAATTCATAGTTTCTAGAAGAGACCTTCTAAGCCAACGCCCTCGTTTTACAGATAAGGAAATGAAGGACCAGGGAGGACACCTGCTCAAAGTCACACAGGTAATAAGTGACAAAAGTAGGATTCAAAACCAGCTCTTCTTACTACATGTCTTTTCACGGTTTCACTATTTGGGGGCTACTGAGTTTTGCCCCCTCCCCTTTTATTTTTTTTTCCTGCATTTTCAGTGAGGTGAAGGAAAGGATTCCAGATTGTCTGGAATATATTTTGAACCGGCCACATAGACAGGAGTTGGGGTGGGGGTGGGGGGCACAGACCTTAACACTTAACTATAGGGGCCCCTTTTACACTCACCATTTATCTATAGAGATAAATTACAATAAAGACGCGAGCTATATCCCGAGGGAGCAGTTAGCGGTGGTGCAGTGGACAGAGAACCAGGCCTGAAGTCAGACTCATCTTCTTGAGTTCAAATCTGGCCTGAGTTCAAATCTGGCTACTTAACAACTGTATGACCTTGGGCAAATCACTTTACCCTATCTATGAGCAATGAAAAGTTAAATGACTTGCTCAGGGTCACATAGTCAAGATGTATCAGAGATAGGCCACGACTTGAACTCTAGTTTTCCTTATTATAAATCTGTATTTCTGGGCACTACACTTTCTGCTTTGCAGATAGCAAGTACTTAATAAATG
Source organism: Phalanger gymnotis (assembly GCA_028646595.1). Taxonomy (NCBI): domain Eukaryota; kingdom Metazoa; phylum Chordata; class Mammalia; order Diprotodontia; family Phalangeridae; genus Phalanger; species Phalanger gymnotis. The sequence continues at coordinate 230,722,050 of CM053626.1, forward strand.
TGTATTGAAACAATGAGTGACTTAATTGAGCCAGGCTGTTCATGGGCTATGAAAATGAGCTGAGATGTGACCCATCCTTCTCAGATCACAAAGGGAACAGCCTTATTGCAATAAGTACAACTCATTTTCTTTTTTTCTTTCTTTCCTTCCTTCTTCTTTCTTTCCCTCCCTTCCTTCCTTCTTTCCCCTCTCTCTTCCTTCTTGTCTTCCTTCCTTCCTTTTCCTTTGAAGTTCACAAAGCATTTTCCTCAGAACAGCTCTGAGATGTAGGTAGCATAACCTTTGAAGTAATTGTTTGTATCACCAGGAGTCTCATGTGGCCACTGCCACTTTTCCTCAGGCAGACAGCTCTATTTCTTTTAAAGAAAACACTCCTATAATTCTATCAGTTCCTGTTTCTTCCTTTTATTCTATTCGTATGTTCCTCTTCCACTCAACTATTTTCTCCAACTGACTGTAATAGACTAACTCAGCCCCTCAGCTCATTTACTTCACTTTGCTGTATTCCTCTGAGGTGGGTCTCTCCGGTTCAGCACCACTCAGTAGTTTCCTAGGGCACAGTGCCTAGGATGGGGCTTCATGACTTTTCAAGACTATAACCTGAAAAACTCTCAGAGAGGATCATTAAATGGTAACAGGATTATATATAAAAATGTACCTCTGAAGAATCTCAGAATTGAGAAGGACCCCAGTGACTTCCTAATCCAACCTATGCATGACAGGAATCCTCCCTATAACATCCCCAATGACTATGCAATTGAAGACCTCCAATGAGGGGAAACCCAGCTGTTCTCAAGATGGTCCATTCTACTCTGGGAGAACTCTAATGATTAGGGATTTAGCACAATGCACTAGCCTGTCAAGATTGTTTATCATTCAGTGAGTTAGCTATCCCTTCCCATTTTCTGTCAACTGCAAATTTGATGAGCATGCCATCTATATTTTTATCCAAGTCATTCATAAAAATATTAAAAAGCACAAGGTCAAACACCTCCAGTTACTCCATTTGTGACTTCCTACCGTACTGACATAAAACCATTAACAACTAACCATTCTCCCCACCTACCCCCAACCCCACTTTGGAGGCAATGGGGTTAAGTGACTTGTCCAAGCTAACACAGCCTGAGGCTGTATCTGAGCTCAGGTCTTTATGACTTTAGGACCCCTCTTTCTTTTGGGCTGTGGAGAAAAACCTGCCTTTGCTTATTAGTGTCAACTACACACATGCACAAACAGCTAATAATCACACCTCAGGCTGCCCAGGTCCCTGAATCCTGAAAACCTACACCAGGTGCAAATACTGCTTCCAACAGATGGAGGCACTTAATAAATATTCCTTGTTGATGAAACCTAGGAAATGGATTTTTCAGGTTCCAAGAAAAGTTTTAGACACAGAAACTTAAGGAAAATTTCATTAGCTGGGACACTATTAAATGGAAGAGGTATTGCTGGATTTAAAGTTAGAGGACTTGACTACCTGCATGAGTTCCCTGAAGTTACTTAATCTTCATGGGCCTCAGTTTCCCCAAAATGATGGGGAGGGCGTTGGACTAGATGATTCATAGGGTCTTTTCTGGTTCATGATCCTACAAATCTATGATAATTTTTGTAGGGGCTGGGTTGATTTTTACATTTTCATTATCTGCCCCCCCTAAAAAATTGCAAAGAAAACTAATAGAGAATTAAAAGAGATAAATTTCTCAAAAAAAAATGGGGCCCAGAGATGAAAAAATGCATCTTGCTCACTTCATCCCACAGGTGGGGAAGCATGTTTATGCTACTGCATATGGAGAACCCTGAAACCATGAGAAGATTGAACTGATCCTGTACCATTTATTGATCCTATTTACAATTAAATGAGTTTGTCCTGTTAATGCTTCAGTCATGGTTCTCTGTCTCTGAACTTGATTTGGAATTAAGCTGGTCTGGAAGGGTTAAGTTTAAAACTCCAGATCTCTGGCTAATCATTGATCAGTTCTGGCCTCAAGAATTAGCTGCCCTTGGGGACATGTGTGAACATAAGGGAGTCTGATCTAGTATCTTTGCACCACCAAGCTATCCTTCAAGGACGTCTGGTTTGGTGTCCAAAAAGTCTGGGCCACTATCTTGAGGGGGACTCCAACAAAGAGCACGTAGTCTCAGTAGGGAAGGAGTGGGTCATTGCTAGTCTCTTATTACCAAACTTCCAACCAATCCTATTGTTCCCTGTGTTCTATAACCAATCACGTTGCCTTCAATCCTATGATGTCACCTGCCTTGTTCTGTTCTTTGTTCTGTATTCCCCAAAACCTACAAAAGGGGAGTTGTTCTTTAACTCAGGGACTTCAGCAGACAAGGAGGCAATCCATTTACCATTTATTAACAGCTATACACATCACTGTTAATGAATGTTATCTTGCTTGGAGAAACGTGCCTTGGTTTACTTTTTTGTTAAATTCCTATCTTGACAACTATAAAATCCCAGTATAGATTTAGAGCTCAAGATACTTTAAAGGCTATCTATTCTAACCCTGCTCATTGTACAGATGAGGAAACTGAGACCCAGAGAATTTAAATGATTTGCTCAAGAAGGCAACAGAGGCAGGGCTCAGATCATCTAATGCTAAAGTAAAAGCTCTCTTCAATTTACCATACTATCTTTTAATGTGCTAGCTACTTCTGCTGTACTGTTTTTGGGGGAAGTCTCTCTTTTTCCTATTCTTTGTTAGCAGGGATAATATGCTTGTAAGGGGGAAAGAGGAGAGATATATTTGGAAATTATGATGATGTAAAAACAAGACGTCAATATTAAAAAAAGAAAACAGACCTTTAAAACCAAGAATATGCTAACTATAAACCATTTAAATATAATCATTAAAGCAAATCCTCTAAGCGTCTCTACCAGATAGCAATACAAAGATGAATCCAACTGAGTCCATGTGCTCATGGAATTTATAATCCAGTTGAAAACTTACTAATACATACAAATAATGAGTATATATATGGCAGTATACAATTAGTTTCATAAATGGAACCAGCAAGGTGCTCTTAGAGTTCAGGCGAAGTAAATTTCCTTTACCAACAAAGATTAGCACCTTCTCTGCAATTTATATCATTAGAATCACCAAGGGACATAAGAGGCAAAGTGATTTGACAAGGGTCACACAGTTAGTATATGTCAGAAGCAGAACTTGAAATGTGAGTATGTATGTACACACACGAAGATGTATGTATACACATGTAAGAGGGGCTGTATGGATAGAATGCAGTAGACAGCAGGCCTTGAAGACAGAAAGATGTGGGTTCAAGCTCCACCCTCAAATTAGGAGCAAATATACTCGCCATCAGCAGGGAGAATGGACACGCAAAGAGGTCACAAGTAGAGAAAGACCCGTGTAGGGAACACAAGGGTCAGGTATAGTGGAGGAGGGGCAATTAGCGCTCCAGGGCTGGAAGTCCAAAGAGCTGGTTATTTCCTTGTTGTCTCCACCAGACACTGGCGACTGCTCTGCATTGCTTAGCTGCAGGTCCTCTGCCTCCGGTTTCCAGCTCAGCTGAGATTTCGTGATGAGCTTTGCACTGCCACTCTGAGCACAGTGCATAGAAACCGGGTGCCTCCAGATTGGCTGCCACCTGATGCTGCTCTGATGGAAGCCACTTTACTGTCTGGCTGTTGTTTCTCTAGCCCCTGGCCTAGGATGCAGCTGTGCACTTTAGGAAAGCACTATAAGCCATACCGCTAGGACTAGTAGGACTCAGCTCTTAGGCCTGCAGTCCTAACTGGGATCTCATTTCTAGATTCTTGACTCCTTTTGCTGACTCAACCCAATTGTGTAGCTGGAGTCTGCTCTGCTGAATCATACCACAAGCCTCTTTCAATGAGGACATAAGAAGAGGGACCCACCTTCCACCCCTCCACCGTGCTGCACTCTCTCAAGGGAGTCCTCAAGATTTGGGCTTTCCTCCACAGGTGATTCTCTTCTCAAGCGATTTTGAAACTAACTTGTCAAATTTTCCTGTTGTCCCACATCAGTGGGAGAAGGAAAGGGGCAAGTCTTTCTTTCCCGGAATTCACATGCCTTTCCTGATGCTTTCATATGCTTCTCAAAGTCTGAAAGGTTCACACTCTTATATCTCCATCAATTGCCTCCTATAATTTCACCAACTGGACAAGGAGGAACCAATTGATCAGGGATGTCCTGATTAATCCCTCACTACCTACATAAACGCTTGAAATTTCAGGATAAAGAAATGGAAAAGGCCAACAGAAACCTCAGAAAGACACACCATAAATACTTTATCCATGAGAGCTGGAAGGCCCTGAGTATAAGGGCACCGCCAACAACATTATAAGAAATTGAATGAACTTTACCTCAGAGGCAAAGGGGGAAAAGGCTACAGGCACAGCTGTTTAAGAAGAATTAGCTTGTCTGGGGAGTCAGGTCACTAACTAGTTGGGGCAAAGGTGAAAATCAAAACCAAATTAGACGAAAGGATAAAAATGAGAAGGCATCGCATGTGATTACAGAGGCATCAATGCCAACCTTAGGAGCAAGTTGTCACTGTCAAAGAATGGTAAACAGATGACAGTAAAGACATTGACCCCATTGCCCTTTCTTTATGAAATCACAGAGTAGTTCATCTTTTCCAATGCTTTTCTAAAATAGGAATCCCCGCGCCAACCCAAACCCCCGCACTACATCTTTGACAAATGGTTCCCCGGCTTCTGCTCAAAGGACACTAAAAAAGAACACCCCCGGACGACCTAAGGCCCATTCCACTTTTGCACAGAATTAATCATTTTGGAAATTTTCATCTTATTAAGCCTAAATCTCTTCAATTTCCACCCGCTGCCTTTGGTACAGCCCTCGATGCCACTAAATAAGACAAATCAAACTTCCCTTTTCTAATTAAAACCTAAAAATATTTGAAGAAAGCTATCATGTTTCCCCTATCCAAGGGTATGATGGCAAATGTTTAATAACTGGCTCCCCACCAAAAAAAATATACACCGGACATACTTTCAAATTTGATCTACATTATTAAAATTTTCTATTCTACTTTTTTTTACAGTCTAGAATATAAAAAATATATATATTTTAAGCCCCGATTTGTAGTTTGCCAATTTCTGAAGTATAAATGCTCTCAGCAAAAAATTTAACAATCAGCTGGAGAGCTGGGTGGAACTGGCTCCAGCACAGCCCTGCCTCCTTCCCATCTTCTCGAGATGAAACATCCCTAGATCCTTTAATCTTTTAAAAGTATGATGTCCATGCAAAGAAGCAGCGTAGCAGAAAATATGTGGAATTTGGAAGTCCAGGGCTTTGGTTCCAATCTAGTCACTGTTATTAACAATAGGTTGGGAAAGGCATTTAACTTCCAAATTTGCTCATCTATAAATTGAGGGAATTGAACTAGAGGACTTCCACCTTCCACCCCCAAATCTAGAATGCCATGTTCCTGGATACTCTGCCTATGATAACATATTAACAGGTATCAAGCATGTGACCCACGGGCCCCATGGGGCCCACAGTACTCTCGAGCGGTTTCCATCTGACTTTAATGTGTTGATGTATTTATTTTAAAACAAGGAAACATATAAGCATGTGTGGCTCTCTAAATCAACACGCGGCCCACAAGGATCCCTGTGTATGGTTTGGGAGCCCTCGTGTCCACCTGAGTTTGCGTCACTTCAAGGTTTGCAAAGGGTTTTATATATATTATCTCTTTGATCATCCCCATAACCCCGTGAGGGAGGGGCTATTATTATCACCTCCATTTGACACATGAGCAAACTGAGATCGAAAGGGATGGAATGAATCGTCCAGGGTCACACAGCTAATGAGTTTATGAGACGATATTAGGCCTCGGGTCTTCCTAATTCCGAGTCCCCGCTTTCAACATTATAACACCTAGGTGCCTCTGCTCACCTGCATTATCTCCAGCTTGTCACCTAAAAATGTTGCTCCCAGACCCTAAGGTGATCCCTTATTTAGATGTAGTTGCACCAGAGAAGAATAAAAGTGGGATTACTCCCCTCCTGCTATTTATGTCAAATCAGCAGAGTATAAAGAATGCTGATCATGGAGTCAGGAAGACCCAAGTTAAAATCTGGCCTCAGACGTGTAAGAGCTATATGACTGAGGGCAAGTCGTTTAACTTCTGCCTCAGTTTCCTCAACTGTAAAGTGGGATTAATAATAGCACCTTCCTCCTGGGGTTGTTGAGAAAATCAAATAAGACAGTATTTGTAAAGCACATAGCACAGTGCCAGGCATGTAACAGGTGCTTAATAAATGTGACATTTCCTACTCCCTTCTCCTTCTTCAAATCAGACTAAGATTGTGCTAGCTTTTCTGGATGCTGTGTCACATGGTTGCTCATACTGAGTTTGTGTTCCACTAAAACTCCCAGATGTTTTTCACAAGAAATGCTTTCTAGCTACACTTCTTCTATCCTTGTCAATCAGTCAATCAAAATATATTTATTAAGCACGTGCTACTACATGCCAGGTGTTGTGCTAAGCTCTGGGGATACAAAGAAAGGTAAAAGATAGTGCCTGCCCTCAAGGAGCTCACAGTCTAATGGATCTGAAGGATGGACAACAACAATGCCAGAGCTTCAAGTCGAGGAAGATTTTAAATTGATTATTTATTAAGTTTTACCTCGTTTGAGTTTAGCCTATCATTCTAGCCTGTTGTGCTATTTGAGGTACCTGTATCTGTCACCCACCATGTTACTGTCCCCAGGTAAGCTGGAGCTGCCTTGTACCAGCTCTTGAGAGATGACTGTTAAATTTTCACTGTGAGCATCCACATCTCAGAAATCAGCAAATGCTATAAATCAAGGCTTGATTTATTATTTTGTTGATGGTCTGGACTTAAGAAAATCTAGGGGCATACAGGTGGCGCAGCAGGCAGTGTGCTAGACCTAGAGTCTAGCTAGAGTCAGGAAGAGCTAAGTTCAAATCTAGCCTCAGACATTAGCTTTTTAACTTTGGGCAAGTCACTTACCTTCTCTCTGCCTTGGTTTCCTCATCTGTAAAATGGGGATGATAGCACCTACCTCCCAGGGTTATTGTGAGGATCAAATGAGGCAATTTTTTTAATAAAGTACTTAGCACTATGAGTGGTACATGGGCACTATACACATTTTTACTAGTATTATTATTAAGAAAATGATGAAAAAATTTTAATGAAGATTAAACTTCACTAATAATGAAATGTTAAAGTTTAAAATGTTGATAGTGAAGATTAAAGAGCGTGATATGAGTACATCTGTATCTCTCCACCCCCCTCACCCCCTGCCAGAGCTGGTGGTTAAACATTTACCATCACACCCCCTCTATCCCTCTCAGCTCCATGTCACTTGTGAATCTGATAATCACGTTATACCTTCTTTCATCTAAGTCACTGAAAATCCCATTTAGCAGCACAGAACCATAGCCATATCTGTGCCTCATTCCCACAGAGATCATCTTCTGGTTGGCGAGAAAACAGCCACACAGACCATTTGCTGCCGTGATCTTCTCAATCATCTTCGCTAGTGATCTCTTTCCTTTTTTAAAAAAAAAAATCTTCCTCTCTTTGAGATCCTGAAAAACATCTTTCCTTTTAAAGTGGTATTGTCTCTGGCACAAATTCCTTCTGCATGTTTTATGCCAGTCTTTTGGCCCAAATTAGCTGCATGAATTTGGGCAAGTCAATCTCCCTGACTCATGTAGAAAAGGAAAGTGATGGTACCTGAACTACCCAAGTCACAGGATTGCTGCAAGAAGCCATCTTCCTTATTAGTAATGACAGCTGTCATCAAGGTCTACTGTGACCTTTTTGCCATGACCCAAGGCCACACCTTTGTACCATGGTAACCCAACTTTTAACTCAAGAAAATAAATAATTTCATACTTTACCATACCTCACAATCCTAACTAAAGGTTTGCAGCTCTGCAGACAACATAATCCCAACCATTCCTTCCTTCATTCAAGAACCTGTTGAGTATTTTCTGCATCTGCAGTCCCAGATAGGTGATAAATCTATGAGGGTCCCATGTGCTGAGTTCCATAAAACTGCCAAGAGCTATTTGCTAGCATGGAAACTGCACAAGATTCCCCAGAGAACCTCAACAATTCCTGGCACATATGCTAATGTGCAAAAGCCAGCACTGGAGAGGGAAAACAGGGCTGTTATGAGAACCTCAGAGAGAGGTTCAACTTCTCCCTTTGTCTTTTATACTTTCAACTCACCTCTTCTGAATACACTCTGGACAGACTGTCACCTTCACTGACCTGACAGGAACGTCGCTTGGAATAAGGTCAGATTCCTGGGTCAGGACAACATTCATTAGTCTGTGCAGTGGAGCAAATATATCTCTCTCCTCGTTGGCATCAGAAATCTAGATGGGCTTTTGATTCCGGCCACAATGGCCTCTTTGCTCTTCCTCACACATGACCTTCCATTGATCATTTCTAAGCCTTTATACAGGTTGTCTCCCCCATGTCTGGAATGCCCTTCCTCCTCAACTCAGTCTCAAAAAATTCTTAGCTTCTCACTAGGATTTCAAGTCTACCTCTTACATGAAGCTCATACCTGATCGTTCCCATTGTTAGTACCTTCCCTCACTTCTAAAATTTTACTATGTATTTCATAAGATCCATTATAGATGGAGAGCTGGAAGGAATCTTAGCAAGAGAACAACTAGTCCTAGGATCATCACCTTAGAGAGGGTTGATTCCAACCCTTCTGCTTTAAAAATGGGGAAACTGAGGCACATAGAGATGAAGTAATATGCCTTAGGTCACAAAGTTTGAACCCAGATTCTCTGACACCAAAGCCAGGGCTCTTTCTACCGTGTGACATTTTATATTTATTTATTCTTGTATAGCTATTTTTTCCATCATCACCACCATCATCATCATCGCTAGCATCTAGCACTTTATACACCTTACCTCATCTGATCCTCCCAACAATCCTATGAGGTAGGTGCTATCATAGTCCCCATTTTACAAAGAAGGAACCTGAGGCTAAGATTGAGGGATTTACCAAGGGTCACAAAGGGAGTAAGAAGCTGAGGCTGGATTTGAAGACAGGTCTCCTTGGCTCCATGACCCGCACTCTGCAATCCTTAGCTGCCTAACAGAATGTAAGCTCTTTGAGGGTTGCGAATTTTATTTTTGACTTTGTATTCCTAGCACAGTGCCTCGAACACAGTAGTAAAGAAATGTTTGTTGAATGAATGAATATATGATCTGTTTACATTTCCAGGACTAGCCACATGGAACCCAGGGGCTTTGCAGCTTCTTCCTTTTCTTTCAGAATGAGAAAAGAAATTAGGGATTTGCTTATAAGCTGAGCAAAGCATCACACAAAAATCACACTTCTGAGCATGCTGGATTTTATTTTAAGAAAGAAGCAAACAAAAGGCATAGCATAAAATCCTGCAAAGTGAACTGCTCTGCTCACCGACTTCCTGTCATCAATAGTGACCAATTTGGGGACCCATTAGGGGCTTGATGAGGTGGGGAGGGGAGGAGGACTTTTAAGAATATGTCCCAAGAACTAACGCTGAACGGTCATCCTTGAAATTTGCAATTTGATGAATAAAAACAAATGAAAAATTTCAAAGTAGATCTCGATGGCCACAGTGTGTTTGTTTTAATAAAGAAAACTGCATGGTATATTAGAAATAGTACTGGGCCTGGCAGCAGAAGAACTGGGTTTCAATCCTGGCTCTGCTACTCATTTCCTGTGCACTGTATTTAACCCTTATGGGCCTCAGTTTCTCCATCTGTAAAATGAGGAAGGACTAGATAATCTCTAAGGTTCCTTACACATCTAACTGCTATGAGTCTGACCACAACCAAGAAAATTTACTTCTGCCAACAATCCTATTATCATTATCTAATTATTATAATTATGCTTAAAAATAACCATATCTTGACATCTTGAATTATGTTTAGCCCCTTTGCATTTCCCTAAATACTTTCATATCCATAAGCTCATTTGATCCTCATAAAAGCACAGTGACATGGGGAGGGCAGATGTTTTTATCTCTATTTTATGGATAAGGGAGAAGAAAAACCACTAAAAGGTCATATAATTTGCCCACAGTGCTAGTGAGCAGAGTTCAGAATTAGTACTAGAACCCAGACCTCCTGATCATTAGTCCAGTGGTCTTTGGCAAAAAGGTTTATTTCAAACCACGTAAGAAAAATGTTCACAGCTTTTGACTCTCATATCCCACTATTAGACATACACTCCCTCCCCCAAGCATGTCAAAGGCAGAAAAGTCCCATTTATACCACAATATTCATAGTAGTACTTATTATGACCACAAAAAGTTAGAACTGAAATGGGTGCCTGTCAACTGAGGAAGAGCTGAATAAACTGTGGTATGGCAACGTCATGGAATAGCCTCATGCCATATGAAATGACATGAGTGGGGCAGCCAGGTGGCACAGTGAATAGAGCACCGGCCCTAGAGTCAGGAGGACCTGAGTTCAAATTTGACCTCAGACACTTGACACATGTACTAGCTGCATGACCTTGGGCAAGTCACTTAACCCCAAATTGCCCTGTCAAAAAAAAAAAAAAAGAAATGACATGAGTGTAGAATTCAGAGGAACTTGAGATGACTTATATGACCTGATGCAGAGTGAAACAATCAGGCAGGAAAAGAATATACACAATGATTATAGTCACATAGATGAAAAGAACTCCAAAATGAAGCTGTGCGGTGAATAATTGTAACAACCATTCCTGGACCCAGAAGAGAGATGAGGAGGCACCTTCCTTCTTTTGGAAGAGAGGATGAGGGGGTGGGGCAGAGTCAATGGATATCAAGATGCTATTGGCATACAATGAGTCTTAATAAATACAAGTTGATATCAGATGCAGTCACTCTGTTTGCTGATTTTACTCAACCTTTTATTTATTTATTGGTACAAGGGAGCATTCGTAGGGAGGGGGAAGAGGGAAAGTTTATCCAGAAATGAAACTGATATAAAAACAAAATGTCAAAGTGAAACAATTCTTAAAATGATAATGTCAATCTCATAGATCACCTGATTATCAGTTTATAAAAAATAATGAACATGGATGTTGATGGGTCGTTGCAGTCGTGTCTGACTCTTTGTGACCCCATTTGGGATTTTCTTGATAAAGATACCAGAGTGATTTGCCATTTCCTTCTCCAACTCATTTTATAGATGATGAAACTAAGGCAAACAGGGTTAAGTGACTTGCCCAGGGTTAGACTTCTAGTAAATGCCTAAGGTCACAGCTGAACTCAGGACCTCCTAACTCTAAGCATGGTGATCTATCCACTGCACCACTTAGCTGCCCAATAGACACAGACCTGGAAGGAATTACGGATCAATCAACACCCTCATTTTACAGGTGAAGAGCTGAGACCCAGAAAATGAAATGACCAAATGGAGAGAACAGTGATGGCATTCACAAATGAGAGATCTCCAACTCCAAACTTGGGGTTCCTTCTAGTGTCCCAAGACAGAACATGGCCCTTCTCTGATAAGAGATCCAGTCTCAGAACAACACTCAGTACAAATATAAATCCCACCTACCCACTGAGTTCCTCAGATGAGATGACAGACATGAACACACCTTTAGAAGTTAAAAACATTCCCATATGTAAAGTATTATCTTTATAATTGCCAGATGTCCCTGCCTATACTACTCTCCCCAGGAGCAAAGGTAGCGAAACAGAAATGGGACGATAAATCGAATGGACAGGACAGCTGCTGACCACAACTGACCCCACGGCATGAGGCCACTGAGAATGAAAGCTGGCTCCAGTGTTTGAAAAATATTTTCCTTTCAATTTCATTTTGACGCAAGGCAGACAGTTGCTCTGATAATCCATATAATGTAATGTCCCCTGAATTGCTTTCAATGCATTCAGACTAGGCTCCTGTTAGTGAGGCCTAAACAGATTCTCCTCTTCATGACCAAGGCAGAGTGCACAGAGGCCAAGAAGGAATAATGAGGTGGTGACACTTTCTATGACTCTCTATGGTTAGGTTTGCAGATTGAGCAATGCCATCGCTATTTCCTTAGCCACAGGCATGGCCTGTGGTAGTCTGCTGCCAGTAGGTCTGGTTTGTCTGGAAATGAAACCGAGATAGGCACAAATTGAAGAAGAGAGAGAGAATTTGGGGGAGGGGTAGAGAGAGGGGAGGGAGAAAGAAGGGGGAGAGAGAGAATAAAAAGAGAGAGATTGAAGAGAGAGAGAAGGGGGGAGAGAGGAGGAAGAGGAGGAAGAGGAAGGGAGGAGAGAAGGAGACATCCACTTTCCTCAAACTTTTCCTGGCTGAGCAGGCTCATGGCAACCAGCAACTTTCACAGCCGATGTCTCAAAGATTAGGAGTCTCTTTCAGAGGAAAACATTTCAAAGCAGAAATAAGACAAGATTGTGGAACACCAACTAGTTTCATCGTGAGGTTTTCTCACTGAAGTTGTACTTGAAATCCACTGACCGACCAACCAACCAACTAATCAATATTTACTGAGCATAGATTTTATGTTCAGCAGCCTAAGGAACATCAACAACAAAAAAGGAAACACTTGCTCCTTCTCCTTAACATTGCTGTCTGTGGTCATGGCACATATCATTCATGACTGTCATTAAAATCCAAATATATGATGAGGGTCTGCATTGTGTCCTAGCCCTGGGCTTCGAATCCTGGCTCTGACACTTAAAAAATAATCACGATGTCTCTGAATCTCTGCTTCCCCCTCCTTTAAATGGGGATAATACCTGCATTACCTATCTTTTTGGCATGTTGCAAGGAAACCACTTTTTAAAGTTTACAGCCTTATGTCATTGCAGCTCATTCTAATTATTACGTATGAGGCACTGTGCTAGGTAGAAAAGATGTCACAGTTCTTTCCTGTTGCGTGGGTGATGTGAATTTAAGAAATTGGATATATACAAGGAAGGGGACCACTTTCCTTTATTCACATCTGGCTTATTTGCCAGGAGTCATTTGTTTCTAGACTTTTATAGGACAAAACTCTTATCCACTAGCAAAACTGACATCTATATAGTGCTTTAAAATTGTAAAGCATTTTACATACATGATATCATTTAAACCTCACAATAAACCCATCAGGTATTATCAGCACCCCCATTTTACAGATGAGGAAACTAAAGTTCTTACAAGCTTGTGTCTCACCCATGGTCACATAAATAGTAATTATCAGAGAAAGGTTGAATTTGAGCTCAGAGCTTCCAGACTCCAAGCTTTGAACTCTAATCCACCTGGGAAGTGCCCAGGGAAGCATTCCATGACTGCCCCGCACAACATACCTTGGACTGTGTTCTGCATAGGGGACAGTCACAATCAAAGCAGTACTGTTCTTTCAGCTGCTTCTGTCTCTCTGCACTGGGCATCAGCATATCAAGGTAGCAGATGGTAAGCTGCGTGGAAGCAAAAGGGGTAAAGAGAAGAGATGGTAAGGCTGGGTTCTGTACCAAATCTGCTAGGTAACATGTTCCAGGGGCCACATGGAATATGAAGTTGGGGTATCCATGAACAATGGGCTGAGTGGAAAGGGCTTTTCTGATGACCTTTGAAGAGACAGGGTGGGGTTGGAGGATAATGGCTCACTTAGTTTGTTTTGGCTACCTGTCTTCCTAATAAGGCTCCTGGTTTTCAGGCTCTCCCCTCTACAGACCATCCTCCACACAGCTGCCCAAATTATCTTCCTAAAGTAAAAGCCTGACCATTTGACTCTAGCCCAAGAAATTTCAAGAGCGCCTTATTTTCTCTAGGATAAAATAATAACTCTCTAACCGGGAACTTAAAAAGCCTTTCTCCGCCTGGCTCCAGCCTACTTTTCCAGGCTTTTTCTTCCTATTAATCCCCTTCACACACTCTATGTTCTAGCCAAATTAGTTTACTTGCTATTCCTAGAACTTTGGACTGGGTGCATGTGTGTTTATGTGCATATTTGTATATAGGCAGTTACACATGGGTGTATATGTACATTACATTATATGATACATATGTCCATCTATACTTGTATATGTGCAGCCATTTGCATGTTACATACTTATGCAAATGTGTGTGTACATGTATGTGTGTGCAGCCATTTGCATGTTACATACTTATGCAAATGTGCGTGTACATGTATGTGTGTATGAATGTACACTTATGAGTATGTGTGCATGCAAATGTGAGTATGTGTGTATGACACATGCAGAAGTGTTATGATTATTATTGTTTTGGAAGTTTTATTGAACGATTTTTTAAATCCAAATCTGCTTGTTTTTAGGCTTAAGATCATAAGTTCACAGATTTAGACCCAGAAAAAACTTCAGGGGCCATCTTGTCCAGAGGTATCAAAATAGATACAGATACAGACACACACACACACACACACACACACACACACACATACCCTGTAAATATTACTGTTCTTGGAATATATCCAGCTTCTAGCATTTTCTCTGGCCATTCTCTATGCCTGGAACTGTCTCCTTCCTCCACTCTGACTACTGTCCTCCCTGGCTTCCTTTAAGACCCAATTAAAATTCCACCTTCTACAGGAAGTGTTCCCTAACCCCTCTTAATTCCTTCTCTTTCTTTATCTCCTATTTATCCTGTCTATAGCTTGTTTTGTATATATTTGTTTTCATGTTGTCTCTCCCATTAGATTATAAGCTCCTTGAGGGCAGCAACCACCTTGTGCCTTTTTTTGTATCCCCAGCACAAGGTGCTTAATAAATGTTTATTGATTAAGTAACTGATGCTCACTTCTACCTATTAAAATCCTTGGCTTCCTTCAAGGCTTAGTTCATGTGCCACCTCGTATGGCAGGGGTTCTTAACCTGGGGTCCACAGAGCCACAACAGGTCTGTTGATAAATTTCAGGGGGCATGTGAATTTAGATGGGAAAGTTATATATTTATTTTCACCAACTTGTATCTGAAATTAAACATTCCCTTCAATGATTCAAAAACATTATTGTGAAAAAGCATCCATCGATTTCACCAGATTGTTAAACTGGTCCATGACACACACAAAAACCCCCAACTCTGGGAAGCCTGGCCTCAGGCCCATAGTTCTTAATGCTCTCTCCCAAGGGTAGCATCACTTATTGCTTTGTCTTTGTATCCCTAAGACCTAGCATGATGTCTTGCATATAGCAAATGCTTAATAAATACTTGTGGGACTGGAAAGCAGCAATTGGAATGAAGTGGGAGTGGAAGTGGGAATGGTGGGAATAAGCATTTATATATCACCTACAATAAGCCAGGCATTGTGCTAGGCACTTTTACCTATATTATCTCCTTTGCTCCTCACAGCAACCCCGTAATTATTCCAATTTTACAGTTGAGGAAACTGAGGCAAAGTATTAGGTGACAGTTAGTAAACGTCTGAGCCTAGTTTTGAACTCAGGTGTCTCTGACTCTGGGTCCAGCACTCTATATGCTGAACCATCAGCTAGCTGCCCTGAATGAGGGAAGGCATAGGAAGTAAGATGATTTGTGTGTCATTTTAGGACTCTTGTGTTCCCAGTGCCTACCACAGCACCTTTCACATAAGTAGGTGCTTAATAAATTCCTGTTGAACTCAATTGCACTTTAATTAGAAAAATAAAGAATTGGGATGGTTTATCCAGTGGCACAGTCCTTTTACACAAACCCATTAAGAGGTAACCATACCTTACTAAATGGAGCCCTGCTTCACTTCACTCCATCTTAAGCCCTGAATAAAAATCATGGCTCTAGGTAACATGGAAGGAATAATTTCTTGACAAAGATGGTTAAACATGGGAAAGTTGCCTTTTCCCCCCTGGGCTCTTTAAAATCCAATGGATAACCACCTGTCTAAAATCATATACTGACTGGAGGCATACACTATGCTCTGGTCAGTGGGGCTCTGGCCTTTGGGCACGTTTTCCAGTTATCAATCCAATTCTACTGTCACAGAGAAGCGGTCAAGCCAGCAGCGCCTATGAGGTGCCTAGAGGTACTCCACCAACACCATCTTTGCCCATGCTGGTAAAACAACTCATAAATAACTGCTGTCTTGATAACAGTAACAAAAACAAAAACAAAAAAATCCATCAGTGCTCTTACAAAGAAATCAGCAGGGAGCAAGAGATGAAGTGTTTTCTTCCAACCACAGAACATTAAATGGATTGGGAAAGGTCTTGGCTGGTTTCCCCATAAATACCTATAGTTGCCAATCGACGTGCTCCCATTTTGAAAAATGTGCCCATTCTCTGTGGTATCTCATCGGCGACAACATTAAGGTCCAAATGCAAAGATTTTCTCATTTGGAGCTGGGCTGGTATTTGGGCTATAGAGGGGCTAATGAATAGGTGGTTACAATGGAAACTAGCCTGGCTAAACTGGCTCCCAAAACTGCCGGGACAGACTGGGCCACTTCTCAATCGCTTAGAATTGTAGCTTCTCTCTGGCAACTAAAGAGAAATATCCAGCATTTGGCTCTTTGGCTGAATGCTATAAAGTCATATTTAATTTTAATGCTGAAAAACACAACCAAGTTTATGTTAATCATTTAATCAGCAACACATAAAAACCTTTATTAAAGACTCATTCGCCTGCTGATTTAATTCGGAATCTGTTCATTGACTGCAAGCCTCATTTAGCTGGTACATATTCATGGAACACAGCCATCGATCAGCTGTGGCTTTAATAGCATAAAATAAAATAAAATATTATTAACACGTGCATGCAGCTGACCACTTTGTCAATTTACTACAGCTCCTATGGAGAATGGAGTAAATAATTTCCAGCAGCAGAAGAGTATTATTATTATCTTGGAAGTCTTATTTAGTGTATAAAGGAGCTAGATTTTTTTTTAAAAAAAATCCATATTTGCTTGTTTTTAAGGCTTTAAAAAATGGGGCAACTAGGTAGTGGGAGCAGTTGGGTAGCACAGTGGATAGAGTGCCAGGCCTGAAGCCAGGAAGACTAATCTTCTTAGGTTCAAATCCAACCTCAGACACTAAATAGCTGTGCGACCCTGGGCAAATCACTTAACCACTTAACCTTTTTTGCCTCAGTTTCCTCATCTGTAAAATGAGCTGGAGAAGGAAATGGCAAACCACTCTAGCATCTTTACCAAGAAAACCCCAAATGGAGTCAGAGAGAGTCAGACAAACTGATACAACTGAACAACAATAAAAAGGCTTAAAATCATAGGCTCGCAGATTTGGAGCTGGAAGACGCCTCAGAAGCCATCTAATGTAAGACTTCAAGCACCTGGCCAGCAAAACCCCAGTGTGGACAGAACCAGATCAAAATGTCATTGGGAAATATTTAGCAAAATAAAATTTAAAAAATACAGTATACCATAGATAATATTAATTTGTAGTTTTCTAATGCAGCTGGCAGAGATCACTTCGATCTGAGTTTAATACTGCTGATCTAGTACAAACCAATCATTTTACAGATGAGAAAAGTGAGGACCAGAGACAGTAAGTCCTTTGTCCAAAGTCAGATAAAGAGTTAAATGACAGAACTAGAATGTGAACCCAGGGTTTCTGACTCCAAATTCAGCATTCTTTCTTCTGTAGCATACTGCTAAATCTTGACTATGGAAGTTGCTTGGAAATCCCAATGCTAAGAGATTTTGCTTCACATGAAACTGGTTTTCCATAATCTGTAACAGGGTAGTGAGATGCAATTAACATAAAACCTACTCCGCATCCCTTGAATACAATTCAAACTTCCTTCAAGATAAACAGACCTTAAATGGAAAAGTGATTTTTTAATTATCTCAGTGAGAGCTAATAGGAATACTTTTCTTAAGACCATAGGTATGGAGCAGGAAAGGACCTAATCCAAACCCCTCATTTTAAAGATTAGGAAACTGAAGCCCAAGAAGGCTAAGTAATATGCTCAAAGTCACATAGGCATCAAAGGTGGGATTTGAACCCAGGTTCTTTGACTTCAAAGCCACTGTACTATGCTGCCTCCCCTTTTTGGACTCTTTTATGTCTAATCACTTTTTAAGGAGTCTGAACAAACTCTGGGTGAGTAGAAGGGCTCTCTTCATTAAAAGGAAAAAAAAACACACCCCCCCCCAAAAAAAACCAAGGACTTTAGCTTTCAAACTTGTATTTGAGAAATCATTTTATTGAGTGCTTCTATGTAGGGCTCACATTCAGGTCTATAGCCTGCTGGCCAATAGTGTTATTTATAACAGCAAGAGCCTTTGCTAGGCATGAATTCCTATGACTACAGCTTGGACTGACCAGATTTCTCCAGTCTATATTTTATAAGACTGTCTGATCATAAAAGGCATTTCATTGCTGAACACATCCCTGAAGGTGGCAACTATTATCTTCCCTCTAAGTATGCTGTGATTTTTCTACTGTCAAAAAAAAAAAAAAGGCACCATCTCTACAGGGATCCAGGTGGAAGCAAAGGAGAAATGTCAAAGCTGAAACAACAAAACCTAGAGAATTCGTTATTGAAGATTAAAACCCTCAATAAGGAGAGGTGAGTGTTATAATTGGTAATATTTGGAAGACAAATGTGTTTCTGGAGACCAGGATGAAAGATGGCCTTAGGAAGAGAGTTACAAAGGCTACATAACTTCCACAGCTCACCCCCATTACGGTTTCTTTCTTCCGGTTATTAGATGTAATTATGCTCTCCAATCTGGGATATATTAGGAGTTCTGTTCTGCTCCCTAGCTTCTCTAGGCCTGACATTTGAAGCTCTCCATTTCTGCCTTCAAAATGATCTGGCTTCCTCCGTAGACCTTTTCCATGGTCTTATTACTCACAGGTGAGGGTGTCTAATTGTGATTGCCTGAAAAACTTCTGGTTTGAAAATACTACCTCCTCATCCCTGATGCTACCACCCTACCCCTTCTCGGAACCCCCACTCCAACATCTCCCATATCGAAACTCTTCTTTGCTAGAAATTTCCATCCCTCATGCAACCTTGCTAATTAGTATCTTTCTCCCTCCTATTAGAGGTAGGGAAACCAATCAGATAGAGATGAATAAGACTCTAGTCTTTCCCATAAAACACTGTGGCCTTTTAAGCATTGTTGTACCAACCTCTGTCTGTTGTGTAAAACAACCCAGGTATCTCACATTGAAGTGCTGAAGGAGCAGTATAACCTGGGTGTTGAGGCAGGTAAGTACCTCTCACCTGGACCCCTACAGCTGTCTGATTCTATCCTTATCTTTTGTTCATCAGTTCACACATTTAGATCTGGCAGAGACTTTAGGGGATGTCTAATCCAATGCCCTCATTTTAGAGAAGAGGAAACAGAAACCTTGAGAGAACAAGTGATTTACCCACAGTCACAGAGATAAGTGTCAGAGGTGTGATCTGAACTCAGGTCACTGCTTTTTTTCCCCAATATTAAGACGAGATCCAACAGCACAATTTCTGCCTCTTCCTCTTTTTGCTCAACAATGCACCTATAATAAAAAGCCCCCCCCCCTTTTTTTAACCTTCTGCTTCTTTTGTGGAAATCTCCAAGTCTCAAAAAAGTATCTGAAATGAACTGGGGCAGTGACGATCCCATTTTGTCCTTAGCAGGCTACATCCAAGCTAGAGAATCTGAGAGCTGGAGTAGAATTTGAGAGCTGGAAGAAATCACAGAGGCTGTTCCAGCCCCTGCTGAATGCAGGGATATTAATATGCCTCTGCTTAGACACTTCCAATGAATATCTGTCATTATTTGAGCCAATATTAAGTGTTCTTCCATTCTTCTCTGGAGGTGCTGGTAAGGAGTGAAGGGGCCAATACAGAGGTAGAAAGTGGAATTCTCAGTGATAATTTATTAGTAATTATTTTTGAATTTTTTAAATTTTTGTCCAAAGAGGCAGCAGGCATATATTGTGCACAAAGGGGCCGATCCCTCTTAATTCCAGTGCCTCCCCTCTGGTAATTATTTCCTACTTGGTTGCTTTGTATATGTTGGTTTATATATTATCTACCCCATTAGATGGTAATCTCTTTGAAGGTAGGGACTTTCTTTTGTATCTCCAGAGCTTAGCCCAGTGCCTGGCACATAGTAGGTGATTAATAAGTGCTTAATGACTGACTAACCTCAAAGACCCTCTTGTCCAATTCCTTTATTTTGCAGATGAGGAAAATCAAGGTCACACAAGTAGTAACTAACAGAAGTGGGCCTGGAACCCAGGAGCTCTAAATGAAATAATTCATATGAAGAGGACCTAGATTAAGATCCACCTCTTACACAGACAGGACCGTGGCCACCCTGGGCGAGTGATTTTAAGATCTCTTTTCCCATGACAACTCACTAAGTTTCCAAGCTAAAGAACAGCTTCAGGTGGCAGGAATTTCTTCATCCAGAGTTCATTGCACTAATGAAATCCCTTCCTTAAACCCTCCAAATTTAAATCAACATTGGAGTAATAAAAGAAGAAATTAGTCCCTTTCCCTCGGTGCCTAACGGTGCAATTCTGTAGTTCTTCATATTTTTAAATTCAGGGACACATTTTTTTTTTTGTGGGGAACTCTGTCTGGAAAATGTCCCACAAGGATATAATAAGTTCTTTTAAGATGAATAAAAGCAAATGGGAAGAGCAATCCAAGACTAGGCATGGTTGGGGGAGGGAAGGGAGGAGGCCAGTTCAAGTTTAAGGAAGTAAGAAAACTTGCTTTTTATTTGTGCTTGAATGCTCCAGTTATTTCCATTAGTTATCCTTGTTCCTTCATCAGCATGGGGCGGGAGGGAGTGGCTGACTTGGTTTAATCTGGTTCTCATTTTGCTTAAGGGGAAAAAAAGAAAAGAAAAAAAGAAAAGAAACCCAACCCAAACCTTTGACCGAAGCCCTCATGTGCCCGAGAATGGCGGCAGAAGGGGTTCTTCCTGTTAAGTGTCCTCAAATCATATACAAGAAAATCATCTTTAGTCTTCTTTGGGGAGATCATGGTCGCAGCTTAATTAGTACACTTGTTCTAAACATAAGAAACTCAGCATATGTTTTCGTAAGGAAAAAAAAATCACTTGCTCTAAAGGAAACTAGCTTGGGGTCAGAAATATTGTAGCCAAATCCCTTGCTTACACAAAATATGGTATCAGAGGGTTTGAGCTTTATTGCTTGTGTGCTGTATAAATAAACAAAAGCTTATGGAATTTGGGTTTCGTGCAATAAATAATCCACTGAAATAAACGGAAAAGAGGAAGAATCCAGGCTCTGGGAAAGCCCCCACCCCCACAAGAAACAAACTGGGCCCTGAAAGCAGCAAAGGGAACACTTCATGGGGCACTAGCCTCTAGAAAGTCCCTCTTTGTGAGGGGTTCTGGTAACCAAAGGAGCAAAGGTAGTTATCTTTCTTGGACATCAGAAAACTGGGGGTAAGGATGATCTTCTGGTCAGAAGATTCCATTCTCGGGGCAGCTAGGTGTAATAAGTACAGCTCCGGGCTCAGGAGGACCTGGGCTCAAATTTGGCCTCAGACACTTGATACACTTACAAGCCACGTGACCTTGGGCAAGTCACTTAACCTGGATTGCCTTCCCTTCTCCCCTCAAAAAAAGAATTAAAAAAAAAAAAGGATTCCATTCATCCCCTTCCTGGACTCTCTCCCCGTCTCTCCCCAAACTTTTCACCTTTGTCTAGGGAATCAGCATCCAGAATTCTTCCATAAGGATGAAATAAAACAGAACAAGGTGAAATCTTTGCAGGAGGGGGCAGCTAGGTGGCGCAGTGAGTAGAGCGCTGCCCCTGGAGTCAGGAGGACCTGAGTTCAAATCCAGCCTCAGATACTTGACACACTTACTAGTTGTGTGACCTTAGGCAAGTCACTTAACCCCAATTGCCCTGCCCCTCCCTCCAAAAAAGAAATCTTTGCAGGACAAATGTTTGCCTTTATTTAAAAAGGGGATCGACGTCTTAGAGAGGGGATGCTGGGGGTCCCCTCTGAGCATTTCAGTGTTTTCACTGCAGAAAGGTTTGCTGCCCTCAATGCTGTGCTGTCTATTCAAACATATTATTATTACTCATTTTATTGCTGGGATCCATCCATTCATTCAATAAGCATTTATTAAGTACCTACTGTGTGCCTGACACTGGAGATACAAAGACAAAACAGTTCATGCCTTGAAGAAGTTTATATTCTATTGGGGATGGGGGTAAATAATACATATAAAAGTAAATACAAGATACATAAAAAATGGATACAAAGGGGGTGATTTTGCAAAACTGCTTTTCATATATATATATATATATATATGAAAACTTGGGATATACATATACACATATATGAATTTGCCTCCAGAGGAAGAACTGAGAATAAGAGGTTTTTAAATGGTGATTTAAAACCAATGATGGGGGGAGGAGGGAAGGAATTGAGGAAGGGGAGAAGTGTGCAGTGAGCAGTCAATCAATATTGTTCCAGGCACTGTGCTAGGGGATAAAATTGACAGTCCCTGCCCTCAAAGAACTCACTTGTATGGTATCTATGATTCATCTTTTCCTCGATAAGTGGACAATGGCCCACCCTTTGACAGTTTAGTGGGTAGAAGCAGAGAGGAAGACATTTTTGATGAACATAAGCAGTGGGGGGTGGAGTGGCAGAATATGAGTACATTCATTACCTCTTCTCCCAACTGGATATTTCGGACTGCTCGAAGAAAGAGGCTAGGTCCCTCGAACACAATCACACAGTTTGGTTCACAACTGTGATTCAGCAAAGACATGCTAGAGGGGGGGAAAATAGTTTTTAAAAAATATAATCATAGAATGTTGGGGCTAATAGTGATCTTACATATAATCTGGTCTAAGGCTCTAATTTTACAGATAATAAAACAGCTTGCTTAATGTCGTACAGTTAGTAGTGGGAAATATGAGGGCAGCTAGGTGGCATAACGGATTGAAGTCTGGGCTTGAAGTGAGGAAGACCTAAGTTCAAAAACTGGTACTAGACACTTACCAGCTATGTGACCCTGGGCAAGTCACTTAACCCTATTTGCCTCAGTCTCCCCATCTGTAAAATGAGCTGGAGAAGGAAATGGCAACAACTTCAGTATCTTGGCCAAGAAAACCCCAAATGGCATCCTGAAGACCCAGACACGACTAATCAACAAAACAACAAAAGGTGGGAGACATGGGGCCAAAACTTAGATTTCCTAATTCCTAACCCAGTGCATTCTACAACACCAGAGGACCCTTCTTTATTTGAAAACTACAGAAGATTAGAGGCTTGTTATCAAGTTCAAGACAAGGAAATTGTGCCTCAAGGAGGCCATGTGACCCAAACAAATTTAAATAGATGCACCTTATGTGTAATTTTTTTTTACATGGAAATTGGGAAATAAACCAAAATACTCAAATATTAAAGTATGAGAATGAGCCTAAATTAATTTAAAACTGGGCCAAAAAATGGGCTGCAGAGGAAGTCAAGAATAGAAATCTTCAAGTAAAAGGCAGACAACCATTTGTCAGGGGTGTTGTGGAGGGAGGAGGTCACTGTCCAGGCACCCAATGAACTGGACGACCTCTGAGGTTTCTTCCCACTCTAAGATTCTGTTTCTGTCATGAAGGAAATAAATTACAGAACCATCTCTGCCTAGATATTTCTCACTGGTCATCAAACTGAAATAGACATGTGAGTTGAAATGATTATGTTGGGCAAGAAAGACTTCAAATTGGGGATGGGGAGAGGATCACTCCAATAATTAACTGCCTAGGAGTTTTGATTATGGGCTTAGGAGATAGGTAACCAATTTACTTCCTGTGAAATAAAATATTCTAAATGAAAGAAGCTAATTAGGCTTGTTTGTGAATAAAAATGTTTTTGGTCTGCTCTTAGAAAATGAACAGCCACTTTCTAGCATCTAGCAAGGTGATGTCTTCAGTTATTTCAGTTATGTCCTGTTCTCCTGGACAGTAGGTTCCCTCTTACTTCAAGCATAGGCCCAGTGCTTCTTCAACTGTGGGTCTCAATCCTATAGGAGGCTGCAAAAAAATTGGCAACAATAAAAGGTTTCTGAACATGTAACGACCAAAAATTAATTAAAAATGAAACTTTTAATGAATCAGAGGTGTTTCTGGATGCGCTTGCCCGTGTTGCATCAAGCAGCTTCACCGCAGCCCTGGTTCTGAACACAAAGCATGTGAATTGTCACACCTTGTAACAGTAAGGAATGCTGCCGAAATGCAAAAAGAGACTGCGTGTGGAAAAAGTTTAAGAAGCCCTACAAGCTAGATGGCCATCTTTCTAATATGTGATAGAAAGATATGTGACATATCAGATGTACAGAATAAACTCCAACGTCACTTACAACTTTTCTTTTTTTTGTAAATTTGTAAATTTTGTAAAATTTGTAAAATACAATGAAGATTAGCAGCAGCAGGCTCTACTGATTGTACTGTGAAGTGGGCACTAGGAGACCTGGATTCTAGGCCTATTCTTCCACTCACTGTGTGAGTATAAGCAAATTATTCCATCTCTCTAGGCCTCAATTACTCATTTACAAAATGGAGCTAACTAATATTTGCTCTACTAAAGACAATATTGTGGAACCGGGTGTGCATTTATTAGTCATTGATTAAGTGTTAGGTACTGAGGATAAAAAGACAAAAATGAAATTCTCTGACCTCAAGAAGCATGCATTTTACTAGAGGAAAAGACACAAACAGAGCTAACATTTATTTTGGTTGTTCAGTCTTTTTGGTTGTTCCTGACTCTTTGTGACCCCCTTGGGGATTTTCTTAGCCGGGATACTGCAGTGGTTTGCCACTTTCTTTTCCAGCTCATCTGACAGATGAGGTAAACAGGGCTAAGTGACTTGCCCAGGGTCACAGAGCTCATAACTGTCTTGAAGCTGGATGTGAACTCAAGGAGATCTTTCTGACTCCAGGGCTGGCACTCTATCCACCACACCACCTAGCTGCCCAAACAGCCCTTAAAAGTTGGCAAATCACTTTTCATGTTTGATCCTCATAGCAACCATATGAGGTAGGTGTTATTACCTCCCATTTTACAGATGAAGAAGCTGGGGCAGAAAGAGACTGATTTGCCTAGAGTTACCCAGCTAGTAAGTGTCTAAGGATGAATTTTGACTCGGGTCTTCCTGGATACAGGTCCAGTACTCTATCTACTGTGCTCTTAGCTATCTATATATACGTGTGTGCTCAAATGTGCACGCAAGTGCGTACACACACACAAATAAGCATATGCAGCATACATACAAAATAAATGCAGACATATGCAGTAATTATTTTTTTTTTGGAGGGGGAGGACCTAGCAGCTGCCAGAGGAGACCCAAAAGGCTTCATTATAGACTGTGGAACATGAGCTGAGGTTTAACGGAAATGAAGAATTCTACGCAACGGAGATGAAGACTTTCACTGAAGTTACCATAATTATTTATAATATGAAGGAAGTCAGTTCAACCTCCAATGTCCCTTAGAGCTCCAAAATTCAAGGATTCCATAATACATTTCTGATGATACAAGAGTGAAGCGATTATGGAGGGGTGAAGAGTATACGCATTCTTCTACCACAGAGGTTCTTAACCTGGGATCTATGAACCTGTATTTTTGAAATATCATTCTAACTATTTCAATATAATTGGCTTCCTTCTTAATCCCATGTGTTTTATTTTATGCATTTTAAAACATTATTCTGTTCTGAAAAGGGGTCTAAAGCCTTTGACATATGGTAAAATGCTTAACACAGTGCCTGGTACATTATAGGTGCTTTATTGAGCCAAAAGAGTCCATGACACCAGAAAGCATAAAAAGAGAACCCCAGCTTTAGTAGAAAAAAAAGGGAAATGTCATTAGGCAATGTTTCTTTTTGGGTGAGGGAAATCAGGTAATTAGACATGAGGTCTGGGTACACGTGTGATAGGGAAGGAATTAGTGGAATTCGAATGAAGGATGAGCTCAAAGACCATTTAAGTATCCTTGGGGTACTTGTTTTTAATGAGAGAACTCAGGATATAAAATACCCTGCTCTGAACCTTTCCCCTTCCCTTCTCTGTGACCGCCCAATAGGGTTGGGATGTAAGTAGAATGTAAATTCCTTGAGGTCAGAGACTGATCTGGTTTTGTCTTTGCCTGAGAATAGTAGGCAATCAATGAATGTTTATTATTGAATAGGAAAGCTACAACAAAATTTATGTTGCTTTCTCTTGTTGTTGTGGCCCACTTTAATATTTTCTTCAGCTCTCACCTCTTTATCCTAATCATAAAAGGTCAAATTCTCTCAGAGAATAAGAACTCATTGGATTCCCAACTCCATGTGATTACTGTAACCCACAATGAAAGGTCATAAGAGCATTTTTTTAAGCTCAAAGTTTTCCAATTTCTGGTAATTGATCATTAAGTTTCTTATTTGGCTTTTGTACCTATCACTTCAATAGCCCTCCTGGGTATCTTGGTGAGGGGTGGAAGGAAGGAAGGAAGGAAGGAAGGATGGAAGGGAGGAAGGGAAGAAATAAAGAAAAAGAGACAAAGAAAGGGAGAAAAGGGGAGAAAGGAAGGGAAAAAGAAAGAGTAAGAAAGAAAAAGGAAGGAAGGAAGAAAGGAAGGAAGGAAGGAAGGAAGGAAGGAAGGGAGGAAGGAAGGAAGGGAGGAAGGAAGGAAGGGGAAGGAAGGAAGGGAAAGGAAGGAAGGAAGGAAGGAAGGAAGAAAGAAAGGAAGAAAGAAGGGAAGAAAGAAAGGAAGAAAGAAGGAAAGGAAGAAAGAAAGAAAGAAAGAAAGAAAGAGAAAGAAAGAAAGAAAGGAAAAGATTTTCTGTCAGTAAATGAAATACAGTCCACCTACCTAGGATACAGGCCAACACCAACTTCCTGCATCTCTCCATTACTGATGGTGAAACCGTTACAGATCACCTGTAAAAACAAGAGGAAGAAATTGGGGTTAACAGAGAGACATTTTGGAAACTTCACATCCAAGAAAAATAACATTTCAAAATAAAACACAGGGGGTGTTTTTGAAAACTAGATTGGTGATATGTCCAAGACTAGTGCTGTCACTTTTTAATTTTTAAGTGATTAAATCAGGGAAGTGCTCTACTGGAAAATTGCAGGCTATTACATGCAGATATCTTAGCATTTTACAAAAAAGATGTGAAGCATTAAAAAGGCAGATCTCTATGTTCATGTGTAGAAGAAAATAGTCACAGAATCTTAAAAAAAAGCCCACATTTATACAGTATATTGCCAATCAGTGTGCAAAGTGCTTTACAATTATTATCTCATTTGAACCTCACAACAACCCTGGGAGATAGGTGCTGTTATTATCTTCATTTTACTAACAAGGAAACTGAAGCAAAGGTTGAGTGACTTGTCCAGGGTTACAAAGCTAATAAGTATCTGAGACTGAATTTGAACTCAGGTGTTCCTAACTCTAGGACTGGCTCTATCTATTGTGCAACCCAGCTGTCTCTAGGCTGCAAAAAACACAGATGATTCACTGAGTAGTAGATTCTCATGATCTGCAAGATTATTTCACCCAGGCAAAATGCCTGATACTCGCAAATGGCAACATAATTGGTGGGAGCTTGAGCCAATGGTAGAGAAATTAGATGTTCCCAAACCCCCTTGAAGGTACCAGAGAGGAATGAAATGTAATATAACTGGTCTTCAGGCAGTGGAGGTCAGGGTAGTCACTGTTACAAGTAGGACCACCCTTGGAATGAAATTGGGCCCTTCACATTTATGGGGACCCCTTGGGAGATGTTGTACTTGAGACTTTATCTTAGATTCCCTGGACTTTCGGATTCTAGAGAAATTAGCAAAATTCTCTCATTCTCTCCCTCTCCCTCCCTTCTTCCTTTT
>CM053626.1:230750306-230860640 GCA_028646595.1 Phalanger gymnotis
GGGAGAGAGAAGAAGTTGCAAAGAGGGAGAAAGGATTTTGAAGGTCACAAAAAAGAAAAACAGATTTGAGAAGGTAAATTGCAGTGAGTTAAAGATCTGAGATAAGGAGTAGTCAGAAAAAATTAAATTGACTACTCCTCAGTTGCTACACTTCAGATAGCCTTAGAAGGCTCTTGCTGTCCTGTCCCTCTCTTGGTATTTTTAAGGACTTGATCTAATTGGGTCTAATACTGGGGCACCACCTAGCTGCCCCAGTGGATACAGCGCTGGGCCTGGAGTTCAAATTTGGCTTCAGCCACTTCCTAGCTGTGTGACCCTGGCAAGTCACTTAACCTTGTTTGCCTCAGTTCCCTCATCTATAAAATGAGCTGGAGAAGGAAATGGCAAACCAGTCCAGTACCTTTCCCATGAAAACTCCTAATGAGGTCACAAAGAATCAGACACAACTAGAACAACTGAACAATAACCATAAAGCAAAGAGCATTGTCACTGGAATCAAATCCTGACTCTGACCATTTACTTCCTGTAAGACTTTAGGCAAGTCACTTAACTTCCCTGGGACTCGGTTTCCTCATCTGTAGAGGGGGGTGGGCGAAGTGGATGCAGAGTAGACTAGATGACCTTTAACCCCTAAATCTATGCTTCTAATCTATTCTTTATTCTTTGTAAAATTATCAGGTAACAAGTTATAGAAAAAGCATGTTCTGGAATAGGCTTTTAAAATGAACAGTTAAGAGCTACTTAAACTGGGGGGGAAGGAGGGAGAAAGAGCTGCATGTTACTTTGCTTTTTTTTTTTTTTTTCAGAAATTGAGCATGGATAAAAGACACACAGCACAGAATTCAGTGA
Source organism: Phalanger gymnotis (assembly GCA_028646595.1). Classification (NCBI taxonomy): domain Eukaryota; kingdom Metazoa; phylum Chordata; class Mammalia; order Diprotodontia; family Phalangeridae; genus Phalanger; species Phalanger gymnotis. The sequence continues at coordinate 230,751,156 of CM053626.1, forward strand.
GTGACAAGGCTGTCAACCACAACAGGGAATTCTAATGCAAATTAAGAAAGGCCTATTAAGAAGATCATCCCAAAGAATCGAAGCAATTACATGAAAAGAAAAAAGGTTTCCCATGTTCAAAAATTAATATTTGTATTAATTTAAAAATGTTTTCCTTTAATTGGCCACAATACGGAACTGAAGCGTATTTTACCATTATTCTTCGTGTTAATGAAGGCAGTTTTCTGTTCGCTCCATTTTTCTTTAGGAAATATTTTTAAATCCAAGGTTTTCAATCTTGCAAAGAGACAGCCTATGGGTAAGGGAGATTCCCTGAAAAATAAAGCATCTCAGGAGCTGGTTCTAATGTGTAACCGACCAAGCCTTTGTACCTTCTAAAAGTCCTGAACAAAATGAAAAAATTAAAAACTTTTCTGAACATACCCAGCATAGTGTTTGAAGGGTTAAGTTCCAGGCCCAAGGAGAATGAGGCTTCACTCTTAATAATAATAGTAGCTATCGTTTAGCAGCTAGGTGGCTCAGTGGTTAGAGTACCAGGCCTAGAATCAGCAAGACCCGAGTTCAAATTTGGCCTCAGACACTTCATAGCTCTGTGACCCTGGGCAAGTCACTTAACCCTGTTTGCCTCAGTTTCCTCATCTGTAAAATCAGCTGGAGAAGGAAATGGCAAACCACTGCAGCATCTTTGCCAAGAAACTCCAAATGGGGTCACAAGGAATTGGAAACAACTGAACAAAAGCTATCATTTATGTAGAGCTTTACTAATGTCATCTCATTTTATGCTTACAACAACCAAGACTGTGAGGTAGGGACTACTATCCCTATTTTTCAGATGAAGAAACTGAAGTTAGGGGACTTGCCCAGAGTCACACAGCTAGTAAGAGTCTGGGAGAGGATTTGAACTCAGGTCTTCCAGACTCTTTTAATTATACCACTTAGCAGCCTCCCTGACAAATGCAGTATAAAGCAATATGTCATCATGTGGACCGGGTAATATCACAAAGTACAAATACTATCAGAGATAGGCACCCATTTTACCTCTCACGTGTGAATTTAAAAGTTGCGTATCTCCTCAAAAAAATTTTTTGACAAATAGGTTTTTTTGTGACAATTAACAGTAAGTCAAGTATGTCTAGAGTACATAGGAAAATCACCTTCAGAATTGCTAAATGCTCGATGAGTTGAGTAGACATTAAAAAAGCATACATGTAATCCCACAGATGTTTTCGACAATAAAAGGCAAATCATAAATGGAAAAGTGATTGAATATTCTTGGGGGACAATTGGTGTCCCTTTATACGTGTGAGTTTGTAGGACAAACGCAAGGCAGGCTGCTTAAGTTGCCCCTTCCTTAGAGGAAGATGGCACCAGGGGATAATTATTGCTTTGCTCTGGGCCCATAGTACAAATAGCTAGGCTAACTATAGACATGGTTACCTAAGAACACAAATGAGCACATATTTCCTCTCATTTATACTTTTTTCTACAAAAAAAAAAGAAAGAAACTCTTTATTAAAACACCAAAGCATCACAAGGACCAGCCTCTAATGATAATATGCAAAAGTGATACAAGCTTTGGATTAAAACTTAAAGAGATATAAAATTTAGAGATGATTTGGTATTCAATCGATAAGCATTTATTAGGCACCATTTATTGGGTCCTAGACACTAGAGAAGGTACAAAGACAAAGCCAAAATATTCCTTGGCCTCAAGACACTTACATTCTGTCAGAGGAAAAGACATGAACAATATAAGTAGATAGAAAATACAGGGGTCAGTGGTATGGACTAGACCTATGATTTCACTGGTGTAAGGAAGAGCTCCCAGGGAGCGAACTTCCTCTGCCAGCACAAGTCAGCAGGCTAACTCATGATGATAATGCTAGCTAACATTTACACACTGTTCACTATGTGTCTACTAAGAGCTTTACAATTATCTCATTCAATCTCACAACCTCCCTGGGAGGCAGGTTCTAGTAGGATCCTCTTTTTATACATGAAGAAACCGAGGCAAACAGAGGTCAAATGACTTTCCCAGGGTCATAGAGCCAAAAAAACTGTACCAGAGTGGGCATTTGAATCCAGGTCTTGCTGGCTCTGAGGCCAACTTTGTTGTCCACTATCAGTTGCAGGGGGGAGGAAGAGATCAGAAAAGGCCTCCTAGAGGAGGTACCCCATGGGCTGAACTTTGAACGAAGTCAGATATGCTAAGAGGCCTAAAGATGGAGAGAATTCTAGACCTGGGGGACGACCTGTGCGGAGACCCAGAGACAGAAGATCCAGGTGGGCCCCACTACTGAGTGCATTAAGAGAATATTAAATAAGTCTAGAAAGGTAAGCACAAACCGAGCTATAAAAGCTTTTGAATGCCCAGGACTTTGTATGTGATCCTAACATTAACAAGGCACCAATGAATACTTTTCTCACAGGTCACTTGTTGCAATAATTATTGTTAAACCTTTGTTTTAACAACTCCAAACTTGACAGCAACACCTTACCTTGAATTTTTCTTGGCTTGTCTGAGGCCTCTCTGAAGCCCTAGACCCTTCACCAGCTTTTTGTTGTTCAGTCATTTCAGTGGTATCCGACTCTTTATGACTCGAACTGGGGTTTTCTTGGCAAGGTTACTGGAGTGGTTTGCCTTCTCCAGTTCATTTTACAGGTGAGGAAACTGAGGCAAGGAGGATTATGTGACTTGCCCAGGATCACACAGTCAGTAAGCCTCTGCAGCTAGATTTGAACTCAGGAAGATGAGTCTTCTGACTCCAAACCCAGCACTCTATCCCCTGGGCCACTTAGCTTAAAACCACTGCAATGTTTTTCCTGCTCTAGGGTTTAAATGAGAATTTGTATTTTTTGCTCTAACTGGTCCTCAGTGTTCTTGCTATTAAATAAAACTAGCCTATCCCTCTCTGTGTCTTTGCATGACAGAGAAACTGTTTTCATTATTCCACCCAGGTTGACAGAAGCCCAAAAAGAGAGAGCTTAAGCAAGGTACACGGATGTTAACAGGGTGAATCCCTTGTGCCAGTCTTTCTTTAATAGGGAGAGAATCAGCATTCTCCTTTCTCCCCTCAGGTACTTACTTGGTTGCTAGGTGTTTACTGATTAATTACCTACATCTGGACACAATTGATCTCCTCACTGACAGCTCTAGCTAGATGCTGCTAAGCTTAATTCCAAAGCTGCCTCTACTTCTTAAAGGGGCCAGATGCATTTTCCCTGGTCCATACATTTAAAAACAATTATCCTAAGAAATGGTGTGGAGTGCTCAGCTGACTTTTCCCTAACTTTCACACTTTCTTTTCCTAATTTTTCTAAGCACAGTGTGGGCGGAATGTCTGCCCTGATATACTTTCCACAAAGAGATAGGCACTTTAAAAATTCCTTGGGACAAAGCCATATTTTCTAAACAAGATTATTCTGCATTTAAGTTTATTAAGCTCACAAGAGGGAATCCAAGAGAATGGAGAAAGCTGACAGATATGAAGTAAAAAGCATTTTTTTTCATACATTCCTGTACAGAACTATGTAATTATTTCTCTCTCTTATTTAGAAAGCACATTAAACATCATATATAATATATACTTCCATCTCCCTATGGGATTCTCAAGATCACATTTATTACTAAGTACGAAGCCAATTCTCTTGGAAAAATCTCTTCACAAAGCTTACATTAAAGGGATTTAAATGCTTTTCAGAAGGAGATAGAGAGAGAGATAGATTAAGGAAGAGAGGGAGAAAGAAGGAGAGGAAGAAGAAGAGAGGGAAATCAAGGGAAAGATTTAAATATGAAAAACAAAAAGGTGAATGAGGGAGAGAAAAAGAAGTAGGGGAAGAGGGGAGAGAGAGGAAGGAAGGAGGGAAGGAGAGGGACAGAGAGAGAGAGAGGAAAAGAGGAGAAAGGAGAAGGAAAGGGAGAGAGAGAGAAAGGGAAAGAGGGAGGCGGAAAGGGAAAAGGAGAGAGAGCGAGAGGGAGAGGGAGAAGAAGAGAGAGAGGGAAGGGAGAAAGGAAAATAGAAAGGAGAACAGGGGAAGAGAAACAGAGAGAGAAAGATAGAAAGGGAAAGGAGAAGGGAGAGGGGGAGGGAGAGAGGAAGAAGGAGAGGAAAGGGAGAGGGAGCAAGAGGGGAAGAGAGAACCAAAGTAAGAAATGAACAAGGGGAGGGAGAGGGGGAAAGAGAGAGAGAGAGAAAATACATATACACACATATATAACACATACATACATACATGTATATATACAGAGATGTATATATACAGAGAGAGAATACCAAGACCGTGTGTGTATGTGTGCATGCGTGTGTATGTGTGTGTGTGTGTGTGTGCGTGTGTGTGTGTGTGTGTGTGTGCGTGTGTGTGTGTACACTATGCATTCCTGTAAATGCCTGCCATTACCTTTTTTTTTTAATGACCCCTCAATTACCAATTACTTCTTGACAAACACATAATGGGAAGGTCTTTCTCTCTAACGGGGAACGCAGAATACAAGACACCACCAAGGAAGGACCAGAGGACTGACAATTTTCTATCTTGGTTTAGAGAAATCTAAAAAACGTAGGCTCTCGGGGAAACAGTGGAAAGGCATGCCGAGGACAGGGTATGATCTGAGCTTCTCAGCCGGGTTTCATTTGGGAGCATTTCACTTGGATTCAGCTCCCATTTCACTTCATTCCTCACAAATTCACCTCTTTCTCTCTCCATGGTTGTTAAAACAAAGATTGATGTGAACAGAAATGGTTCCTGTGACGAAGGTTAAAGAAAACAGACTCAGCAGGGAACGAGAGAGCCCCAATATTGGAAAGCACAGTATGAAAAACTGCATTCGAAGAGGAACGGCCCATTTGAAGTGCCTTTGTTTTTCTACAGGAAGAAAAAGAGGCAAAAATAAAATGGCCCGGCACAATTCTGGCCTCCTCTCACAAAACACTGGCAGTGAGAGAGAACAGAAGGGAACATGTTGCTGGAGTAAAAAGGTGTTTCCTCCAGCAAGAACCAGTTTGCTTTTTCTTGAATGGTTTTTATTCATACAGTGGCGCCTTCCTTCTAAAGAAAGGGACCCACTCCCCAAAAGACCATCAATGTACACAGCAAGCCACAGCAGGAGGTGGGGAGGGAAGAGGAGAATAAGTAGTCTGGTATCATCAATAATATATTAAAGAAGGAGAAACTAAGGCACAAGTCCAGGAACCATTTCCAAGACTCAATACATCAAGCACGGTCCTTGTTACCTACTTGAAAAATGCAGTTAATTTTTTAGATGTTCAGTAAAAATAATTCCTTATATTTATATAGCATCTTATGCTTTTTTTCCTTTTTAGAATTGTTAATGTCTTTTGTTTTTAATCATTTATTTTCTAAATATGTCCCTTTCCCCTCCACTACACAGAGAGCCAGGAGCATTAAGGGAGATTAGGAACGGCTTCCTGGAGAAGGTGAGCTTTTATCTGGAACTTGAAGGAAGCCAGTTTATCAGTCAATAAAAACTTATAAGTGCCTACTATGTGCCAGAAGCAGCTACGTGGTTCAGCAGATACAGTGCTAGGCCTGGATTCAGGAAGACCTGAGTTTAAATCCGACTTTAGACACTTACTAGCTACGTAACCCTAAGCAAGTCACTCAGCCTTTGTTTGCCTTAATCTAGTGGAGAAGGAAATAGGCAACCATTCCAATATACTTGCAAAAAAACAAAAAAACTCCATGGACAGTACTGATGTGCTATGTATGGTCCATGGGGTCAGGAAGAGTTAGACAGGAATGAATGACTAAACAACATGGACAACCATCCCCTTTAATAGACAACAATATGAGTCATCTCATCTGGTCCTCACAGCAACCCTGTGGGGTAAGTAGAGCAGATATCACTTTCATTTCATAAATAAGGAAACCTAGGTCCATAGAAGATAAGACTAAGTTAAGCTACTGATTCATGGCAATGTTGAGGACTAGCCTATGAATCTCCTAAGGCCATAATGATAATTATATTCATCTGTATACTGAATTCATCTCCAAAACCTCAGGATCCAGGTAAGACAACTGGTCATCTAGGCTTTAGATCTTGTGATGTGTTGGTGGGAAGTAGGCTAGAGGAGAAGGAGGCTTTTTTCGGGCAAGTGCTTTACAGCAGTCTGAGAGATGATGCTGTCCACTTCTAGCAAATATGAAGAGTGGGGGTGTTGGAGAGAATTGAATAGCGACATTCCCCTAAGGCATTTTGGAGTGTTTGCAGTTTTACTGGACACATCTGTGTATAATCATACGTGTAAAGCATAAATTCATGTGCAAATAAATGAAAGATCTGTGACTTAATCGGTTCGAGGAACTCCCAATATGGCAGCTCTCTCTTCCCAGGTAGATTGCAACCCTTCTATAACTTAGAAGATGACTCCTTAATGGGTAGATAAGTCTTCAGTAGAGAAGTGAATATTTTCATACATATAAATACACACATATAAATTCACTTGTACATGATAGGCAGAGTGGGAGAGTGGATGAAGGCAGGGCCTTGGAGACAAGAAGACTTGAGTTCAAGTTTTGCCTCTGACACATACAGCCCATGTAACTAATCATACAACCTTTCAGGGCCCCAGGCAACCATCTAAGATGATAAGTTACAGACCAACTTGCCAGTTTTCAGGGACAGCAGGTATTTCCAAACTGGAATTTCCCCACACTGTTGCAATCACAGGTCTGGACCACAAAAAAAAAAAAAAAAAAAAAAAAAAAAGAATTCATGCTTAATTATTTACTTCAGTGCTTCAAGGATCTGTGATTGCATCAGCGTAGGTACTTCCCCCAACAGCACAGACCCTACTCCCTTCTGACCTTAGTAGATGGCTATAATGAATAGCTATGAGTGAAACAGAATTTATCAGCTAGTGGCTGGCCTTTTAGTAATGATGCTCTCTGGTACTGAGTGAGGCTGATGACAGATACACAGAGTACCATGAGGCCCATACCCAAAGCCTTTGCAGCTTGGGAGGACACACTGCAGCCTTTAGCCTGGGCTCTACTGGCCAAGACTTTGAGAACTCTGGGATGCCTCCATTCTCAAATGATACACCAGAGAAGATTTTTAATAATTCATACAGATGCATATCTATATATGTATATACACAACACATACATATACCTATTTATCCATGTGTATAACACATTTAAACATGTACACACATAAAATGTGTACACATATGTGCATATACATGTAAATATGTGTGCATACACAGACAACTACACAAGCATATATATAATATATACATATATGATGTATATGTAACACATGCAACACATGCATAACTATAAAAAATCTCTATGTATAATATGTAACAGGTCTATACATATATAAACATTTATGTGTAAATACAACATATGTAACATATGTGTACCTACATAAACATTTCTAAGTATCCATGGTTATGCATATATAAACATCCATATCTGCTTCTGTGTGTACATATAAAATAAGTATATATGTACATGAAGGAACCTAAAATGATGCACATGTACCTAAACACATAGAAAGTGTATATGTGCATGCATGTGTCTTTGTATTTATGTGTATAAATTAAAAGCATGTACTTTAAAACTCTGGAGAAACACATTACTATAACGAGCACTAATTGTAATAGTTAAACATGCCTGTCTATGTAGCACTGGGATTTCTCTAAAAGAACCAAAAGTTATTCTAATTGAGAAGAAACATCTTAGTTTAGAATTCTCCAGTGCTTTTTTCTAAGTCATGTAACAAGGAATAATATTGAATTTAACCTTATTCACAACTTCCAAGAAATCCTCCCCGTGGTGAATGCTTTGTCATGCTCTAATCAAGAACATTCCCTGCTTCACAGAAAACACTTCTAATTTCAGCATCATTCAGACACAACTGCATGGGCAGTTCAAACCTAGTACCTTTTCTAGAGCTCACGGAATAAGCATGAATTTTGAAATATGCCTACCCCTTTTGATTAATTCAGACTTCTTATCTAACATCCCAAGGCTAATCAATTGAACTGAACTCAGAGTCAGGAAAGCCCAAGTTCGAATCCTGCCTCAGAAATTTATTAGCTGTGTGACCCTGGCACAAGTCACTCAGACTTTCTGAACCAGAGTTTCCTGAATCCATAAAATGATGGTGATAATAACTCCTATCTCACCAGGTTCTTTTAAGGATCAAATGAGATAACATATGTAAAGTATTTTGCAAACCTTAAAGCACTATATAAAAATTAAGTATTATTCTATGATTGATAATAATGATAATAATGTGTATCTTCCATAGGGAGAGGGAAACATATAGTATATATGGTGTTAATATGTTCTGAACTCTAACATGGATATGGTTGGTATTTGGTGGGGCATGGGAGGCGGAGAAGGGAAAAGAGAGGAGGGAGAAAGAAGGAGAAAGGGAGAAAGGGAAAGAAGGAAAGAGGGAAAGAAGGAAAGAGGAAGAGAGGGAGAAAGAGAGACATTTTTCTTCCAAGTGAAATGGTTTACAATCTAAAATGCAACAGAGTTGAACCTCACTTTAGGAAGTATTTAACAATGCTCTTGGATTGAATTGAATTTTTTTCTCTTGTAGAGAGACTCCTCCTACTATCAACTCTCACTGGTATTTTAATCTAGATCTATTTCTGGAAGGACCCTCAGAGGTCATTTGAAGTCAAATCCACTCATTCTGGCTTGAAATTGTATTGTGCTTTAAAATGAACAAATATATGTATGCATGTGTATATTTATATTATATTTGTTGTTGTTCAGTCATTTCAGCTGTACATGACTCTTCCTTACCTCACTTTGGGGTTTTCTTGGTTGAGATACTGGAATACTTTACCATTTCTTTCTCTAATTCATTTGACAGAGAAGGAAACTGAAGCAAAGAGGGTTAAGTGACTTGCCCAGAGTCACACAGTGAAGAAGTGTCTGAGGCCACATTTGAACTCAGGTCTTCCAGATACCAGGCCTGGTGCTCTATCCATTGGGCCACCTAGCTACCCCAATACTACAATACAGTGCAGCAAATATCTTATTAGGCTCCAGCTGAAGGGTCAGCAGATTATAGTGGAGATCTGCCCTTAGAGCCAGGAAAACCTGAGTTCACATACTGCCTCAGACACATACTGGCTATGTGGCCCTGAGCAAACCATTAACTTCTCAGTGCTCTAAACTACTTTCTAAGACTAAAAGTTACAGAAAATGGGCCAATCTACATCGATAGAGGGAGTTTCATCACCTGGCAATTCCCAATGTCAATAAAAACACATTCCCCAACCGCATCCTTACCGTAAATAGATGACTGTGATAAGTGTTTAGGGAAAATCAAAGTTTAAACAAGACAAAGTCTCTGCTCTCAAGGCTTTTACAGTCTACTTGTGGTACCAACACATCTAAGTTTAATGTAGGTTAGATAAGCACAATGGAGAGTTACAAAAAAAAAAGTGTCATGTGAGTGAGTGGGTCATTGCTGACCAGTAAGTTCAGTCATAGAAGGCATCCTGGAAGAAGTAATATATGAGCTGGGCTCAGATAAGGATATGGAGAATTTCCAGAGGTGAAGAGGAGGAGGGAGCCCTTTTAGCCATCAACACAGCCTGCACAGAAGCACAGAGTCATGAGAAGGGTGTAGGGCAAGACAGAGAGGGAGGGGCAGACAACAGTCTAGTTTTCCTGGAGTGTTCAGTGGTGACCGATTTCAGAGGGTCTGGATTTCAATTCGATTCAATAAACATTGATTAGGCACTTAACTACGTACAAAGTACTGTGCTAGGTTCTGGGAACATAGAGTCAAAAAAAGAAATAGTGTCTGCCTTGATTCAATCAAGCAACAGTATTTCTAAAGCTCTTACTATGTGCCAGGGAATTGTGCCAGGAGCTGACAAAACCAAAATTATCCTAGATCAAAGGGAGATGGCCATGAGGGGAAATAACATGTGCATAAATACAAAGCTATTAGCAGAGGTCCACTATGACACTCCAGAACCCACAAGAGACATCTATTTCTAAAACCACATTAGGAGAACCACAGTATGTCCATGATTCAGTTCAATATTCATATAAACAAGTAAATATATTTTAGCCCTAAAGACTAAAAGCTAGTTTAACATCAAAAACAAGGGAGACTCAACTAAAAAGCCAATTATTTCTACTTCCTGTTTAGCTTCTATCCCCAAAGTTAACCTATTTAATCAAGGGATTTCACTTTGAACAGTACTGGGAGCAAAGGAAAGTATATTCGCTGAGATTGGCCTCCTACCATGAAGTATAAATTCTAAACTCACTTTTCATTTACTGAGGGCTGCCTCAAAGCAGGACTTACTTAAAACAAATACCCTTGGGAAGTGGAGACTAAACAGGAGAACGATTAATGAATTTACTAATTATAATTCCCTTAGTGAGGTTATTATCCAGGTTTTTGACTTAGCTTTAAGTCAGCTACAGGAGAAAAGATGCAGTAAATGAACTTTTGTGGAAAAGTGCCTGCTGTATCAAAACAAACTATATTGATTATTTTTATAGAATAAGACATGCATTACAACTGTGTGTCATAAGCATACAAAACTATAAAGCCCCCTGATATCTTGTATTTGTGCATTATTTAATTTTCCTGCCTTGATGCTCAAGAAAACCACAACGTTAAAAAATCATTACAGGGAACTCCTATAAGATTTCACATCCCAATACACAAGATCCCTTTCTTTACAACATTTCATTTTGTCATATATCTTATGAAAAAAGTTAATTAACATAATGAGTTTCATATGCCCATATAAATCATATTTCAAAGATGCTTTCATTTGGCTTCTAAATCTCAGGCATGCTCTAGTGCGTGGTGACCCAAGCAGTGACATTATCTTCTCATGTCATTGACATGAAATTTCCCCATCCTAACTGTTTTTGATTGACTAACCATACTTTGTCTTGTTTCATGAGACAAAATGCTCACATGGAAGGACTTGATGGTGTTAAATAACACACTGATAGGGGGTGAATGTCCCAGAGAGAACCTCAAATCATCTGTGTTTACCTTTCACGTTTAGTTTTCCAGCTTTATAGAGAAAAGGTCTCAGTAAAGACAAGCAAATCCACGTGAAAGATGAAATTAAATACTAAATAACTGTTTCCAGGGATCCACAAATCAAAAATAAACATGAGGGTTGGGGCTGCCCAAGCTATTCAGAAACCAATTTGAATATTCTCTCCAGGAAAAGTTTTGGCAAACAAGAGCCAGTCAGGCTGATCATGCTTGACATGTCAGGGAATGAAACCCAGAAGCATGAATTTCATATTACAACATATGAAGCAAATTCCTAAGCTATGGAGGCTATGCAGGACTTTCAGCTTTTTGAAAGGGAGAAATGCATTCACATGTTGGTTCACATACACTTGCCTTGGTAGTTTTTCTAATGGTTTTGGTTAGATTAGCGGATTCCAAAGTTCATTAGGAGGAAGCTCAGAGCACAACTAGATGGAATTAGCAGAGAGAAAGTAAAAGAGGTCGACTTTGTTGATGCGGATTGTTGTTGTTCGTCCTTTGTTCTCAAAGACAATTAGGATGAATGGAAGCAGATCTGCTGGGGAACCAGATGGAACTTTGCTCTACCAAACCAATAAAATACAGGGGGATTCTACAGAGTTCTCCTCTAGGTAGAACAGGATTAGGCATTGTCGGGGGAAGGAAAGTGGGAATAGAAGGCAGGGAGCCTTGACCTGGCCACTGCTTCTGATTCACAGTGGGTGGGAGGGGAAACACTTAAGGAATTGGCTAGAGGTGGATACTCAAACCCACCAGTGGCAGGAACGTGGGCTTTTGGCATCGAATGCCTTACTTTGACAGGGTGACTAGAAGAATCTGAGCTTCCTAGGGGGTCTCCTGTTTGGTTGGTTAGTTGGTTGTTCATCCTTTGTTCTTGAAGAAGAACAATGACATCATAAGGATGATGCTGATTTAAGTGAGGCAGAGTTGCATAAAGTCATCAGCCTCACTATCTCCTCCAGAGTCATCAAAGTCCAATGGCAAGACATAAGTCAAGATGACTGGCTCTATTTAGCGAGAAGAGAGGCTACTGAAGTCCTTACAGTAATGAATTAACAAATCATAAGGGCCCTCCAGGGAGTAGAACAAGGACATTGCAGTTTTTTGAAAACACTACCAGATAACTTTGACTGGTCATGGATGATTGTGGTTATTGTTCCTATGAAACTGATCCCTGCAGATCCTGCCTCCTGAACTTCAGCTCCCTAGGACCACTCATCATCTTCACTGGCTGAAGAAAGCCACAATTTTTACTCTGAAACCTCAAGATCCATAATTTTATATGTGGCTAGTGGACTGGGCTCTGGACTTTGAGTTAGGAAGACACCTGGATTCAAATCCTGACTCAACACACTCTAGCTACATGACCATAGCAAATCAACGCTCAATTTCTTTTCAGGGAAAATGAAAATAATAATGATACCTATGTCACAAGGTCATAGTGAGGATCAAATGAGGTAATGAATTGAAAAAGTGCTATGTAAAACTAAAAGCCATGTAAATGTGGGCTATTATTACTACTGTATGACTGGAGCAAGTAACAGCCTCTCTGGACCATGGATTCCTCATCAGCAAGAAGGAAGATGGACTAGATGAGGCTCTTTCCAACTCTAAATCTGTTATCTATGTTCAGCCACATGAAAATAGCAAGAGGAAGCCAGAAACAAAAGCTTTTCTGCTCATATTCTCCAGGAGTTTAGCTCTTTGAGGAAAGAAAGCCCATCCGTTCAGAGATAGAGAGGAATATAAGATAAAATCAGACCCAGGTTTTCCTGAAAACTCTACAATTCACACTGAATTTCCCTGCTCCTGGGAGCTCTCAATTCTCTTCTCCCTTTTGGTTCTTGGTAGCTTTGTAGTTCATCTCTAAAATGCTGCAAAGCATTCAGCTGTAGGTATAATACAATTAGTGGAATTTTAAGCCAAGATACAAACTGGTAGAATTCAACTTGCATTTTTTTTCTTTTTCTTAAAATTAAACATATATCTCAATAAGAATAGCTGACATTCAAAGAGTCCAACAGTTCTTACACTTTTTGGTCTCAGAACCCATTTTACACTCTTAAAAATTGTTGAGGGCTTGAAAAAGCTTCTGTTTATGTGAGTTATGTCTATCAATATCTATTATACTAGAAATTAAAATTGATAACTTGAAATATTTACTAATTCAATAACAAACCCATTAGTAAACAGGTTTATCAATTATTACATTTATATCATACTACAAAAAGTTACAGTATAATGACATTATTTTAATTGTTATGCTATAGCCATGATATATTATTTGAAAATAATAAATTAATTCAAAAATAAATCCATTACATCTTAATATAAATAACAAATATTTTTATGAGAAATAATTATAATTAGTTTTCTGAAGAAAAAATATTTAGGGAGAAGTGTGGCACTGTTTCACACATTTACTTGTAAATCTTTTTAATGTCTGGCTTGATAGAACAGTTGGATTCTCCTATCTGCCTCTACAAGTCAATATGTTGTGATGTTTTGGTTGAAGCATATGAGGAAAATCTGGTCTCGCATAGAAATATAGTTGGAAAAGAAGAATTATTTTAAGAGTCAAATAATGTGAAAATAGTGATTATTGTGAAAATAGTTTTGTTCTCACATACCCAAAAGGATCTCAGGAACTGAAAGGGATGTGTGGACCACACTCTGAGAATTATTCACGTAGCCCACTAAGGTTTATGAGGTCTCTACTTTATCTCATTTAATCCTTACAACAACCCAGTGAGATAAGTCCTATCATCATTCCCATTTTACAGATAAGGAAAGTGAGGCTAAGAGAGGTTAAATGATTTGTCCAAGTTCCCACAGCTAGTAATTATCTAAGGCAAATTTGAACCCACGTCTCTCCTGATTCCTAGTTCCACTCCACTGCAGCATCATGTCACTTATTAATCTGTTACCATTCGTAGGAATTTTCTCGATCTCAGAACCCCTAGATATGCTCTCAGCATTTCCACCATAAGAGATATTTAGTTTCTAGCCTTTGTGGCTTCTGTACCTGCATAAGAAACCAAGGATGGTGACTATTTGGTAACAGCATGATTCACTTGACCTCACCCAGGTTAAACTCCGGCTTCTGAAACACAGCAGCACCTCTGAGTGTCAGTGAAGGTGTATTAAATAAAATAGGCATGATTCCAGAAAGGGCACAGAACAGAAGCTATTCCAGAATATACCTGGGATCAGAGGAATTCGGGACTGATAGGCACTTTAAAAGCTTGTTAATCACAGGGTGAGACAGCAAGAAAATCAACTTAATTACAGATAAATTCTAAAGACTGCCGCCCTCCCCCAACATTCCCCACTCCTCAGCTTAAAGAAAACTTTCATAAACTTAAGTCCTCAATAGATAGACCACCCTGACTTTCAAAAGATGAGTTAGGTGACATAACTCTAAGACGGCATTAGACAACAGCAAAACACATATTAAAATAGTAAATACAAAGAGATGAGAGGATTAGGGACCTTACAATACAGGGTTTACCAGGGCTGAATCCCTGGCATATATATTTATTTATTTTTCAAATTGACATTCAAGCTAATGTTTTGACCTCACCACAGAGGGGTGATGGGTGGTGAAGGATTGATAAAGAGGAAGAAAAAGAAAGGGGACATAATATCAAGGACAAGTTCTACTTAACAGATAATTCAGAGCTATTAAGGACCTCTGAGGTCTTCTGGACCAACCTTCTCAGGGCTCTGAGGCTTTGGGAGATTAGTCACTTGCCCAAAGGGAGTAAGAGCCAGATGTAGGTTTTGAATATAGGTTTTCTTACTCTAGACTTTGTGTTCTTCCCACCGATCATGCTGCTTAAAATTATGTGGTTGATTGTCAATTTTTTTTTTTTGACAAATCAGGAAAAAGGTGTGGGGAAGAATGGAAAACAAGAGCCTACATCTGGAGCAGAATTGTTGTTGTTGAGTTGTTTCAGTTGTGTCTGACTCTTTGTGACTCCATTTGGGGTTTTCTTGGCAAAGATACTGGAGTGGTTTACCATTTTCTTCTCTAGCTCATTTTACAGATAAGGAAACTAAAACAAATAGTATTAAGTGATTGCCCAGGGTCATACATCTAGTAAGTGCCTGAGGCCAGATTTGAACTCAGGAAGATGAGTCTGGCCCAGTGCTCTATCCACTGCACCATCTACCCTGCACAGCAAGGTTCACTATATTTGTGCAGGGAGTAAAGGATTGGAGGAATACTACTGATGGACCCCTAAAAGTATGTGTTTAACATCTCCCTACCAACTTAACATGCTACCTGAAATTTTTACTATTAGAGTCAGCATTTAGGGATAAAGTTGTTTCCAGAAAGTCGACTCTACCTCAAAAGCCACTGCTTTACTTTGGAAGGGGTAATATACATTATTTTTTTCTCAAATATTGAACATGACCCTAAGAGAATGATACAATGAATAGATAAATGACACACAGGCTGGGAGCTTTGGGTGAAATAAAGATAGAGCAGATGGTGTCCTCCCCAGTAGAGGGAAAGAGGGCTAAGAATGAATGAATGAAAAAAGTTTACATTACTTACTATGTGCCTAGTGGGAGATACAGACAGAAAACTGAGAGTTCCTGCTCTCAACTAACTCAAACTCTAATGATGGGAAGTGGCAACGATTGGAAGTCCCACTGGAAGGTAGATGCCAAGAACTTATGATCGTAGAGTATGATGGCAGAACTGATGAGAAGGGCTTGAGGTCTAGACCAGACCACAATGAAAGCACATGGCACCTTGGGGTGGGAGCGGGAAGCTAACAGAGAGGCAGGATGGGCAAGCTTTAATATCTTCATCATCTTCCACCACAGCTGGCCATGGATGAATATTTCACATGGGCTAAAACATGCAAAATTCAGCACACTTCTCTAACAAATCTGGTCTTTTCCGGCAAAAGACTCTTACCCCTCACTACCTCCCTGAAATGCTATGTGTCTTCTTAATACTATCTGTCAAACTAAAAGGAACAATAATGTCTGAAAGGTCTCTGGTTTCTCATATTCATTTAGAAATGGATAAGGAGCCTTCTCTTGCCTGGCCTGAGGAAGGGCACTGTCGCTTCTACCCCTACTCAAATCGTGAACAGAGAGAAGGCTTTTTACTGGGGATTACTGAAGGCTTGCTAGAAGGTCTAAAACAAAACCAATGGGCTCTAATTTTCATCTCCCTTCCCTTTTGAGTAACTGCGGCCCACCACCATTACACCAAATTAGTGTCAGAAAGAAGAATATCAGTCTCCCAAAAAGCATGACCAAATGCTTATATATAAGCATTTTGCCTTGCTAATGTAGGCAATCTCAGAAAGTGCTGGAAAAGAAAAGTGTCGGTTTGTTTCTGGGTTTGTATGTGTTTTATTATAATAAAAACATCAGGGAACAAGCAGATCGTTTCTGTTCTAGATTAAGAGATGTCCTGTAATTGAGGCTTGGTGGAGAGATGTACTCCTATGATACGGGCCTCTATTTTTAAAACATTAGCCAGTTCTTTTCAATGAGGATAAAACCAAGAGGGAAGCATACCACTATAGCTACAAACTGTCCACTGAACTCTGTTGAAATCAGGCCATTTACAAATATGGCAAAAGGATACTTGCTATCATTTGCTAGTTACACAAAAGAAGCTTCTTTTCAGTATGGGTGAGTGCATTCTTGACTCTTCCAACTCATAAAAGCATTTGTTTTCGAATTGACAGGAATATTGCTGTGAAAACCTTAATGGGCCCACAGGCCAAGAAGGACAATCAAATAGGGCAGATGTAAAGAAATCAGACATTTGGACTCATGAGAAATGTACTGTGTTGCACTTTCCTTCTCATTCTGTGTGGTTGCGGGAAAACAGACCGGTGGTTTTTTCCTGCAGGAAGGTGCTGTTCTTGTCATAACCTGGTAACAAAGGCTTGAGTGATAGCTAAGAGAGGGAGCAGAAGGATGAGGATGAGTGGAATCAATAAATATAAATGAGGATGACGTATCCTTAAGTAGGACGAAGATAATTTCTGCAGCCTGAGGGTTTTTGAAAACTGCTTTCAAAGTTACTGCAATCTGTTATGTCTCATACACTGTGCCATAACTAGCAATTTTGGTGCCTGGGCATCACCAAAAACACCTAGGGAAAGGAGGATGACAACATTGTAATTCAGGGTGTAAAACTAATACAATAAATAATCGAGACCAATTCAAATGCTTGGGAGGAAAATTAGTTACTAAAGAGGCTTTATGCTGCTGAAAGAGTATGTTTTAAATTTTGGTATTCTCTAAATTTTGGTGTCCTGGGGCAAAGCTCTGATGACCTTGTCCTAGTTACAACTCTGGTCATGCAAGATATTTTTAGAGTGTTCTTACCTAACCAGAAACTTTTAATCTTTAGGGCCTAATAAAAAGCCCATTTTGTTAAGTTGATTTATTCACTTGATCAGCAGGATTATGCTTTTGGCTAATTTTCGAAATGTAAGATTTGCCTTTAGAGAGGCAATGTGACGTAGTTTGTACAATGCTAGACTTAGAATTATGAAGACCTGGGTTCAAATCCCACCTCAGAAAGCTAGGTAATACAGTGGAGAATATTGGACTAGGAGTCAACATGAGCTGAGTTCAAATCTTGTCTCAAACGCTTAATAGCTCTGTAATCCAAGCAATCCTTTCTCAACCTGTTTCCTCCTCTATAAAATAGGGATGGTAATAGTACCTACTACAAAGCATTGTTCTGAGGAACAAATGAGATATCATACGTGAAGCACCAGATAAATCTTAAAAGACTATACAAATGGTGGCTATCATAAGGGGGCTGGACTACATGACTTCTAAAGTCCGTTCTAGTTGTAAACTGTAATTTCAGGAAGAACAGAATTTAATATTATGGATTTAGAAATGAATAATCTCCTATCGAATCTGTTCAAAGAATTGGCTGTAAATCTTTAAAAATGGTATTATAAACACAGGCCACCAAATGTGGATAAATACCAGAAACAAAGATTGCTTTTAAAAATTCAGTGTTGCCTGAGGTCATATATAACGTTATTATCATAAGCAGAAATAAATAACTATAGAAATACAGACAACTAAAAATATTCCATGCTATAGTTTCACCTATGTTGCGGAAGGGTGAAAATAGAAATAAGGTATTCACTCTCTCCATTAAGAGTGGAGGTCTCCACAGAATCACTATCTGATTAGAGCACCTATTTTTTTTTTCCTTTCAGACCCCTATGTAGCTGGCTTATGGTCCAGAAATCATTTCTGAGCTTTCACGCTCCTGACCTGAAATTGTTTCTACCTGACGTAGCCTCTTCAATTCTCACTCCTATCTAAGTAAGTAACTAAGAAGTGTGGGCACAAGACCAAAAAAAAAAATCATCCCCACCCCCTTTCAGCTCAGTAAAATTTTTGGATCCTATTTGTTGTTCTCAACAGATTGTGTCCTATACCTCACCAATAGGGCAGGCTTTCCTCAACGCACCATAACGTCCTTCTCTAAAATGGTGCCAGGGGCCTGACCGATGATGACCTTCTTCAGTTAGCTGAACATTGGGTAATGAGTTTATACACCCATGTTCCAAGCATCTTCTTTCAATATTGAATACATTTTTTTCTTCTTTTGGAATAGGATTCAAATGAAATACTTAAAATCCAAATAACTTCTTTCTTCTATGACCCATCACATGCCTCTCTTTAAACAGTGAAGGGAAATGGCTTTGAAAGACGGCTTGAGTAAACACAAGGGCTATGAATTTCAAAGTGATCCATCATAAACTTGACAAATAGCATAGCCAGGTATGGAACACCCTACAACCACAGCCTATTATTTTTAATCTTGAGTGGTGGCCCTCAAAGGCAGTACCCATATTCTAGACTACATATGACAGCTTCCTCCCCAAAAGCCAGAATCTAAGTAATCATTTTGCAACATACCTGCTACAGTCTCAGGTGTTACAGAAAGAGATCATTATATTCCATAGCCGGATGAAGGTCAGGTGGGTTACTCAATTATGGCCAGAGCTCTTACGAAGGCCCGGGCTACTAGAGCTTTGTCCCAGAATGCCGAAATTTAGAGGACAATGACATTTGTTTCTACTGACTGAAGGAGCACAACTGACGTGACTTCCTCCACAATCTGACCCTATTCTGCTCCTATCATGCAACAATGGCATCCCCTACAGTGGCCTCCCAGTGCCTTGGGGTCTCCCACCTTGGGGACCAATGTCCCACGTCTATCTCTACCATTATTGTCTCTCGTGTCCTGAGATCTATGGTGTCTCCCTCCCCTTCAAGTGAATTTATCTGTTTATCCAAACAGGTAGATTTTATGGAGCTTACCCAGGGTGTCAGAATTGCTAGTGGTGGCCCTGGTGATGGTCACCTGTCCATAAAGTAATGCTCTTCTATTCCTAGCTTTTAAAAGAGACATGACTATAATCACCTTGTAATTATCTAAACAACAAAAACAAAACCAAAACTATCCCCAATTAGTTTGTCCGACTCTCATTCTTTCCCTCTGGCAGTTCTTTTGACTGTTTTTCTGATCATCACCCCTTCCACCAGATGACAAACTAACCAATGGATTCTTCTTATTAACTGTTCTGATAAGAGGGTTGCTGGATAAGCAGGCAATTGGCTGAAGTGGGATATGAAAATTATTAACAGATTTTGGTTAATCATTATCTGTTTCATTACCACAAATAACAGAAATATGCTTCTAGTTTGTTAGGGCAGTCTTTATTACAGTTAAAAGAGAGTACTATTTCTATTATTTAATAGATAATGATATTTAACAGGTGATAGATATTTAATAGATAATAATAATTGTTGGGTTTTTAATTAAAGATAGAATTCCATATAGTCTTTTTGAATCTGGCTTTTTCATATTTGATGCTCTCTCCTCATTTTTCCCTGAAAATCTAAATGGTAACCAGCTCCAAGAATCATGGCTTTATCATAGCACACCTCCCATTACACACCTGAAGAACTGAAACTTTGAATTCTGAAGCTCCAATAATAAGAAACTAGTCAAGGGTAGATAATACTATGTAATTAAATAAATTTTAGGAAGTCATCACCAGGAAAACTCTGTCAAAGACAAGAAAATAGGACACTAGTTTCAAAGAAGAGAAAACGGATATATCCTATGTAAGAATAGCTAACATGTGTGCAGCACTTTAAAGTTTGCAAAGCCCTTAATGTATGTAATCTCATTTGTTTTCTCAACAACCCTGTGAGGTGAGTGCTATCATCATGCCCATTTTACAGAAGAGGAAACCAAAGTTGAGAAAGGTGACAGGCCACAGTCACACAGCTAGTAAGAATCTGAAGCAGAATTTGAACTCAGGTCTCCCCGACTCCAGCCCCAGAGCTCTATCCACTGCCACACCTAGTAGCCCCAAAGCAGATGTCTCTATAGTGAAGCCTAATGAAAAAGGTGTTAGGGGTAAGTAGGAGGAGGTTGGGCCTGGAGTCAGGAGGACCTAAGTTCAAATCTGGCCTCAGGCACTTACTAACTGTATAACTCTGTTTCCCTCAGTTTCCTCATCTGTCAAATGAGTTGGAAAAGGAAACAGCAAACTACTCCAGTGTCTTTGCCAAGAAAATCCCAAATGGGGCCACAGAGAAAGATGGAGAAGACTGAAAATGACTCAACAACAAAAATAAGGGGGAGAGAGGACAGAATTCCAAGAGATAAAAGAATAAAATTGAAATGCAAAAAAATAGGGAGGTAATGTGTTGGAATGGAAAGAGCATTCAATTTGGAGTAGAAGCTCTGTATTCAAATCCTGACTATCACTTCTACTAGTGTAACTCCAGACATATAACTTCACATCTTTGGGCCTCGTTCCCCTTCTCTATAAAATGATGTTAGACTACACCCTGAAGTCTCATCCAGCTCTTAGTTTACAAGCTTGAGAAGGGAAGCACAAAGGGCAAAATAAAACAAAACAAAAAACCAAGAGGGAAAAAAAAGGTATAACACTTAGTAACCAAATGACCCTATGTAGAATCATAGAATATTTAGGCTGAAGGCAAGGATGTACCAGTAAATATTTAAAAAATGGCTCTCTGAAAATTATGCTAGACACACTTGTGAGAATAATCTGCATTAATGTTTTATCCATCACTTACTTAGGTTTAGACAATTAACAAAACAATAAGTCCTGCTCTGATTTGAGAAAGCAATACCTGTAGCACCCGCCACATGGGATTGTTGAGGGTTTTTTAATGTATTTTTTTGTTTCAAGTTCTAAATTCCCTTCTTCCTTCCAGCCCCTCCCTCAGCCATTGAGAAAGGCAATTAATGTGATACTTATTATGCACATGAAGTCATACAAAACACGTTTCCATATTAGCCAAGTGGAATTTTTTAAAAGGAAGAAAAATAAAGTGATAAAAATATACTTCAACCTACACTCAGAGCCCATCAGTTTTCTGTCTGTAGGTGAATAGCATTTTCCATTAAGAGTCCTTTGAAAACTGTCTTGGATCGTTGTATTGATCAGAGTAGTCAAGTCTTTCACAGCTGATCAGTCACAATATTTTCACAGTTTCACAGTTACAATATTGCTGTTACTGTATACACTGTCCTTCTGGTTCAGCTCACTTAATTTTGTATCAGTTCATATAAGTCTTCCCAGGTTTTTCTCACAGGGTTCTTGTGATGATCAAGTAAGATGGTGAATGTAAAATACTCTGTAAACTTTAACAATGCTATGTAAATGTGAAGTATTATTACAAATTAATATGTAAAGTGCTTGGATATGCCTAGGTGCTCAAAAACAGTAGTCAAAGGTAATGATAAAAGAGGATACCCATTAAGGAGAGTATTTTAGTTTTTATTGCACAGTTAGGTTATCATTGTTGTTTTAATATGTCATTGGTAAACATATACAATACCACAAGGACTGGTAATTTTGTCAGTGTGAGAATTCCCCTACCAACACAGATTATGACCCATCTAAAACACAGTCTTATGTTGTTGTCTGAATCTCAGACAGGATAAGTAATTTACCCATTGTCACACAGCTTTTTTGTGTGTGTTGCAAGTAAGAGATGAATCCAGGTAAAGAGTCCACTACTCCATACCCATTCCTCTCCAGGCTATACTCGGAACTTCTGTTGTTGTCTGACTCTTTGTGACCTGATGGACCACAGCATACCAACGCTGTCCATAAGGTTTTCTTGGCAAAGATATTGGAGTGCTTTGTCATTTTTTCCTCCAGTGGATTAAGGCAAACAGAGGTTTGTCTGTTAGTCTGAGGGCAGATTTGAATTCAGGTCTTCCTGACTCCAGGCCCAGCTCTCTATCTACTGAGCCACCCAGCTGCCCCAAATCTTCCTCCTGAAGCCTAACTCCAGCCCTACGATTCACACTTGGAATTCTGGCCCTGTGGCCCCTCCCTTTGATTGGATGGCTCCTTCCAGAAATTCCATTTAAGGAGAGTACCTAAGCCAACCATGTCTCATTCTTCTCTACACTGTCCCCTGGCCTCCCTCTATCATGCCCTTAAGCCTGATACTTTCTCCCTCCCTGATTTTCAGTTTCCTTTTTATGTGTTGTCTTGCCTCATTAGAAGATGAGCTCTTTGAGAAAAGGCACCATTTTTCTTTCCACTTGTCTTTGTATTCCTACTACTTAACCCAATGCTTGGTACGTAATCATTTAATAAATGCTATTTGACTGACTGCACTGCCTCTCTACAGGCAAACCACATTAAAAAAGAGTAGGGAACTAAAAAACAAGCAAACGACAACAAAGATTGTTTCTAAAATACAGATAGAGACTTTTGTAAAGGCTTTCTGAAGCTCAAAGGCTATTATATTCCTGCAAAAGTCTTTGAACCTATCCAAAGACCTTTCCACATCCAAACATTAGGAATGTGGCTCCTGCACAGACTGATTGTTAGTGTCTGGTGTGTACCTTGGTGTTAGATAGACGGCAAACCTTGAGAGCTCCCATCTCAGGAATGGTAAGCAGTAATTAGAAATCGGATAGGAGGCTGCAAGCATTTGAAACAAAGGGTCTCAGTAGGCATGTAATCATGAAACCACAGATACATCCCACAATCCGTAGAAATTGACACCATTTGGGAAGCAAAGCATTCTTATTCTTTCAAAGGAGAGTCCAAGATAAGCAGACAAAGGAGAGGTCTGTGAGGATCACAGTATTACAGAAGCACTTTACCCAATCTACAAATGGGAAACCTTGACCATGTCACAGTTGGAATGTGATTGTTCAATGCCCAAAATCACATTGTGGAACGAATGGCCTTTGCCTATAGGGACAGAGTATAAGAGTTGGGGGCAAAGACAATCCAAAATTCACTTTGAGCTCTTCCTCTTTTTTTTTTTTCCAGATCATTCGGCTGATTAAAATAAAGGAACACAAGTTATCATTGAGATTCCAAGAACGTTTAGTTTCAAATCCTGTATCCCAGAGTTCTGAAACTCAAGAGGCCTCCTTGTCTATGACACATATGTTGACTACTAATGAGAAGAGAAGAAAACTTGCTTATCTAAGCTGAGTTCCCAAAGATTTGGGTCGTGATTGTTTTTGCTCATAATTCAGGTTTGCCATTTTAGTTAAACAATAGCAACAACAACCACAAACTTTTAGAATAGGGGTTCTTAACCTGGGGTTTATAAATCTATTTTTAAAAATATTTGATTTTATATATAATTAGATTCCTTTGCAATCCTAAATATTTTATTTTATACAATTAAAACCATTATGAGAAGGGGTCAAGAACCTCCTCCAGAGTGCCAAATGGGTCCACCGAACGAAAAAGCTTAAGTTGGAGCTTAAGTCTCTAAGCATAATTCATTTAGATCACTATCCTCCATCTCCTATATATAGAATAGGGAAGGGGGGGAAGAACAAGCATTTATTAAGCACCTATGCTATTCAAGACACTATGCTAAATGCTTTACAAATATCAGATATGGTAATGGCTCTGTGATCTCATCCATGTCAGTTTTTCCGTCAGTGAAAAAGATTGCAACCCATCCTTGCCTGTCTTCCTATATATCTTTTCTATATGCATAGCACTGTAAAATATTTATTGCTTAAACAATAGTATTTAACAAATCACTTCACCTGCATCAACTAATTCAAACCCACAAAACAACCTTGAGCTGCAGGTACTACAGGTATCATTATGCCCATTTTACAGGTCAGTAGACTGATATTGAGCAAGGGGCTTGTCCAAGGTCAAGTAACTATAAAGCTGAGCCTAGAAACCAAGATTCCCAAATTTGAATCCATCAGTGGCTCTGCTCAATCAAGATATTTCACTGATGATATTCAGAACCATGACCTGGGAGGCAAGGTCCCCAAGAGACTCAATGATAGCCTATGGAATGCGATGACTAACAAGACAAGAGGATAACATACATTCGAGGGGAGGAAAGAAGGAAAGAAACAAGCACGTACCATGTCCTATGCTAAGGACTTCACAAATATTACCTCATTTGATCCTCATAACAACCCTGGGAAATAAGTGCTATTATTATCCTCATTTTACACTAGAGGAGCTGAGGCAGTGACTTGTCCAAGGTGACACAGCTAGTAACTGCCTGAGGCTAGACTTGAACTCAGGTACTCCTGACTCCAGACACAGTGCTCTACCCACATCCAGGCAATGTGGTTCAAAGGAAAGAACATTGAACTTAGAGTTATGGGACCTGAATTCAATTCCTCGCAAGTCAATTTATCTCTCTGGGTCTTGGTTTTCTTCTTTATGAGATAAATGAAATAGAAAATCATTAAAGTCTCTTTTAGTTTTTTAGGAACAAGGGTCAAAAAAAGAGTGGATTTTCTTCTGGGACCTACCAGTTTTTTGGGAGCAAGGGTCAAAATTTCTCAACTACATGTTTAGATACATCCCACCTAGGAACATCTCATTAGAAATAAGCAAATGAATTTAGGGTTTTTAAAAAGATATTTAATGCCAAGTCTATGAACAACAAAGGAACAGCAGATCTGATAAGAGATAATTTCTAACCACATAATATTAATTATATCCTTCGTAAATTCTGCCAAGGGATGGAAGAGCTCTTTAAAAGTCTACTATTGGGAGAAGTATTTCTTTTCTTAATCCTCCTGGTTTTTATCCCTGCATAAATATTCATAAAAGGTACCTAAGGATCAGCTTTTTTTTTCCCCAGGGAGGTCATTTGAATAGGACAGATAAGGTAGCTGTTTCCTTTATAAGTCACTGTTTATCAAGTCATGTCAACAAGCATTATTAAGCACCTACTATGTGTCAGTCTCTGTATTAATCATCTATATCATAAGTTTGGGCAGAGCTTTAACTAAGGATTTCTGTAGTTGAGACAAATTCAAATGGGAACAGAGTACAGATTTAGGAAAGAGCCACCCCATGGGGTCCCCTCTCTATCAAAGAGTGTAACAACATGAATCTAAGCATCATGCTATTAATTTTTCCACTGTTTGATTTTGGAAAAGAGTTACTGGTATTTAACATAGCTACATAAAATCTACAATTCACAGAAAGCTTTTGTACAATTCTTATAAGAGTCACTTACTTAACTTACTGGGAAGCTGGTCTCTGTGCCTTCCTGCCCTCCCCTTCACTCCAATCCCACTTCCCATTCCCCTTCAGTAAAAGAAAGGGGACATGAAAGAGGGAGGTCTAACCCAAGGGGAGGGGTATATAAGAGCCCAGGGCAGGGGAGAAGCAGCAGGGCTGATAGGGGTCTAGGAGCTGCAAGATCAATGAGTGGCATGTCAGCATTATAAGACAAAGTTCTGGCTGCCACAATTTGGTTAAGGCTCTGGTCAAGAATGAAGAAAACATAGACTTTGGGGTCTTGGGGAAACAGGGTAAAGGAACAGAAAAATATGAAAGCATTTTTTTAAAAGGGGGCTATCAGAGAATGTCAAGGAGGAGGACGGGAAGGAGTTTACTAAAATGAGTGAGATTGAGGAAAGGAAGGAAAATAAGGTTGTGATCTTTTATGACCACATTTCCACACACTCTCTTTTGAGTGCTGCAACCCACTCCAATTCCCTTTTGCCTTTTTCTTCTGTCTCAGTCTCCTTGACAGATCACAGGAGAGTGTGATCAAAGCTGGGAGACCTCTAGGAAGAGATAATCACGGTGAAGTGGAGGAAGGTAGGGAAAGAGGAGAATTTTAGTTCACTTTTATCAAATTTTCCTTCTCCTCTCACATTTTCCTTAATCTCCTTCCTGCATCAAAGACTGACTTACTCCAATGGGAATTCCTATTTTGTAATGGAAAGGGAAAGGAACAAGCATTTATTAAGTACTTACAATGTGACAGGCATTGTGCTAGGCATTTTACAAATACTATATTATTTTAGCCTCACAATAACCTTGGGAGGTAGATGCTGTTATGATCTTCATTTTTCATTTGAGAAAACAGAGGTTAAATGACTTGCCCAGGGTCACACAGCTAGTAAGTATCTGAGGCAGGATTTTAATTCAGGTCTTCCTGACACCATGTCCAGTGTTCTATATCTCTGGGTAGCTCCACGATAGCTCCATGTTCCACCTAGCTATGGAATAGCCTCAACATCAGCAAGTCTGGCTTGCAAGCAACATATACTGGCCGAGGGACCGTGGAAGAATCATTTAATTTCTCAGTGCCCCTGGCAACTCTCTAGAGCTCTAAATGACAGAGGAATTACCAATCTTCATTGGAAGACAGTTTTCTCGTGAGGAATTCCCTCTACCCGTGGAATCACAGGTCTGGATCAAAAGTTGGCTGAGGTAATGTCTATGTTTTGGCCCTCCACCCTCCACCATTTGTCTCAAAAATCACCCAGACTGCTTTGAGGAGGCTGCTCTATCCTGTAACCTATATACTGTACTTGATATCACCTAGTCAGCAAAACCAAGCTACTGGAAAAGTAATTTCCAAACACTGGCAAATCACCAGTTCACTTCTCACTCTATTCAGACAGAAGTTAATCTGGCCCATACATAGGTACTACGGTGGAAGGCAAATTGCACAGAATTAATCTAGTGTGAGTTTATCCTCAGCACTATCCAATTATTTTCAAAGAAGCCAGAAGAAAGAACAATGACAAGAAACTGAATCTTGAGATAGTACGGTCAACTCCAGACTAAACTTCTTGGGGAAAGTGGAATCTTAGCAGCAGAAGTCTAAATCACTTTGACCACATAATTTAAGCCTGACCCTGAAATGGGCTGGCCCATTAAAATAAAATACTTTGACACAAGAAACATGTATTAAATATACACTGAAAAACTTTGGCCCACAAATATCACACCTTCTTAACTCTCCTTCTTCCTTAATTGAATCTAACCTGATCTCTTCTAATCACTGTTGCATCATGGGATCTCCCTCCTCCAATTCCCTCTAATATTTGTGGGGTTGGACCAGGCAGGCTCCAAGGTCCTCTTAAGCTCTAAATCTATGTTAACAATCACTAGCATCTATACAGCTTTTCAAAGCACTTTACATGTCTCATTTGATCCTCAAAAATCTGATCCTTAAAAACAGTAACACTTCTTTTCCCTTTTCCATAAAGAATTCCTTCAGCTTACGAAGTATGTCAACCAGATGTTCTGGAAACCTTACCAAAAGACGACCAAGTTAGACAAACTGAGTTCAAATGTTTGTAGATAGCTGACCAAAGTTCACAGACCTGTAAATAATCATGATCTACAGGAAACAGGGCAGCCAGAGAAAGAATTCGTTATCTCCCTCAAGCTACCTCCTTCCATACAAACACATACTTGCCCCCTCAATCACCAAAAGAAATTTGCTTTATGTGGACCTCTGCTGAGCTGTAAGCAAAAAAAAAATTTTTTAAGAAACTTCAGCAGTCAGCCTTGATTTCCAGGAACATAATTTTCATGCTCTGAACAATTTTAAGTTTTTTATATTAGTTTCATATGAAAAAAGGCTTGGGTTTCAACTCAGTTTTTAAGCAAGATGAGTCTTCAGCAGCTATATTTAACCCTTTCAGCACCTGGACCCCCAAACAGTCTTTTCACCCTGGTGCACAGGGAGGGATTAGCTCAAACACTAGATAAAAGTACCCACCCTAGGACACAAGGACAGATCATCAGAATTGACTAGATTAGGCACAGCTGAAAAGTCACACCACATTTCAATCCTGACCAGTCAATAACAAAACGTTAGTAAAGACATTACAGCAATTTATCATGAAGATCTTGGACTACAACCAGATGAGATTTAAACCAGGAATGCGGGGCGGGGGGGGGGGGGGGGGGGGGGGGGGGCTGGTTCAATATTAGGAAAACTATTAGCATAACTAACCATATCAATAACAAAACCAACAGAAATCATTTGGTTATCTCAATAGATGCAGAAAACACTTTTTGACAAAAAACAAAACCCATTCCTATTAAAAACATAAGAGCATATACGAATGAATGGAGCATTCCTTAAAACAATCAATAGTATCTATTTAAAACCATCAGCAAGCATTATCTGTAATGAGGATAAGCTAGAAGCCCTCCCAATAAGATCAGGGGTGAAGCAAGGATAACCATTATTACTCCTATTATTCAATATTGTATAGAAATGTTAGCTTTAGCAATGAGAAGAAAAAGAAATTGAAGGAATTAAACTAGGCAATGAAAAAACAAAACTATCACTCTCTGCAAATGATATGATGGTATACTTACAGAATCCTAGAAAATCAACTAAAAAACTACTTGAAATAGTTAACTTTAGCAAAGCCACAAGATATAAAATAGATGACATAAATCATCAGCATTTCTACATATAACCAACAAAGCTCAGCAGCAAGAGATACAAAGAGAAATTCCATTTAAAACAACCGCAGACAATATAAAATATTTGAGAATCTACTTGCTAAGACAAACCCAGGAACTATATGAACATAATTACAAAACACTTTTCATACAAACAAAGTCAGACCTAAAAAACAGGAAAAATATCAATTGCTTATGGATAGCCAAGCTAACATGGTAAAAATGACAATTCTACCTAAATTAATTTACTTATTCAATGCCATACCAATCAAACTACCAAAATATTATTTTATAGAGCTAGAAAAAATAATAAAGAAATTCATATGGAAGAACAAAGGATCCAGAATATCAAGAGAGTAAATGAAAAAAAAATGTAAAGGAAGTTGGCCTGGCCATACCAAATCTAAAACAATATTATAAAGCAGCTATCATCAAAACTATTTGGTACTGGCTAAGAAATAGAGTGGTGGATCGGTGGAATAGGTTAGGTACACAAGACACAGTAGTCAATGACTATAATAATTTACTGTTTGATAAACCCAAAGATTCTAGCTTCTGGGGTAAGAACTCACTATTTGACAAAGACTGCTAGGAAAAGCAGAAAACAGTATGGCAGTAACTAGGCATAGACGAACATCTCACACCCTATATCAAGATGAGGTCAAAATGGGTACATGATGTAGACGTAAAGGGTAATACCATTAACAAATTAGGAGAGCAAGGAATAGTTTACCTGTCAGATCTATGTAGAAGGGAAGAATTTATGACCAAACAAGAGAACACTATGAAAGGCAAAATAGATAATTTTGATTACATCAAATTTAAAAGGTTTTGCACAAACAAAACCAATGCAACCAAGATTAGAAGGAAAGCAGAAAGATGGGAAACAATTTTTATAGCCAATGTCTCTGATAAAAGCTTCATTTCTAAAATATGTAAAGAACTGAGTCAAATTTATAAGAATACATGTCATTCCCCAATTGAGAAATGGTCAGAGGATATGAACAGGTGGTTTTCGGATGAAGAAATTAAAGCTATCTATAGTCATATGAAAAAATGCTCTAAATCACTATTGATTAGAGAAATGCAAATCAAAAAAAAAACTGACATACCTGTCAGATGGGCTAATATAACAAAAAAGGAAAATGATAAATGTTTAAGAAGATATGGGAAAATTGGACACTATTGCTTTATTGATAGAGTTGGGAACTGATCCATCCATTGTGGAGAGAAATTTGGAACTAGGCCCAAAGGGCAATTAAACTTTTGATCCAGCAATATCACTACTAGATCTGTATCCCAAAGAAATCATAAAAAGGGGGAAAGGACCCACATGTACAAATATAGGTAGAGTATCTCTTTTTGTGGTGGCAAAGAATTGGAAATTGGGAGAATGCCCATCAACTGGGGAATGGCTGAATGAGTTGTAGTATATGAATGTGATGGAATACTACCGTACTATAAGGAATGATGAGCAGGAAGATTTCAGAAAAACCTGGAAAGACTTACATAAAGTGATGCTGAGTGAAGTGAGCAGAACCAGGAGAACATTGTACACAATAACAGCCACATTGTGCAATGATCAACTATGACTGACTTAGCTCTTCTCAGCAATACAACAATCCAAGACAACTCCAAAAGGCTCATGATGGAAAATGCTATCCACATTCAGGGAAAGAACCATAGAGTCTGAATGCAGATTGTTCCCTTTTGTTCTGTTTCTTCTTTCATAACCTGACTAATGTGAAAATATGTTTACATGATTGCACATGTATAACCTATATCAGACTGCTTGCTATCTTGGGGAGGCGGGATGGAAGGAAGGGCAGGAGAAAAAATTTGAAACTCAAAATCTTAGAAAAAAAATGAATGCTGAAAACTATTTTTACATATAATTGGAAAAAAATAAAATATTTCTTTTACCAAAAAATGAAACAAAATCCCACATAAAAGAATAGATGGAAAATGTAAAGTATTTGTTTTGTTACAGTGTGTTTAAATGATAGATGAGGCATCGGGAAGAACCAAGTTCAAAACCTACTTCTACCATTGCCTATGTGATGATGGGCAACTGTTTCCACAATCCGGATAGCTGCTGTCGTGGAGGTGTAAGATCCACCCACAGCCAGCACCCAGAAAGCGCCAACAGCACAGGTTCTTTTGATCTGTTTAACTAAGGAAAGCAAGGTTAAGGGGTTGGCAAGCTTACTTTAATTCAGCAAACAAATATCATTCACTTAGTTCAGGGGAAAAAGCCAGCACACTGAACTTCAGAACAAAATACAAGCAAATTATAAACATCAACAGACAGACCAATACAATTCATAGTTACCAACATCTAGGTTCAGCCCGGGAGCTCAGAACAAGGGCTGGCCCAGAGTCACTTGAGCCACCACTGCTGCACGTAGAGCTCCAAAGAAGAGACAGCCAACCCCTGGTTTTATATTTTTTTCAGGGTCAGGGGTGAGTCACACATGCAACTCACTCACGTGACCTAGAATAGTCACAAAGAGGTGACTTAAACCCATGTGGTCTAAAAGCCTCTGCTGACCCAGACAACTAGGCGCTCCCTGGAGTTAGCCCCACCTTGGGCCCCACCTTAGTTGCCAATCCACACCCACATAGGTTTTACACCTAATAGGGGTTTGGGCCTGGGGTTTAGCACTTAGTAAGACTCAATAAAATACACTGAATTACTCAAAGCAAACAAAAGCCAAGCTCTTTAAGGGCACTTGTTGAACTAAGTGCTAAGGAGCCCATTTTGCTTACCAACACAGCAATTCAGATAACTTCACTGAGCCTCAATTTCTCCTTTAGCAAAATGAGAGTAACAAGACCATACTCTAGTGACATATCATAGCTTTTTTTTTTTTTTTAACCACTATCAGCAGCTCAGCAGGGAAAAAAAAAAAAGCACACATGGAGACCAAAGTAGGTACAGGCTTATTGGAGGGGGGTGGGGGAAATGACTGGATCAGCCTTGGTATTCACATCTCATCGCCTCTTCCCCTCTGATAGGCGGCAGAGCCAAGAATTTCTCAACCTCTATTTAAGGGCGGGGGAGGGGAGGCACATCTCCTCATTTCCTACCAGCTACATTCATTTTAGATTTCTCTGACTTCTCTACCAAGTCCCCTTCTTGGTACCCTCCCCATTTTCTCCTCCCCCCACCCTTTTCAATTTACTTTTATTCTGTTATGCATTGTCTTCCCCCTTTAGCCTGTAAGTTCCCTGAGGGCAGGGAATGTCTCTCTTTTTCCGTAGTCTTATTTTGTATTTAAATCCCCCAGGGCAAGTAGGTGGAGCAGTGGTTAGAGCACCAGGCCTGGAGTCAGCAACATCTGAGTTCAAATCTGGCCTCAGACACTTACTAGCTGTGTGAACCTGGGCAAGTCACTTAGTCCTGTTTGCCTCAGTTCCTCCTCTGCAAAATGAGCTGGAAAAGGAAATGACATAACCACTCCAGTATCTTTGCCAAGAAAACCTCAAATGGGGTCAAGGAGAGTTGGACATGACTAAAATCAACCGAACAAAACGACAAAAATTTATATCCCCAGCTACTCTGTACCTGGCACAGAGTAGATGCTTAATGAGATAATATATCTAAAATGTTTTGAAAAATCTGAAGTGCTTTATACAATCAGCCAGGTGACTCTGTGGATAGAGAGCTGTGCCCCGAGTCAGGAAGAACTGAGTTCAAATCTCACTTTGGACACTCACTAGCTGTGAGGGTGCAAGTTATTTAACCTCTATTTCCTCAGTTTCCTCATACATAAAATGAGAATAATAATAGAACTGACTTTCCTGGATTATTTCGAGGATTGTATGAGATATTAATTGGTAAAGCACTTAGCACAGGGCCTGGCTCATGGCAAGCACTATATAAATTTTAGGGCTTTTTTTTTGGTTGTTGTAGCTATTATGTTAATAGTGAAAGGGTCATCTTGCAGTGTGGTCTTTAAAGCAACCTTCTCACTCCTGGAATTGCTTTAGATAGCTTGGTTAGCCAGTGAGGCCAAGCTAATATCAACATGTCATCCAAATGAGGTGGAGTAGAAGACAGAACAGAGCCTTACAATCTAGGCATGTTGAACAGCTAAGAGAAAACAGGGATGTCGAAGTCTAACCTCAACAGCTGTGAAACTGAGCCCCTCAGCATTTCAACCTTTGTGTTTCTGGAAACATCCATAGATGGGAAACCACAGTAGTCTTTCTCAGTATATCTTCAATATATGGAAAACTACAGTTTCGGGGAGGGGGGAGGGCGGCAAACCTGCAGCCTCAAGGCCGCATGTGGCCTTCTAGGTCCTTGGGTCCTCTGACTGAGCCCAAGTTTTACAGAACAAAATCCCTTTATTAAGGAGATTTGTTCTGTGAAGTTTGGATTCAGTCAAAGGGCTGCACTTGAGGTCCTAGGGGGCCACATGAGGCCCCAAGGCAGCAGGTTCTCCACTCCACTCCACTCCACTCATGGATCAAGCAGTGTTCCCACAACCAGAGCTGAATGACAGCTAGCATTTGTATGGTACTTTAATTTTTGAAAAGCGCTTTACACATATTCCTGAGTGATTTTCACAACAACCTTGGGAGGCAGGTGCTTATTATTATAATACCCATTTTATAGATGAGAATACTGAGGCAAACAGCCGTTAAGTAACTTGCAATAGCCAAGGTAAGGTACAAATTCAGGACTTCCTAATTCCAGGTCTAGCATTCAATCCACCGAGTCACCTCGTTGCTCCTATGAAGGGAAACTCTCCAAGGCTTGTTTCAACCCTGTTTTAAAGACTACATTTATTTTTTTAGCAGTCCCTCTCAACCAACAAGGATAGGCCATCTCTAATAAGGTTCTTCATGTTGCAGGAGCTATTTTTAAAATGTTAACTAATCTAAAATCAATCTATCAGTTAATTAAATTTTAAAATTCAGGGGCAAATTACCAGATCCATGAGATCAGGAGTGAATTTATTTCCCCCTTCCCTCCATTTCTGGGGATCCTAAGTGTATCCCCATAGCACTTAGTACCATAATAATACAGTATAAACACTGCGCCTCACACAATGCCTCGGACAGTGGACAGTGCAGCTGTTTAGGTAGTGCTTGTTGGATTGGTTGACTGGAAATGAAAGTATATAGCCAGCTGATGTAAACACTATTGGCATATTAGTAAGCATTTGCCCAATCATCCCAGCTACTTAGTGGCCTCCTGTCACAGTTCCCTCACATCTACTTTGTATCTCATATGTACCTAATTATGTACAAATGATCTCCTGCATTAGAAGTAGGCTACTTAATGACTGAGCCTGGTTTTGTTCTTTCCTTTGTATCTCCCGTGCTTAGCAGTGCCTACTATGTAAGTGCTACATAAACGTTTATTGGTTTATTGATTGGCTTATTAAGTGCCTACTATGTGCCCCATGGGAACTGTGCCAGGTTCTGAGTCTATAGAGACAAAATGGAGGATACAGCGGCATTCTACTACCACTTTGCTAGGTGCTAGGAGGATAAAATTAGCATTTACTATTAAAATTAGCAACATGGAGTTGGGGGGGGGGGTGGAAAATGTTGTTTACATGTATCTGGTGACTCATCCACAAACTTTAAAATTAATTGATTGAAACTAGTTAATTTTTAAAATAGCACTAGTAATATGGAAAAGCACAAAAGAGAAAGGAAGGAAAAAAGAAATTAGAGAAAGATAAAAAGCCAGACAAGGGAAGGAAGGGCGAAGGAAAAAGAGAAAGAGGAAAGAGAAAGAGAAAAAAAGGAAAGAAGGAAGAAAGAAAGGAAGTGTTGCTGGCTCTCAAGGATCTTATGTTCCACATGTTGGTTATCTTCCTCATCCATCTCCCACTGGATCCTGGTTCTGATAAGTCAACTTTTTGCCTTGTTTTGCCAGGAACCAGGCATCCACTTCTTTGCTCAGCCATTTCAAAATCATGCCACCATGTGTATATGATCCCCCCCCCCTCACTTTTTATATGTCTTCTCCCCTCTTTTTCAGAATGCAAGCTCCTAAACAGAAGGGGATGTCATACTTGCTTATATTTGCACCCCCAAGGCTTAGGACAGTTCTGGGCACACAGTAAGGGTCCAATAAATGCTTTTTTTTTCATTCATTCATTCATTCATTCATTCAATGTTAAAGTTTGAGAAGTCAAGAAGGTTAACATCTGGCTCCATCTGGTTTCTATATTCAGTCTGCAGTGCACTTTGACCATAAACAAAGAGAAGCAGCTGGGATACAGACATTGTTTAATTAAGAGACTTTAGGACTGGCCATTCTCCACACTGCCCATGTTTCCTAGGGCACTTCAGATCACATGCCGCTCCATCTCAAGAACTTTTTAATTAAAGCAACTGAGATCAAAGTTCTATATATAAGAGTAATGACAGAGCTTGTTCCATGCAAAATAAATGCATCCCCTCCTGGGAAGTGTTCCATTTCTGAAGAATTTCCACAAATAGAAACAGAAGACATCATGTTTGAACAGGAGAGTCAGTGCAAAGTTGCAGGCAGTAAACTAATCTGTGTTTCTTTCTTCCTTTCTTTTTTTCCTTCTCCCCCTATGTCCACTGCTGACTCACCACAGCTGTAGAATATTTAGGTTTTTTGAGCATTCCCTATGTAGCTTAGCCATTTCACTTAACCTCCTATTCTTTGCCAGGACAGGGAATGGGATTCTTGGAACTGGGTAATGTCTATGAAGGGATACATGATCTTTGACCCAAATCCTGTGGTAATCCAGATCTTTACAGCTTGCCTGTTGTTTATAAATTATTACTAAATATGCAGAAGTTTCTATTTCCATAGGGAGAAAAATAAAGGTGGACCCAGTTTCACCTTCTTAAAGATTAAATTCAAACCCTCTGTCAGAAAGTTTTGGTAATAGGACCCTATTCTTTCCCCTAGCCTAAAACTCAGAAATGTCTCTAGCATCACCTCTCCCTGAGTTCTCTAACTTTCCACTGATGGGACCACCACCTTCACAGTCACCTACATGAAAACCCCCAGTCCCTCTGACTTTTGCTTTTTCCTCCTTGCTCCATATCTAAGTGACTGCCAATTTCTATTAGGCTACACAGTAGCTCTCATCTCCATTCTTTCTTTGTGATTCTCAGTGCCACCACCCTAGTTTGGACCTTCCTCACTTCTTGTCTTTACTAATATAATAGACTCCTAACTTGCCACCCTGGCTCCACTCCCCTTCCTCTCCAATTCATCCTTCAAAATGCTGTATAAGTAAATTTCTTAAAGCTTTGATTACCTCATTCTTTCATTAAAACACCACCAGCTTCCAGTGAATAAAGTGTAAGCTCCTATTCCTGGCTTTCCTAGAATCAGATGGCATCATAGGATCACAGATTTAGAGTTCAAAGGGACTTCAGAGGCTAGGAACTACACCCTCCCCCCTTTTATCAATGAGGAAATCAAGGCTCAGAGAGGTCCAGTGACTTAGCATAGGCACTATGAAGCAGAGCTGAGATTAGAACCTGGGTCCCCCTACTCCAAACCAAGCAGTTTCAATGTCTTCAACCTACCTTGCTCACTTACTCCTTTTCACATATTTTATGTTCCTGCTCTCCCCTACTGTTTTCTTCCTTCCCATTCAGTGCTTCACAGAGTGTCTCTGAGCTGTAAATGAAAAGATGGTGGTTCCATCCACAGAAATGGGAGACTTTATAGGAGGGATAGGTTTCAGGGCCATAACAAGTTCTATCAAGGACATGTGTTTGAGATGTCTGTGCATGCAGTAAGGAATTAGTAATATGGCACTGTAGATCAAGGGAGACACTGAGTCTGGAGATGTAGATTTGGAAGTCATCTGCACAGAGATTATAACTAAAAATATGGGAATTAATGAGACCACAGAGACAGAACTTAGGGAAGAGAAGAAATCCTAAGATAGACTACTAAGTAACTGTAGGCATAAGAAAAGTAATGATCCAATAATGGTCCAATTGAGAAGGAACAGTCAGATGGGTAGGAGGAGAGCAAAGAAAGAACAATGGCACATAGGTCAAGGTGGGTAAGAATGTGTTACGAGGTGCAGATGGGTCAAAAAAGACTGAGAAAAGGCCACTGGAGTTCTAGGGTCAAACACTGAAAATCTTGGAGAGAGCAATTTCAGTTGAATGGTAGGATGGAAGACAAATGGCAAGGGAATGAGAAGTGAGCTGGAGGTAGGGAATGAGGGTCAACAATACTTCTGAGGAGTTTGGTTGTGAAAGGATAAAAGATAATAACTCGAGAGAATCGCAGGCTCAAGGGAAGATTTTGATTTTGAAGGACGGGAAAGACCTGGCCATGTTTGTAAGGGGTGGAGAAAAAGCTGGTAGATAAGAAGAATTTGAAGATCAAAGAGCAAGAAGGCTGATCAACTGGGCAGGAAGAGATGGGAACAGATAGGATCAAGAGGAGAAGTGGAGGGCTTGTAAATAGCCTGGAACAAAGGAGGAGAGCATAAAACGTGATCAAGAGAGATTTGGAAGTACAGAATGATAGATATGTTTAGGTAATGGGGGAGGGGGAAATTATCATCCCCTCACTCACACCTAACATTAAAAAAGTAACAGTTGATAATTATATGACAAGGAATTCCCAAACAAGGAGACTTCAAGCTCCCCTTGAAGACTTTCAGAGACAGGAAACTCAAGGCAACTCATCCCATTTTGGGAAAGCTCTGTTAGGAAGTTTTCTCTTATTACCGAATCACAGATATACAGCTAGAAGGGACAGTAGAGGCAAAAAGTCATCTAGTCCAACCTCCTCAGATAGCTGAAGCCCAGAGAGATTAAGTGATTCACTCAGGGTCACACAGATAGTAAGTGACAAAGTCAGGATTCAAAGCTATAACTTCAGACTCCAAAATCAGCATACGTTCCACTATATTATGCTGTACTGCTGCCTCTAACAAATCAATATGAAGAGCCTTTTTTTTTCATTTTCACTCATTAGTCCTAATTCCTCTGTCCTCTGGGGCCAAATAGAACAAATGTAACCTTTTCTCCACATGACAGTCCTTTAAATACTTAAAGACAACTATTATGTCTCCATTGAATCTTCTTTAGGCAAAACATCAGTAGTTTTTTCAACCCATCTCTGTATGACATGGTTTTGAATTCCTTCACAATAATGCTATATCTTTGTTGTTGTTGTAGTTCAGTTGTTTCAGTCATGTCCAACTCTTCATGACTCCATCTGGAGTTTTCTTGGCAAAGATAATGGAGCAGTTTGCCATTTCCTTCTCCAGCTCATTTTACAGAGGAGGAAACTGAGGCTGGCCCAGGGGTAAGTGTCTTGCCCAGGGTCACACAGCTTGTGTCTGAGGCCAAATTTGAACTCTGGTCTTCCTGACTCTAAGCCCAACACTCTAATCCACTAGCATCCATGTCTTTAGCCAGTCAGTAAGCTATTAGCTTGTGCTTCGAATGCCTCTGAGAAGCGATATTGTGTTGACATTTATAATAAAGACTACTTAAGAAAGTATAGAAAATGTCAATGTTTCAACTGAGCAATATAAAAACACAATATAATAATAGCTTGTATTTATATAGTAGTTTACAGTTACAAAGCCCTTTCACACATCTTATCTTCTATGATTCCTCTACCCTGTAGAGTAGCATAAGCATTATTATTATTATCTCAATTTTACAGGTGAGGAAACTGAGTTTCAGAGAAGTTAAGTGATTTGCTCAAAGTAGCATAGCTAGTATTTCTCAGAGGGTAGGATTTGAACTTGGGACCTCTAACTCTCAACTGACTATTTTTATCACTGGATCAAGACCCTTGTTGACAAGTACATCATTTCAATTTATATTACCTGTTAACAAAGTAAATAGTCCTACCAGAAGAGCATCTCTCTGTCTGTTTTTCTTCCAAGGGGAAAGGATCAGTGGTGGGGTTTTGTTTTTCCTGATACTTCATAAAGGAGCACTAATGAGCCCAAACACTCAGGCTTTCTAGTTAATAATGAATTTACCAGAAAACTAGATTTGGCTCAGCTTCTTTTGTTTCTAAAATTGATTTCTAAAATTCCCCCCCTTTCTGCCTTAGCATAGTCTACTGAATCTCTCCTTGATAATAGAGGTTCTCTCTCATCCACTCATCCAATAAGTATTTATTAAGCATTCTAAATGTGCCAGGCATTATACAATGCAACTTGTAGTTCAAGAATAAATAGCAACAACAGAAACAACAGCAATAACCAAACAGAAAAACAACCAAAAACCCTTGCTCACTAAAAGCTTACATTCTATTGCAGGGCCTCAGGACCATCTCTTTGAAGCTAAGGGCAGGGGCAGTTCCCTTCTGGTCTGTGTCCCCTATGTCCACCAAGAGGATCCTATACATAATTGTGTCTTAATCAATTCTTGACAAATTAATTGAACCAAATGAACATAAAAAGTACAAAGTGAAGAGGGTATAGAAGATGCTGTCTCAGTATGTTCTGACCCCAAAGAGACGGGATATTTTAAACAAATTCTTAATACGACCTTATTGTCTTCCCATTTTTTCTCTTTTCCTTTCAGACAAGTGGGCAGAAATCAGATTAAGAATCCAGGTACACTATACTTTGACCCTATACTAAGTTACAAATGTTGATTCTGGGCCAGTTGGAGAATGATTCAGAAGCAGCAAAGGTATATGGTTCCTTCTGCATTCTGAGCTTTTTCAGCTGATTAAAAAAAAAAAAACCCTATTCCTTGGCCACTGGCTGCACCTTGAACCCAGACTAGCACTCTTAAACATCCTTGTCATTTGTCACAAGCAAAGAGGGATAGCAGGAGGGAAATATTACAATTATAGGAAAAGACAAAAAATGCAAAGTCCATGTCCTATCAAAAGTATCAACTTTATATTCAAAATACAACAGTGAATAAAATAATTTGAAAAAAAGATGTGGAATGGGGAAAGTTTATAGAAGATGGAAAGGTCAGAGGTCAAGGGCTCAAAGAGATCTTAGAGATCATCTAATTCCCACCATTCATCTCCATCTAACTTCTCATTTTGCAGTTGAGGTGAATGATGCCCAGAGAGTGAAGTGACAACAGGCTCACAGATTCTGAACAAAAAGAAACCTTAGAGGTCACTAAGTCCAACGCCTATGTTTAACAGATAAAGACATGAGAAACCCACAAGGTTAAGTCCAGCACCCTATTCACTATACCACCCTGCTTCTCAGTGGGATAAAGGCCACCAATACTTTGAATAAATGGTCTAAGGAAAATGTGTGGAAAGACATTAACAGGAATAGACTGCTGGATAATAGAGTCGAAATCCAAAAAGATCCTCACAGGCTAGAATGTTCAGCTAAACGCAGTAAGATAAAATTTAATGGAGATAACCATGAAGCCTTAAGCTATTGGGTTGAAAAAAATAAATTTCACAGTTACAAGAGGGTGGGGCTGATAGCAGTTTGTAGATAAAAGGCCCAGAGTTTTAGTGCAACCTCAAGATAAGTCAACAGCATGACATAGCAGCAAGAAAGCTAATGCCATCTTAGGTCACACTGAATGCTATAATGAGCAGGAAGAGCGGGATGAAAGTCCCACTGTGAAACCATGGTCAGACCACTCCCTTGAACAGATAGCATACCATTTTTGGGGGGGGGGGGAGGGTCACATTTTAAGAATAGCGTTGATCATCTCAGGAGTGTTGTAACAGAAGGACCTTGGGACTTAGAGTCAGGAGAGAGTGAGATGAGAAAAACAGTTGATTAGTTGGGGTGACTTTGGTCAAGTTACTTAACAAAGTCTTGTCTTCAATTCCTTACAGTACCTACCTCATAGGGCTGTCTTGAAGGGTATTGCTAACCTTAAAGAACTATATAATTGTGCATTGTTAATGTCATTATTGTTGTCATTATTAATAGCTGGAGAACATCTAGAGAAAGGTGAAGAGGGTGGTAAAGGGTCTCCAGGTTACATCCAGCTGCAGCAAGGAGAGATATTGAACCCTGAAGAGAGAAAATGGACAGAGGGAAGGATTGATAGCTATCTACCAGTACTTGCAAAAGTATCATGTGAAAGAGGGATCAACTTGTTTTGCTTGGTCCAAGAAGCAAACTGGAAGCAACTGGTAGGAGATGCAAAGAGGTAGATTTAGGCATAATGTAACCAAAAAGGAAAGACTTCCTTATAACTGGAACAGTCCAAAATTCAATGACACATCTTTAAACGTAGCACAGATTCCTTCTCACCTGAAGTCATCAAACAGAAAGCTGAATGATTACTTTTGGAGATGATATAGAAAGGAATTCTTAGCCAGATATGGATTGGACTAGAGGGACTCTCAAAATCAACTTTGAATTCTGAAACTGTATGATTCTGTGGCTCACTATGCTTGATCTAAGATGGTGGAACTAGTGGAAATTGGGTGAAGGTTGCAGAAAAGCAAAATTCTTACAATTCAATCTGTGTTCAGATAGAAATAGACTGGCCAAAGAAGCAGTAGGTTTCCTCCTCATGAGAGATCTTCAAGTCAACTGAGAGGCCACTTGCCTTGGATGAAGTAGAGGGAAATTCGTGGTCAAGCCTAGTGTTCTTTCTACTACATTAAACTGCCTCCTTACTCTGAATCTCTGTCTTTTTGATCTATTCTCTATATCACAGCTATACTATTGTATTTTGGAAAGCATAGGTCTAATAATGTCATTCTCTAGCTCAAAAGCATTATTTATTAGGCAATGGCTCCCCAAACTCTTTGGTGTGGTATTCAAGGCCTTTCATGCTCTGCCACCAAATTACCTCCAAAACTTTGTCTCTCTATAGTTTCCTTCATGTTTGTTGTTGTTGTTGTTGAGTCATTTCAGTCCTATCTGACTCTTCAGTGACCCTGTTTGGGGTTTTCTTGGCCGAGACACTGGAGTAGTTTGCCATTTCCTTCTCCAGCTCATTTTACATATGAAGAGACTGAAGCAAACAGGGTTAAATGATTTGCCCGGGGTCATACGGCTAGGAAGCGTCTGAGGCCAGGTTTGAACATGGGAAGATGAGTCTTCCTGACTCCAGGCCTAATCTATTCTATGTGCCACCTACCTGCCTGGGTATAGCCAAATTACAATACGCCCATGTTCTGAACACATTCCTGACTTTTATACCACTGAGTTTTTGCCTGGGACATTTCTTCCATCCAGAATGTTGTCTACATCTTTGGCTATCAAAGTTCCATCTATATAAATTCTAGATCCTCCACTCTGATTTTTAATATCCCCTCTCCCAATCAGGACTTCGGTATCTCTCTCTCTCTCTCCTTCTCTCTCTCTTCCCACTTTGTTATCTTAGGATTCTTTCACATCCTCTATTGTATCTACTAGAGTACCTTGCAACTTTATTAGAGCCAGCAATATAGGATTACTGGATGAATTTTTATTGTTTTATTAAAAATTATAAAAAGAAGTGAGAAGACTCTGGCCACAAACTGTGAAACCTATTCTCTGTCAATTTCAAAACTATTCCTAAGAAGTCCTACTGTCTGATCCATTAATCAGAAGCCATGATAGCTCAGGAAGCCCTCTAGTTATACGTTGGGGTAGAAAAACTCAGGATCACAGAATCTTAATTAAAAGATTTCCCAGAAGATCGATCCCATTGGAACAGGACTCTTCTCTACAATATCTCCAACATGTAGTCATAATTGAGGAACTCAGAGGGATGGGAACTCATTTCCAAAGCATCCCATTCCAATTCTGGCCAGTTTTAATTTTCGGGAAGTTTTTTTTTTCCTTTTAGTAAAGCCTAAATCTGCTTTTCTGCCACTTTCTCTATAATTCCTTGTTCTGAAGTCTTTCTCTGAAGCCAAGAATAACGAATGAGTCTAACCCTCTTCCACAACAGTTCTTCCAATCACTTAACAAATATTTATTAAGTCCCTACCATGTGCCAGGTATTGTGCTAAGAGCCGGGGATACAAAGAAAGTTAAGAGGCATTTCCTGCCCTCAAGAAGCGCATCCAACAGGGGAGACCACACACAAAAAGAAGCTAAAAGGCAGGAGTCAGGGGAGAGGGAAGGTACCTGATGATGAAGTGTTACAGCCAGGTGAGAAATGATGAGGTATCTGTCTTGGGACAACTCCTTAAATAGAATATCTGAGAGGAGCTCCCTAATATTTACCTATACCATCTTCAATCAGAGCAAGAGAGAAACTCAAGAGGCAAGAGATACTGAGGAGGTATGAGTTTCG
This sequence comes from Phalanger gymnotis, assembly GCA_028646595.1. Classification (NCBI taxonomy): domain Eukaryota; kingdom Metazoa; phylum Chordata; class Mammalia; order Diprotodontia; family Phalangeridae; genus Phalanger; species Phalanger gymnotis. The sequence continues at coordinate 230,794,137 of CM053626.1, forward strand.
GAGTTGATGTCATCTTACAGGAATATGCTCAAAATAGCCATCATGCCCCTCCAAATCATCAGCTCTATAGCCTAAACATTCAATATTTTTAGTTCATTCAACTGATACTTTTATGACATAGTCTCCAACTCCCTCACCATCTGGGTCGCCCTACTCTAGAAATGTTCCAGTTTGCTAAAATATAGCTGAACATAAAATAGGACTGAATACAGTTCTCTAGATGAGGTCTAACCTAAGCAGGTTCAGCAAGACTATCTTCTTTGAAACTAATCCAATTTTAATGTCACTTGCATTGATAGTAACTTTTTCTCCTTTAAAAAATTTATTGATATCTTTTGTTTGTATATCAGCTTCATTTCTAAAAAACATCCCACCCTACTCCTCCATTCAGAGTAATATCTATTATAACAAAGAATAAAAAAGTGAGGGAAAAAATAGTTTAGCAAAAGCCAGCAAAACATCACCCAAGTCTGCCAATGTGTTTCATTCCCATAGTCCTCAACCTCTGCAAAGAAAGGTGTATTTTCTTATCTTTTATTATGCTAGAACACGGTAAGGGCTTAATATATGATTTTCATTCATTCATTCATTTATTCTTCTTCAGGGCCAGGTTTGCTCATTACAATTACATAGCACTCAGTTTCTTTTATGTTGTCCTTTCTACTTATGTTATTGTAGAAATTATATGTATATTGTATGTGTATTCCTGGTTCTGATTACTTCACTTTATACTAGTTCATGTCTTCCCTTGCTCCTCTAAATTCATCATATTCATAATTTCTTAAAATACAGTTATAATCTCTTACATTTTTCAAGGTGGCCACAAGGGAAGCCAAACTACCCTGTTGCCCTGTCCCTGGAAGGTGGGGAATAGAATGACAAAGGAGATACCAGTCTGGGACTGAGTCTGAGTTATAACTGGTCTGGAGCTACCACCATAGCCAATGTGATGTCTTCCTCCTCTTCCTCCTCCTACTTAGGTATTAATACCATCACAGAAGCTGTAAGCAAGATGCCAGGCTTTAAGCATGGCAGCAGGTACAGCTGAAAAGATGCCAACCAGCTGGGCCCCATTGGGACTGGGATGGGGTAGGGTGGCATAGGCCTGAAGGGATGGAGCAAGAGCAAGATTGGTGGTTCCCAATGAGTCTGTCTATAGCTGGCAGGTGAGCCCAGGTCATGGTGAGAGTGCTTCAATCTTCCTTTGAAATAGTGAGGCATTAGTACAGCCTGGTGGGCAAAGGGATCAAGTCATAATTTTGTCATCTGTTTTGTCGCTGCTAAGCTTGAAGGCACAAAGAACTGGGTTCCAATACTACCCCAGGCACTTTTTAACCATGTGACCCTAGACAAGTGATGTCACCTCTAGGCCTCAGTTCTCCATCTCTAAAATGAAAGGGTTAGTTGCAATGGTCTTTAAAGGCCCGTAGCTTTAAATCTACAATCCTAGATTCTACTGACTATTGTTTAGATAGGACACATATTGCAGAGAGAATCCCAATCAATGTTCCTAGAGAGCTTCTAGGAATGGGCTCTCCATTTCTAAGCTGAGATATCACAGTTCATACCTGCATGTTTTAATTATAGAGCCATACCATGCAAGCAAGCATCCTTTATGAGATCCAGCATATAAGCACAACAGGAATTAAAGAATGCCAGGCTGACAGGCCTGATTAAACCCAACCTAAGTGGACCTTTCAAAGTCTTCCCTCTCCACACACATTTACATTAGCCATGTTTTAAAGGAATAAACACTGCAAAGCAGTTCGGATTTAAGTGTCTTCTTACAGAGCTGAACCCAAAGCAGCTGTTGGCAGCCAAATATTTATAAATGCAAATGCTCAAGGTACTGAGAAGAATTTTTTTTTTTTCATGTCTGAAAGAAAAGAAAAAGGCTCAGCCTGTTCTGCTATAACAAAAGAAGGGGAGGAAAAAAAAGGTCAGATATTTCTGAGAATGATCCTTTTACTGCTCATATTGGAAGCATGTGCAAGTTCTGGCTCCAATAAAGTTGTTTATGGTTGAATTTTAAATGAGAAAGGGCTCTTTAACTTGGAAAATGATCACATAACTTATTATTGCATAGAAAAAGAATTCAATACGATTTTGCTCTTTCTCTTTTCCTTCATCCCCTTGCTGGAAAGATGTAATATCCTGATATACGAGCTGACAAACTAGGACCAACCTCAGGAGGCATTTATTTGCCCAGTGTAGCCTGTACTCCAGGTCTTAAAAGTCATGTGTGTAAGGACTGTCCCCACTCTTTGTACTAATTTCTCTATTGCCTACCAGAGTGTCTAGTACTTAGCAGATGCTTAATAAATACTTGCTGAAGGATTGATCTATAAATTTTTTTTCTTCCAATCCTTCACAGAGGCCCTACGTGTTTCAAATCATATTCATTAAAAAGACAATAATAGCAGAAAATACAGGTATTCCTTTTTATGGCACAGTGGATAGAGCACTAGGCCTGGAGTTAAAATCTAGCCTCAAATACTTAGTAGCTGTGTGATCCTGGGTGAGTCACTTAACTTCTGTCTGACTCAGTTTGCCATATATAAAATGGAGATTATAACATCTACCTACCAGGGTTATTGTGCCCATCAAATGAGATAATAATTCTAAAGACTTAGCCCAGGGTCTGGCTATCATTATGTTCATCTGAAAGGGTTTTGAACAGGAACCATTCCCTCACTGATAAATGGCGAAAAGAAATGAACAGGCTGTTTTCGAAAGAAGAAATCAAAGCTATCAGGTAACATGAAAGAATACTTTAAATCATTATTGATTAAAGAAATGCAAACCAATTTCAGGATACCATCTCACACCTATCGGACTGGCTAATATGACAGAGAAAGAAAATGACCAATGCTAGGGGGATGTGGGAAAATAGGAACACTAGTGCATTGTTGATGGAGTTGTGAACTGATCCAACCATTGGGGAGAGCAATTTGGAACTATACCCAAAGGGCAATCAAACTGTACATATACCTTGATCCAGCAATACTGTTACTAGGTCTGTATCCCAGAGATCAAAGAAAAGGGGAAAGGATCTATTTGTACAAAAATGTTTCTAGCAGCTCGTTTTGTGGTGCCAAAGAACCAGAAATTGAAGGGATGTCCATTAATTGGGGAAGGGCTGAACAAGCTGTGGTGATGGTATACTATTGTGCTATAAGAAATAAAAGTAGGATGGCTTCCGAAAAACCTGGAAAGATTTACATGCATTGATGCAAACTGAAGTGAGCACAATCAGGAGAACAGTAATAGAAATATCATAGGCATGATCAACTGTAAAAGACTTGGCTATTCTGATCAAGACAATGATCCAAGACAATTCCAAAGGACCCATGATGAAAAATGCTACCCCCTCCAGAGAGAGAACTGATGAACTCTAAAAGCAGCCTGAAGCATTTTTTTTTTACTTTCTTTATTTTTCCTGGGGTTTTCCATGTGTGTTTTCTTTAGCAAAGTAGCCAATATGAAAACATGTTTTGCATGACTTCACCTGTATAATCAAGATCACACTGCTTGCTTTCTCAAGGGGTGGGGGAGGGGCAGGAAGAAAGGAGAGAATTTGGAATTCAAATTTTAAAAAAATTAATCCTAGAAATTTTTACATGTAATTGAGAAATATTTACAAAATACACGAATGAATGAAAATATGTGTATGTATGTATATATATACATATATATGTATAAGAAAGAGTTTAACTTTTATTAAGGAGAGGCAAGGGAGACAGTGTAGTAGACTGCCTAGAGAGCTTTCTTGGAGAACCAGAAGACTACTTGGTGCTCATGTTTCTAATATATGGTTATTTGACCCCAGGCAAGTACCTTACCTTCTCAGTGCTCAGTCTCGGTAATACTCTATAGGCTATAAATTGCTGGGAAAGTGCAGGCCTACCTTAATAGAGGGCATTTCCTCATCTGGTAGTTTTCTATGGCAATAGAATCACAGGGCTATTCCCTATCCTTTTCCCTCTGGAAAAGCAAATGTTTTATGGGAGGAGACGTTGTTCAGAGGAAGGCTGACTCCTGTGGCCCGCTCATGAAAATATTACATTCCTTTTCCAGAGTAATGTGAGAAATGAGTATTTCTCTCTCATATTTAATAACTAATTATTGTATTTGGACAAGGTTTTTCCCCTTTTCTACTGCCTCATCCAGAAATCAACCGGTATGGTAAATCTCTCTTAAAGATTTACCCAGGCTAAGATCTAATCAGACAGTAAAAGGAATGCTATGTTTTGGCTAATGGCTATATTCCTGCTTATTGCATTTGCTCAGACAGGCCTGGGAAAATGTTGATTGTTCCCATTATTAAAACAGGTGATATGGAAATTGACATCTCTGACCAAGATTTGAGTGACCTAAGTCACTACCCCAAGATAGCTCATCTTCCATTTAGTTAACCAATATGAGGTACCCCTCAGGAACACCTCCTCCTAGAAGAGCATATAAACTGTGACCCACTGCCATTAGGGGTCTTTGGTCTAAGAGAGGTGGCCAAGAAACCATCCTTTTATTAACGACCTGCTGGCCTTGTTAATAAAATTATTAAATTACTCAAAAACTATGTCTCTTGAACCTTTTTAAACATCAGTATGTCTCTGCACCTGGGCTGCATCCACATTATGAGATATATGGCACCTAGGTACCTCCAACATTATTCCATAGAAAGCCCTGGGCCCATAAGATGGGACCTTAATGCTGTGTTGACCCTTTCTCCCCTTGATATCAACTAAGGATACATGAGGATATTATACTGAAGTGCTGACAGAGACAATGCTGCTCTCCTTCCCAGTCTTATCTTAGTATGCTTCTCAGCCTTCAGGAAATTGTTTTCAGCTGTGACTTTTCAGGTTCCATCTCCCTGGGGGGTGTTGGAGGGGTGGGGTTGGGGAGGAGGGTATGTATTAGACTGAATACAAATGCCTTTTTATCAGAAGGAAATAAAATAAGGATAGAAAATTAATTGCCAATTACAGCAGATTCATTATTCTCTTCAAGTACCAAACCTGCCAAAATGCTGTTTCTCATCAGTCATACAGAACACTGAAATCATAAAATAAAATGATGGCAACCTTTCACAATCAGCCCAGAAATAAGTCTGGGATCAAAGGCATAACACATGGATCGTAGTGACCCTTGACCAAATGTCCAAAGCAGCTTTTAAAATTTGTTTGGCTCTCATTGGAAAAATCTATGGACAACTTTTTTCTTATTCATTTCAAAGTCCTTTGCATGGGAGGGTTAATAAAATCAGACATCTGCAAATCTCTCACAGTGGTATGACGGCTCCTTGCTCAAATTTCCTTCTCCACTCTGACTCTGAAGGATTCTTAGTGAGTGATGTGGCCTTCACAATCTCCTTAAACCCACCAATTTATAGACCGATTAGATTTTCAAAAAACCATTCTCAAGGCTGTGTCTGCAGGCACACACAAAGAAGGCCCTAAAACATTTAAAGGCTATTCCCAGGGATTCAGTCATGCTATCTTCAGCTATCCCATCCTCTCAAATCACTCAAGCAGATGCCACATTAATAAGATTTCTTTGTTCCTTGATACCAAATATACATTTCCTGAATGAAAGAGAGGAAGCAGATTTTTAAAAATATATGAGCACACATTTATAGAGTGCTCTAAGGTTTACAGAGCATTTTGGTCACAACAATCCTGTGATTCATTAGAAGAATCAAAGAATCTCCAAGGTGGAAGTGACTAGAGAAATCATTTAGTCTGCTGGGTACTTGAGCAGAGATCTCCCTTATTATTTGTCATTTTAATTGTATCTGACTCTCTGTGACCCATTGGGATTTTCTTGGCAGAGATATTAGAGTGGTTTATCATTTTGTCCTCCAGCTTATTTTATAGATGAGGAATTGGGGCAAACAGAGTTAAGTGACTTGCCCAGGGTCACACAGCTACAAGAATCTGAGGCCAGATTTGAACTCAGAAGGATTTATCTTCCTGATTCCAGGCCCAGAGCTCCATTCACTGTACCACCTAGCAGCAAAGACAGACAGCCAGACAGAGAGAGAGAGAGATAGATAGATAGACAGACAAATAGATCTATCTATGTGGATATAAGGATTATACACACACACATATATATCATCCTTAATAAGTGGTTATCCCATCTGTGCTTGAAGGCCTCCAATAACTGGGAACTGACTACCTCCAGAAGAAAACTCTTTATCATAACAAAGTTCTTCTTCCTAATATGATCTAAAATATGCTCCATGGCAATGTCTACCCACAGGCCCTTGTTTCATCCCTTCATTTATTTCTTGAATGGCATTATATTAAGTCAGATGCCCTCTATAGCAAGAGTTCCTAACCTTTTTGTGTGTATGTGTCATGGACATCTCAGGAAATCTGGTGAATCCTAAGGATCCATTCTCAGAATAATGTTAAATGTATAGAATAAAATACACAGAATTATGAAAGAAACTCATTGTATTGACATGTAATCACATATATATGTATATATATCCAAAGTTTTTTCTTTTGCAACATGGCGTATATGGAAATGTTTTTCATGACACGTATAATCAGTAGCCTTTTGCATGACACGTATAATCAATAGCCTTCTCGATGGGTAGGGAAGGGGTGGGAGAGAATTAGGAACTCAAAATTGTAAAAAATGAACACAAAACTTTTTAATGTAATTGGGAAATATTTAATGAAATAAATGCACATTGGAAAAAAGCTTCTTGGAGGACAGGGAACTGTCTCACTTATGTTTTGTTATCCTCATGACTTATCATAGTATCTAACACATCCTAAGTGCTTAATACATACTTGTTGATTGATAATGAATTTGCATCTGGGGCTGGACTTGATATAGATAACTGACCAATGAGAATCCCAAAGCCCCAGGACAAAAGCTGGAGCATTAGGTAAGAAACTGCTGTGAGGACGCGTGAAATGATCAGAAAACCATTTTCTTAGATTTCTTCTAAGTGATGCCAGGCAGCTTTCTTCTCTTCATTTCTGAAAGAGTCTAGTTGAAGTGATTCCTTACCTTCCCTAAGTTAGAGGTACTTGACCTGGGATCCATGAACTTTGGGTATGTACATATATACATACACACACACACACACACACACATATATATATACATGCATATACATATCTACATATAATATATACTGTTTTATAATTATATTTCAATACAATTGACTTCTTTCATATTTCTGTGAAAGTCTGTAATGAGATAATGTTTTTAATACATTTAATACATTTTCCCCAAAATAAAAAGTTTGTCATTACATTATATTATTTCTATCATCAATACTAAATGAAACCAAAATACAAAACAACAAACATAAGGAACCAGGCAATTGTGATAAAAATTGCAACTGACACATCAACGTTATTGCCAGAAAATAAAGCAAAGACACTCTAGGTAGAAATTCAGGAAATCCTTCAGATTATGTTAGAATGAAATATATTTGATCATTTGAAATTAAGTCAAAACTGAGTATGCTTGATGACTGATAACTTTAATGTAAAGGTCGCTATAAGGGAGGATGATTTTAACTGAGAATGGATTGAATTTACTCAATTCAGCATGAAGAAATGAGAAAGGATAGCTCTGCCAAGAAGCCTCATGACTGTATGTCATGAATTTTTTTTGTGTGTGGAGAGGTGGGAAGTATTAAATATGAAAACTAAACAACATACTCAATGAAATATTTTATGTCTCAATATGCAGGCTGACATGGAAATTCTAAATCTAGTGTCTATGTGCAGTCAGATGCATTGGTTGCAACACAAGTCAAAGACAATACCAAATTAGAAGGATAAAGAAGGCATTGTACTTGATTAGGGTAGATCTAATCACATCTAGGCGAACAAGTTGTCAATTCATAAGAATGGAAAATGGATGAGAGTAAGCACATTGATTCTGATACCTTTCTTAGCAAAGCAACCAAAACAGAGCAGTCGCCACAACAAGGAGTGCAATGGAGCCTAACAATCGTCTCAGCCGATGTCCTTGTCGACTCAATGTCCTTGCCAAGTACAGGGGTGCAGCAGGCAGGGGCTGCATTTTGTAAGAGTATAAGCATCTTGGCAAAAATGCGATGGAGGAGAAGGATGGAGCTATATTGGAAATATGGTATCCCAAAACAGCAAACTACAGAGCTAATGCTATGGCACTCAACTAAGACCACCCTGAGGACACATTGAGATAAGATCAGAAGGAGGGCGGCAAAGAAACAAGGACTGAATAGTCTCCTTGCCATCCAGTCATTCAGTAATAACTTTCCTTTAAATCACAGCCCAGGATCACTTCTTCCTTGGGTTTATAATAACAATGTGATGATGATGTTGATGGTGATGGTGATGGTGATGATGACGATGATCTCGATAATGAGACAGCTGCCACATATATGCTGCTTTGTGGTTTACAAAGGCCTTTAAACACACTGTCTCACAACAACCCTATGATTATTCTCATTTTACAGATGAAGAATCAGAGGCACAGAGAAGTTAAGGGACATCTGGTAGGTGTCAAAAGCAGGATTTAAACTCCAGTCTTGTCTGACTCCTAGTCTATCAGTCTCTCTACCATACTAAACTACTTCTTAATATAACAATTAATCAAATATATTAGGGATGCCTACTATACTCAAGAACTCTCCCTTTTAGAAAGGTGCCCACCCAATAGATTCATACTTAATGGCAGATCACTAATCCCTATGCATTAGATTAACGATTCAATTGCTTCTCTTTCTTTCCATATCTACCACACCTCCCTTTTGGTTTGCTAGGAGAAATCCCGGCCCTTTGGGACAGTTAGGTGACCCAGTGGATAGAATGCCAGGCCTGAAGTCAGAAAGACTCATCTTCCTGAATTCAAATCCAGCCTCGGATACATATTAGCTGTGTGACCCTGCACAGGTCACTTGACTCTGCCTCAGCTTCCTCATCTATAAAAATGAGCTGGAGAAGGAAATGTTAAACCACTCCAGTATCTTTACCAAGAAAACTCCAAATTGGGTAATGAAGAGACAGCAATGACTGAAAAAATGACTGAACAACATTTTGGCCCTTTAATGAAATTCAGTATCCTAATCTCATCAGCAAAGCATTTGTAAACCATAAGTCAGGCTTGGTTACTGGTTCAAATACAGGCAGCCATCGAAAATAGATTATACTCCTAAAATGAAATCTTTGAAAGGAAGATAGATGAATGTAGGTGTATACATACACACATGCATATAGCTGATTGTTGTCCTTCGATCTTAAAGAGGACCAAAATGACATTACTATGTTAGGGTCAAGTTACATGCATCTGACTGTGGCTGATTAGATCAATGCAATACAAGCTCAGCATGCTCTACCACAGGTCAGGTACGAATAGGCCATGTGAACATTTGGGGTGGATTCTTTAAATTGGTGCATCTCATGTTTCCACGTTTACATACATACATACATACACATATGGGCCAAGATGCCACATGCAGTCATCCTTCTCCACATCATCCTACTGTACTAATGGGTCATGTTTTGTCATTTCCACAAGCTTAGCCATCTACAGATCCAAGCACAAGCTGTATTTTCCTTTGATATCTGACAGATATAAGACCTGAGCACAACCTACAAGCATCATTTATTCAATTTAAGATTAATAATAATGACATTCATATAACACTTTAAGGTTTACAAAGAACTTTACATATTATCTCTTTTGAAACTTACACGATAACCCACAGCAGGAAGGTAATATAAACATTGTTATCCCTATTTTACACATGGGGAAACTGAGGTTTAGAGAGATTAGTGATTTGCCTGTGGTCACAGCTAATCTTAGAGGCAGGTTTTGAAGCCAGAGGTTCAGCATTCTGTGTACTATGATATACTGTCTCGCATATAAATACATAAGTGTACCTGTGTGTGTATAAATATAATGTATATGTCTGTATATATAGATACACATACATATATTTGCATGCATGTGTGTATATATGTATGTGCATATGATGATGTGGAGAAGGATGACTGTGTGTGGCATCTTGATTATTAGCTTCATTTCAGAGGGTGTGGCTTAGGTAGGTTTCCCCTAAATTCTGAGGGTGTTTGTGATATACGGCCCCCTGTGCACTGACTACCACTGATTTTTAAACTACAGAATCTCAAACCTAACAATGCCACAAACCACCTCTTGGCAGTCTAGTAAATATATTTAATTTACAACTGCTACAGGCTGTGCTACCAGCAGAAATGATACACCAGCATTGTCTAGAGTGCAGGAATACTTTCTTAGGCACAGAATGCAATGATTACCGTGACCTCTCCAATTCTGGAAAACAACTATTCTTTAATAAATGTCCTCAGGTTACTAGCAAAAACCCTCTAAAAGAACACTGATATAAATATAGTTTGTGATTATTTTTAATAAGAGAACAGTTCTTAAATGGACATCCTATTTCTCAAGTAGGTAGACTAAGGAAGCTATGAATATATGAATTTATCAGTCATTTTTAATAATGCAAATTGGAAAAAGACCTTTAGCTATGTTCAAAATGTGTCATAAATGATTATGTAAATGGTGTAGTAAACATAATTAGTGTGTGGAAATGTTGACTAAATATTATGCATCTGAAGCCTTCCCCAACTATTCTAACTCATATTAATTTCTAGCTTACAACACTTAGTATCTATACCTCTCCTGATGTTGTTGTTGTGTCCCACTCTATGTGACCCCATAGTCTTTGCCCATGAGGTTTTCTTGGCAAAGATACCAGAGTGGATGGCCATTTCAGTATGTCCCCATTTTACAGATGAGGAATGGAAGCAAAAAAGGGCTAAGTGACCTGCCCAGGGTCACACAGCTAGTAAGTGTCTGAGGCTGGATTTGAACTCAGATCTTCCTGACCCCATGCCTAGTGCTCTATCCACTGCACCATCTATCTGTCCATACCTCTCCTACTAGAATCTTACATTGGAATCCAAGCATGTATGACTGTTTGGTCTCCTCAGTGAAAATGTCAGCTTCTAGAAGGCAGCGATTATCTCCTGTATTCCCTGTGACACTTAGCACTATTCACTGTACACATTAGGTATTCAATATACCCTTCCTTGAACTGAATTATGTCTGGGAAGCAAAACTCCCTTAGCTGGCTATTTTTTTTTTTCATTTAGTCAGAATGCTTGTGATGGTTTTGATTTACTTTTCTTAGTTCCCATCTTTTCTACAAAGAACAAATCCTTTAGCCAGGAAGCAAAAGCATCTCAGACTGAAGGCAATACTGAGCCCACCAAATACAGATGGGCTCACTTTGGATAAGGCACTCTCATATGAGTAGAACTGGGCATAAGAAAATCAACAAAATGTGTTCTGGGTAACATAAAACAAGATGCTATTTCTTTAAAATGAAAGCCTACCTAATTAGGTTAAAACCACTTTCAGGAATAGTTACCTCATTAGTAACAGTAATAAGATGGAGAGAAATACACTGGTAATAATTGTATCTGTCATTGGGGGGCAGTAACCCCATGGACCTTCTGGCACACAGACTCTTATTCTTCCCTTTGTCTTCTCTTGGAGAAGGTAGATATTGCAGTAAGTTCATAGAAGGGCAGCTATTTTGAGGGTACACACACACACACACAAAACACTACAGTTTCCAGAGAGTTCAACTCTCTGGAGTTCGTATGTCTAATTTTTTTCAGATGAAGGAAAAATGAACCTTTTTGAAAGCCTGATTTAAATAGCCAACACTTGACAGGTTCTAACTGGGTAGCATGGTAGTTATAAGGCATAGAATTAGGACAGCCAGGTAGTGTAGTTGATGGACTTTGAGTCAGGAAGAGTTCAAATCTGGCCTCAGACACTCCCTAGCTGTGTGACCCTGGGCAAGTCCCTTAGTCCTGTTTGCCACAATTTCCTCATCTGTAAAATGAGCTGGAGAAGGAAATGACAAAGCCACTCTGGTATCTTTGCCAAGAAAACCCCAAATGGGGTTAGACACAGATGAGAAATGACTCAACAACAACGATAAAAAGGCATAGAATTGTGACTTTGTTTTAAATCACAGGGAGATATATCTGGAGCTGGAAGGGACCTTGGAGGCCTTCTGGTATAATCCTCCCATTTACAGATGTCGAAACTGAGCACACAACACTCTTGTCTCTTGACTCCATGGGTTTTCACTGACTGACCCATATGCATGGAATTCTCTCCCTCCTCACTTCTGACTTCTGGCTTCCCTTGCTTCATTCACATTTCAGTAAAATCTCCTGTTTCTAGATCCCCCTTAATGCTAGGGCCTTTCCTCTGTGTTTATCTCCCATTCATCCTATATGTATCTAGTTTGTACATAATTGTTTGCATATTGTCTCTCCCATTAGACTGTAAGCCCCTTGAGGGCAGTGGCTACTTGGCCTTTCTTTCGATCTCCAACGCTTAGCACAGAACTTGGCATGTGATAGGTGCTTCATAAACGCTTATTTTATTTGACTTGACCAGAGATTAAATGACTTAGCTAAGCTCATAAAGAAACAGGCATCAGAGACAGGATCTGGACCCAAGTTCCTTGACTCCAGGGCCAGAGCTCTTTCCATCAATCCCGGTTTCAGAAAAACAAGAACATCATGAGTTTTCCCCTCCTGTCTTGCTATTTTCTCCATAGAAAATAAAGTCATCCATTGTCCGGATTTATTTAAAACTACCTCCTCATAATAAAAATCAACATTTATATATCACTTCAAAGTTTGCATGGCATTCCTTATCTCAGAGGTGGGGAACCTGCAGCCTGGAGGCCACAGGTGGCCTCTTAGGTCCTTGGGTTGCAGCCTTTTGACAGAGTTCAAACTTTACAGAACAACTCCTTTAATTAAGGGGATTTGTTCTGTGAAGTTTGGAGTCAAACGGCTGCACTTGAGGACCTAGAGGGCCACGTGTGACCTGGAGGCCACTGGTTCCCCATACCTGCCTTATCCTATTTGAGCCTTGAAACAACCCTGAGAAATAGACTACAGGTATTACTATCCTCATACATAGGTGAGTAAACTGAGGCACGTTCCTGCCACTGATCACATAACTAGCCTGTTATCAGAGGCAAGTTTTAAACCCATGTCCTTTTGACTCTGGTCCAACTCTATGTGCACTAAACTAACTTGGACTGTGGCCCTCTTTCTCTTATGTTATCACTAGATCCTCATCAAAGACTTAAAGAACAATGAGCTAAATACCTCTGAATGTTCACCAGCACTTTTCAGACATCTGAATTAGATGATATCTTCAATTTTATTCATTTGAAGAATTTTTATAGCCACTCCATATGAGGTTATGAGAAAGCAAGGGTTTCCTGGAATCTAGCTTTTTGTTTATATGATTAACTTTTAGTAATGGGAAGTAGAGAGATAATGGATCAGTAAAAACCTTGGATAACTGCCTAATCTTATTTTAGTCACTGGTTTCAATTTCTTCCCTCTACCCCACGCTGGACCCTTTTATACAATCACAGATTCTTAGAGCTGGAAGGGACCTTGGTGCCCATTCAGTTCAATGCCAGCTGAATGTGTGAGGATCCTTCATAATATTCTGACAAGTCATCCTTGCCTTCCTGGAATATTTCCAAAGATTATTTTTTTTAATTTTTAATTTTTTTCAAAGATTATTTTATGAAGCAAAATGTCATAGAGCAAAAGGAGGCAGTAGAAATAGTTCTGGATTTAGAACTGGAGAACCTGGGTTCAAATACCAGTTGTGCTATTTACTACTTGCGTGACTTTGGGAAGTTATTCACCTCTAAATGTATAAAAGAGGGGGCTGGACTGGATAGTTGCTAAATTCCCTTTCAGCTCTACGTCAATCATGTAATAAAATAATTCACCTCAAACATAAAAAGTAAAGAAAATCATAATTCATTAATTTTCTAGATGTTCCTCCTACTGTAGACATTCACCATCGAACATGTGCAGCTATGGTATATTCAATTATCTGAGTAAGCACAAAGATGAATAAACAAACAAAAAAAAACCCAGCGATGAATGAAAACAAATCTTGTATGGTAATTAGCTTTAATCTTTCCCTCTGGGAAAACATGAATAGAAACTACTAAAAAATTAAACAATATTGATATAGTTCTGCTACTGGGTTCTGTGAGGCATGACCCCTCCCCCAAGATATTTGTAATAAAGTAGCCAGAAGATAGCATGAAGTAGAAAATGGGGGAAAAATGAGATATTCCAAGTTTCTCAATTCGCATCTCCCACTAACCTGTGTGTATCTTGCTGGTGTCTCTCATATATATATAGTTTATATATTCTATATATATATATTGTTTATATATTCTATATATATATAGTTTATAAATTCTACTCCCGTCTTTAAAATTTTGCACTTTGAATCCAACACAATATAAAAGCACAAGAGCTATTCTTGTTCTAGTGCGCAGTGGGGGGGAATTACCGAAATTGGGTTTGAATCGCAGTAGCTTTAGAGATAGCTGAGGAATCAGATGAAGGAAAATTCCTAGAAATCCTTCCTCTGTAAAGGTTTCTCTTCTCTCTTTATTAACACTTTGAGAGGAGCTGTGGGAATTGAGATGGGAATTTTCCATTTTCATTTTGCAAGCTACTAGGCTTTTATGTTGACATTTTAATACCAAGAACGGTGATGGCCACCCCAAAGTATATTTCTTCTAACATTAAATTGTGCTGCCATTCCTACAGCTGCCCCAAGTTTTATAGACTGCATCCACAGCCCTCCAGTGAGCCCAAAAGCTTTTATGCTATTATGGCACCATAAACAATATTATATGAAATTTAAGTCTGGTAGTAAATGTTTCAATTAGCCAAGTGGAGTATATAGCAGTTGAGTATTTCCATGGTTGTCAATGAAGGTTTTACAGCCTCTGAAAGGCCCACCCTGTAACCAGACAGAAAAGATGTCAAACTCCTCACTCCAGCATGCATAATTCTTTCAGCACAAAATTGTCATACCTACTAACTGCCACAATTAATTCAACACCATCCCATCATCATCAGAAAGACTTTATGAAAGGTTTTTATGAGCTACACCAATCAAGTTGAAGCAGGCATCGGCCTTGCCTTGTGGAAGTTTTCAGTACAAACTACTAGTGCTGAGAAACAAGAAACATGATCAATTAGTATGAACTTGGAAGCACTGGAAGAAGACAAATGAAATGAAATGAACGTGCTTACACGTTACATATCTTTTATTGGCTTTTTCTTAATGTTGTGGGGAACATAAGTTGCCCAATCAATAATCAATCAGGTAGTATTTATTAAGTACCTAGTAGGTACCAGATGCTGGGGATACAAATACCAACACAGTCTCTGCCTTCCAGTAACTTACATTCTATCAAGGGAGACAACAATGTGTACAATATATGTACACAGACACATACATAAGTGTATATATATATATATATATATATACACACATACACACATATATGTATGTATATATACACATATATACATATATAGTATATATATACATATATATATAATATATATACACATGTGTGTGTGTGTATGTACACACAAAGTAAGTACAAGATAATTTTGGGGAAGAAGGTACTAGCCCATTGGAGGTGGAGGGAGGAATCAGGAAAAGATTTGTGAAGAAGATAGTGCTTGAGCTGAATTTTAAAGGAAATTATAGATTCTAAGAGGTAAAGATGAGGAGAAAGAGCATTACAGGGATAAAAGACAAGCAATGTTAAGGCATGAAGATAGCTTTTGCAGAGTGGTGTGTTGGACCCAGTAAGAAGGCCAGTTTGACTGAGGCATAGAGTACATGATGTATAATAAGCCTGGAAAGGTGGACTACGGTCAGGTTTTAAATGCAGAGAAATTTGTATTTGATCTTAGAGAAAATAAGGAGCCACTGGGATCTATTGAGCCGGAGAACAACATGGTTAGACCTCCTCACCAGCCTTTATCCTTTCCTCTCCTTGCCCCCTTTTCAGTTCTGGAACCATGAATCCTGATCAAATCAACTGTCATTGTTCCTCAATAAGGTGCTTTAATATACTCCCCAACCGCCCTACTCAATATCCTATTGGACCAAAGAACATCTCTCTGGCTACCACTCCCTTACGTATGTTGGCTCCCCCCTTAGAATGTAAGCTCTTTAAGAACTGTTACTTTTCTACTCCCATTGGTCAGCACAGTGCTTGGGGGTGGGGTGCAGAGCCAAGATGGTGGAATAGCGTAAAGGTCAACTGAGCTCTCCTTCCTATCCCCTGTACAACTCCTCCATACAGATGTATAAACACACCAGACTGACTCCTGATCAGTAAATCTAAGAAAAATGAAGGAGGGCCTAGCCAGTAATAGTCATGCACAGCATTCCAGAGCAGAGATTGAATGAAAACCAACCCCATGAAGTGGGAGAAGAGCCCAGACCTGGCACAGAGGAGCCTGGCTTTGTGTAGGTTGAAGAAACAGGTGCCTATTAGAAGCTCATTTGCTCACTACCCAATTGTGGGTCGCAGATCCAAAGGCACACTGAAGAAGGATCTAGCCTCTGGGGATGGCTTTCCAAAGTAAAGAGAGGCTGTGGATCTTAGAGTATGTACTAAACAAGAAGAAAAATCAGAAGTAAGCAACAGTTTTGTGGCTCTGACCCCAGAAGCAGTTCCTAAGATCTCAGTTCTAGCCACTAGCCCAGTTAGAAGCCTGCAGCAAAATAACCAAGGCAGGAATTCCAGCCCAAAGGGGAGACTATAATTTTGTCAGTCTGAATCACCAAAGCTTTTCAGCTGAAACTATCCAGTCCCTCAAAGACATGCCCACAGGTGTGCTGTTCAGATGCAAACCTAGGTCAGGAACACTCAGAGCTCAGATCTAGGGGCCAGTGAATAGAATTAACCATGGATCTGGCCACTCAAAGAGCTCTTAAGGCTTGCAGGTCCTCAGGCTGAGCTGTCCATAAGATCCTGTAAGAGCACAACAGTCAATACTGTAATAAAGCAGCAGCAGAACCCAAGAAGATAGAAGCTCAGCTCAGATATTCCCTCCAAAAGTTTGCAGAACCTTGTCCTAACATCAAGTCTAAAGTCAGGAAGTAGGTTGAAATATGAGGCAAAAAAAAAAAATCCAACTATCGAAAGCTATCATGGTGACAAGAGTACTTAAGATTAATCCAGAAAAATAGAATGACTCAAAAACATCTACGAGAAAAACCACAAACAAAAACATAACTTGTACACAAATTTATTTAGGATTCCTGGGAGAAATAAAGCAACAGTTTTTGAAATGAGACTTAATTTTTTTAAAAAAATGAAACGAGAGCATTAGAGGAAAAAATGGGAAAAGAAATGAAATCTGGGGAACAAAGAATTGGAAAGGGAATTAACAGCTTGGCACAAAAGGCACAAAACTTTCCCCAAGCAATAAACTTCCTGATAGTTAGAACTGGCCAAATAGAAGCCAATGATACCACAAGACAACAAGAATTATTAAAACAAAGTCAAAAGGAGAAAATACAACTGACCTGGAAAATAGAATGAGGAGAAGTAATTTAAGAATCATGGGGCTACATCAGTTGAGGAAGGATTGAAAAAACTGTGGAATATGATTGTGATGGAACACTATTATATTACAAGAAATGACAAGCAGGATGGTTTCAGAAAAATCTTAGAAGACTTATATGAAGTGAACAGAGCCAGGAAAACATCATACACAGAAACAGCAATATTGTATGACAATCAACTATAAATGACAGAGCTATTCTGAGCAATACAATGATCCAAGACAATTCCCAAAGGACTCATGATGAAAAATACTATCCACCTCCAGAGAAAAAACTGATGGAGTTGAATGCAGATCAAAGTATACTTTTAAAACTTAATTTTTCTTGGATTTTTTTGGTCTTTCTTTTTCAATATGCCTAATATGGAAATGTTTTGCATGACTTCACATATATAATCTATATCAAATTGCTTGCCTCCTCAAGGAGGAGGAAGGGAGGGAGGGAGAGAATTTAGAACTCAAAAATTTTAAAAACAAATCTTAACTTTTTTGCATGTAGTTGAGAAAAAAATAAAAAATTAAAAAATTAAAAAAAACAAACAAGCAAAATAATCATAGGGCTATCTGAAAGCTATGACCGAAAAGAGAGCATGGATACTTCACATTTCAAGAAACATTCTTTGAAATAATATTTCTTGAAATTTAAGAAATATTAACTGTAAATTGCCCAGATACTTTAGAACCAATGTATAAAATATAAAGAATCCACTGGTCACTTCTTGAGAGAAGCCCCAAAATGAAGTCTTTCAGGAACATTAGGACCAACATCCAGAGCTTCTGGGTCAAAGAAAAGATACTATAACCAGCCAGAAAGAAAGAATTCAAGGAGTAAGGGGCCACAGTCAGAATCATGTGTTATTTAGCAGCCATCACCATAGAGAGACAAAGAGCTTGAAATACAATAGTCAGAAAGCAAATGTTATAGACTTATGATCAAGAATAACTTACCCAGCAAAGCTTCATATAATCCGAAAGAACAAAAAATGAATCTTTAGTGAAATAGAGGACTTTTAAGCATTCCTGATAAAACAATCAGAGGGGCATAGAAACTTCGAAATATAAACTCAGGAGTCAAGAGAAACATAAAAAAAGGCAAACATGAGGGAGCAATCACAAGGGAATAAAAAAACTGCTTCCATTCTAATATGGAGAGATAAGACATGTGTTCCCTGAGAATCTTATGATGATCATCAGGGGATCATGGAGGGAATCAAATTTGACAGAGTCCTTTGAATGGTTTTGTTATGTTTTGATGATCTTAAAAGAATGGGAATGGAGAAGCAGAAGCAGAAGAAGAGGAAGAAGAAGAGGAAGAAGAATACACTATGGGGGAGGTGGAGGAGCAAGGGTGAAGAAAATTATCTTACTCAATTGGAATGTTCAAGGTGAAATCTATACAAACAAAAGGGAAGGAGTGGGAAGGGGGAGTGGGGGCCATTTGAACTGCACTCTCACTTAAACTGGTCAAAGGAGAAAAGAATACATATACACACAACTGGATGCAGAAATACACTTTACCAAATAAGGGCAAATTTTCATTGATTGAAAAAAATAAAATTTGATTAAAAAACCAAAGAACCTAGAGTATAATGAGTGTTTAAAATTATTTAGTTTCATTCATTCATTGTTCCATTCCTTATATAGCTGGCAAAAAAAGATCTTTCTAAGGCAGAAGCCTGGCATTTCATTACCCTGCCCAATTAATTTCAACCGGTATTTACTGCATCTACCATACGCAAGGAACTGTGCTAGGCACTGGGGATGCAGAAACAAATAAAATAAAATAAAAGATCTTGCCTTCAAGAAGTTAATATTCTACTGGGGAATAAAGCATTTACGAAGAAGAGTAAATACAAGACAATTTGGGGAAGGAGAGTGAATTAATGGCTAGAGGAATCATGAAAGGCTTCCCATAGTCTTTAATGCTTGAGCTAAGACTTCAATGAAATTCATGATACTGGAGGGAAGAAGGGAGTTCTCTCAGTAAGTTTCAGAGGCAGACGATGGAGCACTGAATTCAGAGAATAGTAAGGGGCCAGTTTAGCTGAAAAATAGAGTACATGAAAAGGTGAAATGTGAAATAAATTTAGAAAGGTAAGCTGGAATCAAATTGTGATGGGCTTAAAATAATGAGTTTATATATTATTATGGCAGGAATAAGGGAGCCATTAAATGTTCTTGAGCAGGAGAGTAAAATGTTAAGATGTTGGATTTGGCTTAAAAGGGAGAAATGGAAAAGAGACCTACCTTGTATTTTTTTTTCACCACCCCAAAACTGTCCCTCAGTAACAACACAAAGTTTGAAATAAAATCTTTTGCGTAGTTATGGGGAGAGGCCCCAGGTGTTCAATCAGGGACACAAATTGGTTTCAGCAAAAGGACAAGTCAAAAGCAGTAGGCACCATTTATTTCTAAGACTGCATGGAAAAAACTGGCAAAACCGCCATATTTTTAATAGGTCTACGGATCAGTACAGAAGGCAGAAACAATAATTTTAAAGTCTTTCCTAACCCTACCAGTGTCTCATTTGACCACACGAACAAACCATTTACTCCTAACTACTACATCAGGAGCTCAAAGTCTCAACCTCCATTCTTTGTTATTTGAACTGGTTTGAAACTCATTTTTTCTGAGTAGATGATTTGTTATGTTTCATTATTTTTTTTATTATATAGGAAAGTGCTAAAAGCAGAGAATCAGTCCTAATCTTTCTCCCTTTTAGTCATTCAGTCATTAGCACCTCAAAAAGAGTTCCTTATATTCAGTTTATTTAGCCTTTTGAATTCAAGGTAGAGATGCCCATTCCTAAGTCTGACATAATTAGACACACAAGAAAAAATGAGGAATGAAATATTGTTTTCCTTCTAAAATTTGCAAAGGATGTGAAGGAGAAAGGGAGGATTTATTGCTTAATAAAGTTGCCTCCTTTCCTCTTCATTAGATTGGAAGCTCCTTGTGGGTAGGCCAAGATGTTTTGGGAAAATCAGACAGAAGCGAGTCAGACAACAGGGGGTGGCAAGGAGCAGAGTAAGGCTTATTTCTTGTTGTCTTTACAGGTAGGACCAGGATTGCTCACTAGACCATTGTAACCCTGCAAATCTTCCCTGTATGGTTATTTTATTCCCCCAACGCATATTCCACATCTTTAAACAAAAGCCTGAGACACATTACAATAACACAATGAATGCCACATAATTGTGCTTTCAAGTCTGCAAAGTACTTTAGCTCCCTTACCTTTTTTGAGCCTCGCAATTCTGGGCTGAAGGTGTTACCATGACCATTTTACAGATGAGGCTCAGAGAGGTAAAGAGATTTGTTCACAGCCACACTGCTAGTAAGCATGAGAAACAGGTTTTGAGTTCAATCTTCCTGACTGCATCTAGCACCCTATCTACTTATGCCAGGTTGTCCAGCGTTAGATACCAGGTTAACACTTGGCACTGGATGTTTGCTTATTTATTTGTCTCTTAATATGAGCAGCTAGGTGGCACAGTGGATAGAGCTCTGGGGCTAGAACCTGGGATATGTGAGTTCAAATCCAGCCTCAGACACTTAACTAGCTGTGTGATCCTTAGCGAGTCACTTCACCTGTCTGCCTCAGTTTCCTCAACTGTAAAATGGAGAAGATAATAGCACCTATCTCCTAGGGTTGTCGTGAAGATCAAATGAGATCATATCTCTAAAGTTCTTAGCACATAATGTTTGCTATATAAATGTTTATTTCCTTTCCATAGATTTTATTTTAATTTTTTTTTGGAGGGGGAAAGACAGGGCAATTGAGGTTAAGTGACTTGCCCAAGGTCACGTGGCTAGTGTGTCAAGTTTCTGAGGTCAAATTTGAACTCAGGTCCTCTTGACTCCAGGGCCGGTGCTCTACTCACTTCGCCACCAGCTGCCCCCATTTCACTCTTAAGGGGAAGAGCAAGGGGAAGGGACAATGTGAATATTCTGTGCACCCAGAACAGTATTTATATACCCCACAAAGAGAAAACTTAGTTCTACATCATGGGTTGTGATCCAAGAGGACATATTTTAATCCTCCTGGTTTGCCTATCCTTTCTCTTAGCCTGCTCTGCTTCCCCTTTTTTCTGCTTTAAAAAATGTTAAGTGTTTCCTCTACCCTTTTACTTTAGTCACATAAGTAGCAATTTAAAAGTAGAACTAGAAACCCATTCCTGAACCCAGGAAAAATCTGCTTAATACCACTAAGTGATTCAAAGGCTGTACTTTGGGAAGTGCTCTGTGATTATCATCATTTACACCTTTCCCCAGATGTCTCTGATGTATTTTGGGAGCTAGTTAATGGTCAAACAAGTTAAAAGCAGATGGGATCATCACAACAGAGCACAGACAATACACCCATGTAGGGAAACACAGAGCTGGCCAAGGATTCAGAAGCCTTGGGTTTTCTCTCTTGCTCCAGTGTTGTGTGTCTGGATGTGTGCTCTGCCATCATCCATGCGACCTCAGGAGAACTAGAGGAAGGGCCATTGTAGGTTGTGTGAACCTCTAGGAGATGGACAAGAGGGGCCCAGAATACAAGGGAAGGGATAGGAAATGATCCGCATTGTTGGAGGGAGGACCTACACTGATAAGATCACAGATCCATCAGAGCGAATCCCAGACAGATAAACATCTATATAACATATAAACCCCCTAATTCTTGCTGTTTTTTTTTTTGGAGGGGGGAAGGCAGGGTAATTGGAGTTAAGTGACCTGCTCAAGGTCACACAGCTAGTAAGTGTGTCTGAGTCTGGATTTGAACTCAGAGCCTCCTGACTACAGGGCCGGTGTTCTACTCACTGTGCCACCTAGCTTCCCCAAACTCCTTAACTCTTACTCTGTCAAAAAAATTAAAACCATCTATGGCAGGTAAATGGAAGCCCAATACTCAAGACTAACATGAAGAGGGTCAGCAGGGTATTATAGGTCGAGTTAGTTATACTGCAATAGTTATTATGTTATACTTATTTTATTATTAGTTATTATTATATTATAATTATTATTATAGTTACATTCTACTATTATTTGTTATATTTATGCTATTATTTATTATTATGGCTTTTCCCACAATAACCCAAATGAAAGACTGTTTCAGGAATGCTGAATGAACCAGGAATAGAAAGATCCAAAGGGAAGCAGCTGGGACATGAGGCTGTCTAGCTGTCATCACTTGTCCTGCATTCTCGAAGAGGACCATGACATCAGGAAGGTGATGCTGTGACTTACAAATAGGATTTAAGTGAGGGAGGGCTGTGCAAAGTCACCAACCTCACTTTCTCCTCCAGAGCCATCTGGGTCCAGTGGCAAGATACAGATCAGGGCAACTGGAGATGGCCCCCAATGCAGAGGGAGACCTTGACCTTTTTAAGCTAAGGTCTTTCCCAGGTCTCAGTTTGTCTGAGGCAACACCCACTCTGTGAGCCTTCAATTGAAACCTCTTCCTATCTTTCCCCAAGCCCTTTTAAAGGCGCTCCTTCTATGCTGCCATTGGGAGAATTCTGCCTAGATACTGAATGTCTGGCATGCCCTGAATCCTGGGAAAAATCTGAAATATAAGTTGGTACCACGAACATGTCAGCTGTTGCAGAATGCTAAAACCATTTCCCACGGATTTGCACGGGGAGCATTTTTTAAATGTGTATTCCACATTCTGCTTGGGTTCCCCTAATCGATTATAAATGTGTTTCCAGGAGCTGACTTTAATCAGTGTGATGACAAGCAGACCTAGCACATAGGGACACTTAATGAATTTTTTAATGGCAATATTAGGGAGTCCCTCCATAAAGTAGAGATGGAAGGAGGGAAGAAGCATTGTAGTAATCATGAGAACTGCATAAGAAGCCTCAGAGTAACTGGGTATTAATTCCAAAAGCAGCAAGGAATACAGTGAGTGTTCTTTGGCAGAGTTGAGCTATGAAGTCAAGAGAAATTTAATCAATTAATAAACATTTATTAACCACCTACTATCTGTCAGGTACCATGCATACAAAGATTGGAACAAATTCCACTATCGATGAGCTTATATTCTTATGGGGAGACAGCAAGTACACATAAAAGAATGACTAGAATAAATTTTAAAAGAATAAACACAGCACAAGGTAGTTAGGGAGGAAGGGAGGGCACTGACAGGCAAAGGAATCAGCAACAGCTTCATGTAGAAGATGATGCTTAAGCTGTGACATGAAGGTAGAGAGGAATCCTATGAAGCAGAGGTCAGGAAGGGGTGCATTCCAGGAAAAGGGGACAGTCAGTGCAAAAGCATGGAGGTGGGAGACCAGGAGATGTGTCATGCATTAGGAATAACAAGAAAGTTGGTTTGACTGGACTGCGGAGCACTGGGGTTGGGGAAGGAATAATGGATATTATTATTGCATTTGGGACCTACCAGGAGCCCCAGTACTGACCTAACTACTCTGGTGGAAGAAAAATTGAAGACTTGTTCTCTGTCCTGAAGGAGCTGATTGAGGCAAGATATACACCCATCCACCCCCATCCACAAACACCCCCACAGACAATTAGAAGACATGATAAGTGTTCAAAAAGACAGGAGTGTGTGTACAAGCTGTCCCAAAAGTCTTGGTGTGATTTCAAGCTATTTGAGCTGGAAAGCACAGTGGATGGCACAGTGGATAAAGGACTGGGCTAGGAGTCAGAAAGACCCCTGAGTTCAAATCCAGCCTCAGATATTTACTAGCTGAGAGACCTTGTGTAAATCACTTAACCTCTGTCTATAAAATGTTCCTCATCTGTAAAATGGGGATAAAAGGAACACCTACCTCCTAGGGTTGCTGTGAGGATGAAATGAGATAATGAATGGAAAGTGTTTACTCCTCTTGATGCTTGTGCTTTAGGACTTTCATTTTGTTAGCTATGTGGAATATGGATCGAAGAGGTGAGAGACTGGAGGCAGGGAGGTGAATTAAGAGGCTATTATAATAGTTGGAGATGAGAGGTGATGACCCAAGGTGCTGGGAAGGACAGCTGGTGGAAATGGCCGGCTGGCCAACTCTCTTTCTCTCCTACAGATAACATAGATTGCTGATCTCTGCCTGTGCCCCCAGTTCACAAAGGAGTTCTCCTACCTCTTTTGAGGGAAGCCTCCAACCAAATATTTGAGGTTGGTCCTTGACTCCTTAGACGACACCATCAAAACTATAGCGCCACTCAATTCAATGTAGCAAACATTGGTTGTTTAATTGATGGAAGGCACTGTTCTAGGCTCTAGTGATAAATGGATAAACAAGACTGGGGGAGTAAAAAAAGTGCCAGACTCGAATTCAAACTCTGACCTTGCCACTTCTTACCTAGGTGATTTTGGACAAGTCACTTAACATTTCCAGGCCTGAGTTTCCTCATAAAATGAGGAGAGTGGACAAAATGAACCTTAAGGTCCCTTCAAGCTCTGCCACTAATTATCCCATGAATAAGGCATGTCGTCATTTTGAAGAAGCCAAGGAAAGCAGATAAGGATTATAGGATCATATATTTAAATATGGCAGCTCATTGGCACAGTGGATACAGTGCCTGGTCTGGAATCAGTAAGACTCATCTTTCTGAGTTCAAATCCCAGCCTCAGACATTTATTAGCTATATGACCCTGGGCAAGTCACTTAACTCCATTTGCCTCAGTTCCCTCATTTGTAAAATGAGCTAGAGAAGAAAATGGTAAACCATTCCAATATCTCTGCCAAGAAAACTCCAAATTGGGTTACAGAGTGTTGGACACAACTGAAAAAATGACTTAACAAAACACTGAAATAAGAAACCGAGACAGGAAAGCCACAACTATACTACTATTACTTGAAAGTCTGTGAAAACGTTCTATCCAGTTTGGACTTCTTGGTAGGTCACGGGCAAAACCCCTTCCCCTTTATTCTGAGTCAGAGATTCTATTTCAAAATGTAATTTGTATTGGGAGGAAGCTGAAGAGGGTAAGAAACTTTATAATATAAACTATTAAACTTCACAATTATCTGATCAGATCCTGTAAAGTGGGACCATTTTCCTGGCCATTTTATTGAGACATTAACTCAGGTCCCAGGAAATGACTCTCTAAAGGCCAGACTAGTTAATAGATCATAAATGGGTAAGGAACCAGATCTCTATCTTCTGCTTCTTCCCCCTCCCCCATCCACCTTGCAATTTATCCATCCACCTGGCTTTAGTTCAATTACTGCCATATGGGAATATTACACCAATGTCTTGTGAAGTGACGGCCTGCCTAGTGAGAAGTTTAATTCTAACTTAAAAGACACCTTTCACCAAAGATCAAAAGTCTGCCTAGTATGCCCAAACAAGTTCAGCCACTTTTATATTTGATTTTTCTAGCCTCTTCCCTACCCCACCTGCACTCTCAATTTGCAGGCTGAAAGAAAAGGACTAGAGAGTCCCAAGGTTTTTACTTGTTCTCGCAGAGAATGGAACTGGAGCAGTCCAAATCTTCATTTTCAAATCCTGGGAATTTGAGACGTCAGCTATGCATCTTGGAGGTGGGGGGCTTCTTCTGTCTACCAACCTTGCCAAAAATCTAAAAAAGATGTCTACTCCCCGGTGTATGATCTCTGCTTTTGCAAGGCTGTGGTTTGAGGACTGAACCAACAACAATCATCCCACACACCAGTGAGTGACTAACACTTTATGCGGAAAGACTGGAAATATTTTCAACATTTTTCATGATCCTTTCTTGAGCTATGAATAGTGGTCACATAGAGTTCACTGCACTGCATTGGTTCTTTTCAGAATTGTGGAGCCGGCAATAAGAAATTTCCATCCAGACGATGACTATTCTTCCTTTCCTTGTTTACACAACCCTTGCCCTCTTCTGTGTTGCCAACAACTCCGAAAGGATACTGGACTGGGAGTTGGGAGATATGGATTCTAGTCTCAGCTCTGCCTTTTAGTAGCTTTGTGACTTCTGGCAAGTCACTTAATCTCTCTAGCCTCAGTTTCCTCATCTGTAAAGTAAGAGGTATTAGTCTAGATGATCATAAAATTTATAGCTAAAGAGGACCTTAGGGATCATTTATCTAATCCTCTCATTTTACAGATAGGTGTACTGAAGTTTAGAAAGGTAAGGTCAAAAGACCAATCAACAAATATTTGTTAAGAGCTTACTGTATGGTAGGGTCTATGCTAAGCTCTGGGGATACAAATAAAATTAATGAAAGTCCCTCCTTTCAAGGAGTTTACATGCTAAAGGAAACTGGGGGGGAAAAGGGACATATGCAAAAATATGCAGAATAAATACTGAGAGAATAAGTTTAAAGTAGAGACTTGCCCAAAGTCACACAAAGAACAAATAGCAGAGTCAAGATTCAAATCCAGTTTTCCTTCTACCACAATGTCTGCTCTATAACGTCTCTTTCGGGTCAAAGATTCAATGAAACACTCTTCATGTTTCCCACACTCTAGACCCCCATCTCCCTGCCATTCTTCTTCCCAAACATGGGGTCAAATTTGCCACTCTTATAATTGATTGAGATTGAGAAAATGAGGATTGAGAAACCCCAAGTAGAGGTTTTAAGGAAAGGCTATAAGGTACGTTTTAATGCAGCACAAAAGGGAAGACAGGGCAACTCAAGTGGAAAGTTCTGAGGTCAGTCCAGAGGAAATTACTCCGCTAGTCACCAAAAGAAGTCCTTTTTATGCAGCCAGTACTCTCATTATATAGCTCACATACAAATTTCTTAATATGCAGCCCCATAAACAGTTATAGTTGGACTTCAATGCCCAGCGAAGAAAGTGAGTGATACAGGCAGTTTGGTGGAGTTGGTAAGTATTGGATAAAACACTCACACACACACACACACACACACACACACATATATATATATATATACTCCATAAGGAAATTTTTAAAAGTTCAGAAGGGGGTACAAACAGGGCATTTATTTACTATCTTGTTAAATTTAATATGCATTTAAAAAAACTATTGGTAACAAAAGTTCATGTTTTCATATACAATCCTCGTTTTTATTTTTTGCATCTGGTTATGTTGACTGTTAAATTCATAACAAAAAGGAAAAAAATTTAAGAGCTCTGGATTTGAAGATTACCTGAGTCCAAATCTTTTATTTGCTAGCCGTGTTATCTTGAATAAATGATTTACAGTACACTCTCGGGGCCAGGTACTCTTATCTTTGAAATGAGGGGATTGGGCTAAGGTCCCTTGCCACCTTAAAGCCCATGATCCACTAGTTGTGCTAATAAAGAGAGCCTGGAGGTAGGGCTTAGAAAACAATATGTTTGGCTACAGTGATGAAGAAAAAGGCAAGACGAGGAAGAGTAGAGAGACAACCAGCGAGTCAGGGAGGAGTACAGGGTCCACTGGCAGAAGCTCCCCAACTCTCAGCTGTAAGGAGGGAAGCTGAAGGCACAGTCAGTATCCTGTGACATACGACTTCAGATTTGGGTAATGCACTGGTGTGTGTGTGTGCGTGGTTTGTCATTTCTCAAAGAGGACCGTGACACCAGGAAGATAATGATATGACTTGCAAATGAACTGGATTTGAGGGAGGGAGGGCTATGCAAAGTCACCAGCCTCACTTTTTCCTCCAGAGCCATCTGGGTCCAGTGGGTATACCCCCAACACAACACGCTGGTTAAGAAACCCTCTTCTAATCAGCCTCTGAGTCAATGGGGCGAATGGGGTTCTCTGCTGTCACACTGACACCTAGTGGTGTATGTGGACTGGGACAGAAATAAAGATATCTGACCTAACCAAGATGGTCTGGGTCAGGATTATAAATATTTCTAGCCATAAATACCATTGACAGAATGTATTACCAGGGAATATGTATAGAAGGAAAAGAAGCATATGTGGTCAGTTCACAAATCTTTATATTCTATGACTTACCTCCACCCATAGTAAGTGGAATGGAACAGAATAACCATATTAATTAGCTTTAAAAAGTCCCAACATTGATAAAACATTGGGCTTGAAGAAGGAATCTCTTGATTTCTTAGCAAGATACTAATGACCTTCCCTACTTTCCAAATGATAGTCTTAATCAACACTACCTACCCCCATTTATTTATCACTTTTACATATACATTACTTAACCTTTGATAGTTCTTTGTGTCTCCTTACTCCAACTCCACCCCTTTCTAGAATAAATTTCTTCAAGGGCAATCTTCACACTATGGATCTCAGTGTTTGGTTGTACAACTGACTCTACTAGGGAAATATTGAACGTAGGGGATGGGGTTCTTCGAGTCCTCTTATTTTCCACCCAAATCCATCACATAGCTAGATAAGGTTCCAACCTTTGAATTGCATTTTTCCTTTCTAGTCTACCTCTTGCAATAACTCAGTCTCCATTCCATGTCCACAAAGTAATAATGATAAGTCAGTTAGGGCTTTGTTTCCTTCCAACTTGCAGTTGGAGTTCAACCAATTAATCAGCATTGGGGTAGGGATGGAATTATGCCATCAGAAGTACCTCGGCTAGTCAGTAACACGCTTGACTTTAATTCATGTGTACTGTAATCCTTGGGGTTAAAGAACCATAAAGATTGTTCTAGTTTTTCTTATACTTCAAAGGAAGTAATTTAATGACCATGAATTATCGTCTTCTCGTTACAATGTAGCTATGAAACACGACTGTTCTGGTATGATATCCAGCCTGACTTCTTCACCAAAGGAACTTCAGGAAAGAATTTTTTAAAAAGCCAACCTTTCTAGGCTTTCATCCAGAGTTTTTCTTACACAAAGGACTTTGTCCTTAGAACCCCAAAGGATGTGCACATACACAAAGCAGTGGAAGACTGTTAGAATGTAAAAGGAGATAGAATATAGAATGTGAAGGGGCTCCATAACAGGTTCTATTCTTTGGAGAAAGAAATATGATGATGGACAATAGAATATTCCATGGGAGAAGTGAAAAGAGGACAATAAAGCATAAGAGAGAGAATTTTGCATTAGTAATGTTAATAAAAATGAAAGGCTTAGCAAATGCAGCCTCTTTGCCATTTGCTAACAAGCCTGACAGGACAGGTCTGAATTATTCATGTTGCCCTGAAACTCAATTTAAGACAGTCGTAAATAAAATATATATCCTGAAGGCTTAACTCTTTGAACAGTGACTAGGTAAGACAGAGTCACAGTTTGGCTATCCATGAAAGGCAAGAGTCAGTGGTTTGTACTCTTCTCTCCAATGTCCTCCCTGGTAGCCTGGACCCTCAGAAAATGGACTCATTGGGTGATGGTTCCTTTAAGGTGCTGAGTTAGGGCATCCTGCTAAAAGGTGGCCAACATTCCTTGTCACTGGACAGCCTGTCTCCTTAGTGACTTAGCTTTACATATTTTTGCCCAGTTTCTCTGGTTTTGAACCAAGTGTCTCAGCCCCAGTTTTTCCTGTTTGTTTGAACTGTTCAGCATGGTCTGCTCTTCTGTGTCCCACTGTCAGATTCATTCATGCTTAGTTTCCTCTTCTTGTTCTCTTGGATTTGATGACTTTACATTCTTGGCCTAGAGTCGCTATCTTAAGCCAGCACTAATTTCTGTCAGGTCATCCAAATGCTTGACTTTGGTCATGTCTGTAGCTGATCATTAACCCCTCATCTCCCAGAAGACCAACATCCCAGGATCTCAAAGTCAGAAAGGACTCCAGATGTCAACTAGTGCAATCCGTATCTAACAAAGAATCCATGTTACCATTTCCCTGAGAATTTAGCCTCCACTTAAAGACCTCCATTGACAAGAAACTCACTACCACCTGAGGCAACCCATTCCCACTTAACACAATTCCAAAATTCGGGAAGTTTCCCCCTTACTAGAGTTTTATCAGGTAGGCTACAACCTAAGCACTGACCTTTTGTGAAAAATAGTGAAGTCTACAGCCAGAGTACCCCACAACTGACTCAGGTCTGAAACATTAGCATTCTGAAATGCCAGATCTACGCAGAGCCCAGAAGAAAATAAATGATGCCCTTTTCAAGGTATGAAGCATGCTCTACAAGTGAACACCTCACCTGTTAGTAGTGTACTCTCCTCAAATGACCTTGTTGCATTCACGTATGTACATACTGTTTCTTCCCAGAATATAAGCTCAGGGAGGGTAGGAATTGTTTTCTTTTTTCTCTTAGTATTGCCAGCATCTGGTACAGTGTCTGGGCACACAAGTCATGAAATGGCTGAGGAAGAGATTTAAATAGGTGAAAGCACTCTGAGCAGGCAGAAGAAAGTGGGCACACATGCCTCAAGGTAAGACTACAGCATGCATGCCAGCCTCTGTCTTGAAAGGCGGTGCATTATTACAATTTCTCTGGGCAGATGTTGTTACAAAGGCTGACAGGGACCTTACAGTGATTTTCACACTGAGCTCAATTTAAATTTACTTCTTGACTAGAGGACAATCAAAGTGATTGTCACACAGACACTCTTATATGGCAAAAAGACTTTGCTAAGAAAGAATAATTCTACTTTAATTATGTTATGCTAGAACAATCATTTGGCTGAATTTGTTTCAAACTCGGTTATGCTCTTACCTTAGTGACCCCCTAAAACGTTTCTTCATGCAACAGTGGGCCTGAAACAGAAGGACCTGGGTTCAAATCACTGGCTTCATACGCTCACTACGTGACCCAAGGCCACTTCATTTAATCTATGTCTGCCTCAGTTTCCTCAACTGTCAAATGGGGATAACAATAGCACCTACTTCCTTGGCTTGTGGTAAGGAACAAATCACAAGTGATATTTGTAAAACACTTAGTACCCAGCCTGGTACGTAGTAGGTGCTTTAAAAATGCTTGATCTCTTCCTACCCTTCTTCTACCCACCTTGCCTGAGGGGACTTGGCTTTCACTCTCCATAGAAAAGTTGCTTGCTATCCTGCTATTACCTGCACACGTGTCCAGCTCAGCGAGCCTGCCCCAGGAAAGTTGTACTGCATGCTGGGAAAGTGGTTACAGTTTAGGGCTTCATCATCTGGTCCTCCCACTGGATATTCAGTAAGTGATGCTGATAAGGCAGCCTGCCATGGTGTCTGTGATCAGGGCTGGTCAAACAGCTCTATGGGTAGTTCAACTGCTTTTACTGACCAACTGACCTTGGTTTGGAGCTTGATACCATGCTGATATCATATTTAGCAAGCCTTTCAAAGCCTCCTAGTGACATAAGATCATAGATGTGGTGTTGGGAGGGAACTTAGGGATCATGAGCTGCCCCCTTCTATTCTTTGATCAGGAAACTGAGGCCCACAGAGGTCAGACGACTTGCCTGAAGTCACAGAGATGGAACCAGGATTTTAATCCAGATTCTCTGACAATCGAGTGCTTGCTATGCTAGGCAATGGAGACACAAACATACAAGTCAAGCAGTCCTTCTTGAGAAGCTTCCAATTCAACCTAAGGAGGCAACTTGTACATAAACACAAGAAATAAAAAACAAAAAAAAGGCAGAGTAATCTGATGGGGGAAGTCACCATCAGCAGGGTGGATCACAAAGGCTTCATGTAGAAGGCAACAATTCAGCTGAGTTTGGAAGGAAACTAGGAATTTGAAGAAACAGAAGGGAAGAATCAGAACATGTCCATTCATCCTGGGCAGAGTTTTCTTTACTCTGTCATGCCATTCTGCCTCCTGATGTCCACTCCCCATTTCTTAGTCAACAAGCTTGGCACTGGATATCATAGCAGAATTCAGAGATAGCTTGACTCTGTAGAGTTTTAATCAAAGCCTTAGGCTATGCACAGGGTGTCATTCTTCCTTTATTGGGCCCATTGTTTGTCTACAGCACTATACTGACCCCACCCAAAAGACCGAGGTCAATTAACTCTGGGTCATGTTATGTAAGCTCAAGTATACAGTCATCTCTATATGGCCATTCTTGGATGGCTGTTTCTGTGATTTCTGATGAAAGTCATAGTCTGTTGAGTTCAAAAAACTTCCCA
Source organism: Phalanger gymnotis (assembly GCA_028646595.1). Lineage (NCBI taxonomy): Eukaryota > Metazoa > Chordata > Mammalia > Diprotodontia > Phalangeridae > Phalanger > Phalanger gymnotis. The sequence continues at coordinate 230,826,559 of CM053626.1, forward strand.
AGGGTCATAAAATGTAGTCTTAATGCATTTTTCTAACGTGATATGTATGAAAAACTCCACTAAAGTCCTCTGATGCTCCATTGTGGTGTGTAAGTGACCTTATGCTCTTGAAGCTAAAGGTGCTACAGCTTGAGAATATGCTCTGCTAGGCAGGTATTCCAAAACAGAAAGGCTTTGGATATGGGCCTGTAACCAATTATATGTCTATCAGCTGAGGACTAGACTCTCTCATTTTGGAAAGGCTCCGCACCTGGCTAGCCACTTTCAGTCACGACTCTAGATGGCCATTTGCCACATCTGAAAGAAGTTGCTATTTACACTAGTGGAGGGAGTACCCCTACCAAAGGATCTATCATAGATCCTTGAAATGTTGTAACTGAAGAGAAAGACATCATGGCTGTATTCAAGAGTCATAAAATGTACTCTTAACATGCTTTTCTAACCTGATATATATGAGAAACTCTACTAAAGTCCTCTGATGCCTCATTGTAGTGTGGAGGTATCCCTAAGATCTTGAAGCTAAAGGTGCTGTAACCTGAGGATAAGCTCTGCTAGGCAGGTAGTTCCAAAATGGAAATACACATTGGCTGCACTCAAGTTCCAAACAGTTACATTTTAATGATGAAGAATGAGAAAACTTTTATTACTGTAGCAATGTCACAATATACTTAAAGCTTCAATTAATAATTTATAATATGCCAATGTATAACCAAGTGACATCTAATCTCTTTGAACATTGAGTGTGAAATTTTTAGTGGAGAATGTCACCTGGGATAGCTACTAGACACTTCTGAAGAGGCTGTAGAAAGAGGAGAAGCTCACTTGTAACCCCCAATGTAAAGACTGAATCAATAAGTCTTTATTGTACCCACTGTATAAAATTACTGCGCTAGGAGCTGGAAATACAAACACAATAAATGAAATTATCCTTATTTGTCACTAAATCTCCCTCTTGCCCTCATGGTGGGCAATGTTAAATAAAATCATGAAGATTTGTTTGATGAGGATAATGTTGAGCTTAAGAGATTACTAGGTTTTAAAGTAGTAGAGAATTGGAAACAAAGTAGATGCCCATCAACTGATATTCATGATTACAGCCTGGAAGGCTAACAAATTGTGGTATATGAAAGTAATAGAATATCGTTGTAAGACAATGTTGTAAGAAATAACAAACATGAAGAATTCAGAAAAGCATGGGAAGACCTACATTGACTGATGCAGAATAAAGTAAGCAAAAGAGGAAAACAATGTATACAAACAATGGAAATGGAAAGAAAAATGACAAAATCAAAACTGAATGTCCTGTCATCATAATGACCAAGAGGGCCCAAAAAGAAGAATATGAGAAAGTAATCCACCCCCTTCTTTGTAGAGTTCATACACCTGAACTTAGTCTATGTGCAGGTTAGTTTTTCTGGACCTCCTTTTTTCCTTTTCTTTTTTTTTTCCTTTTCCTCTCCTCTCCTTTCTTTTTCATTCCTTTTTTCCTTGCAAGGGACATATGGGGAAATGAAGAAGATATCACAGTGAAAGACACATTAAAAAAGTTACTCAAAACAAAATAAGTTGTATTTTGCCAACCTTTTGTGCTACCATACGTCCCAAAGAAGGATGTTTAGAGAAACATGCACACTTGCAATCAGTGATAGAATGTCAAAGCTTTAAAGAGATACAGGGCCATGCAACCTAACACAAAAAGCAAATACTTCTTTTGCAAGTGTGAAATATGTAAGTATACCCATCTTTTCCCCAAAACAATTCTGAGGCATATGATAGGGTCACACTGCACAGGGGAAAGTATAAAAATGTCAATTATATTCCAATACTTGTCATTGCTCAGCTGCTGCCACTGAGCAAAGAGTACCTTCAAAGCAAAGTATACCTTCCACAATACAACAGCCTAGCCCTTCCCTTTGTCTTTGGAATAGGCCACCACTGCCATAAGAGTTATGAAGAAAGGTGGGACTCCAGAAACCAGCAGAACTCAAAATGTAGTGAAATAAAGAGAAACCCCTAAATGATGAAAGGGGCTGCAGAGGCTTTTGCATAAATTGTTTCATAACACTGGGAGCACTGAAGGAAACTGCTGAGATTGTACAGATGCCATGATTGGAATCCAAAGATGCCACCCAAAGATGTCACGAAGATAACAACTGTGACGGTTATAGTATCATTTCTCTACTCCCCAATCCCTGGCAAGATCCTGGCCAGCATTCTCTTGAGAGTATCTTTAGCCTCACACAACATAACTTCAGACATCAGGATGACATAAAAAATATGATCTGAGGGAAAGATACATAAAAGCAGAGGGGGAAAACACATGTGAGAGAGCAGAAAGAAGTTTAGAAGGAATAAACAATCATGGAAGTCTGGTACTATCATCTTCAATCACATTAAATTCAATATGTATTTTAAAAACTCTTTTCCTGTTCTTTATATTGTTGAAATGTTCAAGTTGGTTGATATTTACTAAGTTCATATTTTTAAAAAAGGAGGAAAAAAAACATTGAGCTCTCTATGCTATAATCATGAACCTTAAAAAAAGCCTCATGCAACCTCAATGTCTTCTTAATTATTCACTTTTGCTCAACCCCACATATCCAATCAGGTGCCAAATTTTGTCATTTTCATCCTACAACATCTCTCACAACTGCCCTACAAAATAAATTTCATTGATGCCCTACTACTTAAAAAACAAAATATAAATTCCTGTGATATATTTAAAATCCTTCCTGACCTGGCATTACTGCCCTTCAACCAAACTGGCCTTTTTACTGTTCCTTCTCTCAAGTCCATGTTTTTTCACTAGCTAACCACTTTGCACTCCTTTTTCACTCCCATCTCTTTGAAAGTTCCTTCCAGACTTAGCTTAACAATTTGAAACCATGTCCAAAGGGCTATAAACTGTGCTGCATATCCTTTGACTGTGGAGGAGAGAGTGAGACTAATGACTTTGCACAGCCCTGCTTCACTTAAATCCAATTCAGTTGTAGGTCAAGATATCACACTCCTGATGTTATTAGTCCTTTTCAAGAATGAAGGACCAACAATAACAACAATGACCCTTTGATCCAGCAATGGATCTGCTAGGACTATATCCCAAAGAGATCCAAAAAAGGGAAAAGGACCTACTTGTACAAAAATATTTATAGCAGATCTTAACATTGCATTGGAAATTGAGGGGATGCCCATCAACTGGGCAATGGCTGAACAAGTTGTGGTACATGATTGCAATGGAATATTATTGTGCTATAAGAAATGACAAGCAGAATGCTTTCAGAAAAACCTGGAAAGATGTACGTGAACTGATGCAAAGTGAAATGAGCAGAACCAGAACATTGTACACAGTAACAGCAACATTGTACCATGAAGAACTGCAAATGACTTGGCTATTCTCAGCAACACAATGATCCACGATAACCCAGAGAACTCATGTTGAAACATACTGTTTACTTCCAGAGAAGGAACTGATGTTGTCTGCATACAGACTAAAATGTACTATTTTTTGCATTCGTTCTTTCTGTTTGAGTCTTCTCGCACAAAATGAGTAATATGGAAATGTTTTATATGATTGCACATGTATAACCTTTATCAGATTGCTTACTGTTCCAGGGAGGGAAGAGGGAAAGAAGGGAGGGATAAAATTTGGAACTCAAAATTTAAAAAAAGACAATGAATGTTAAAAATTGTTTTTACATGTAACTGGGGGGAAATAAAATATTATTTAAAAAAAAGGCAGCTCAAGTACTACTTTTTACAAGAAGACTTTCGAGATCTATTTTGCATATACCTATATATTTGCATGTTGTCTTTCACAATTAGAATGCAAGTTGATTGTCAAGGGCAGGAAATGTTTTACTTTTGTATACCGAGAGCCTACACAGTGCCTGACATATAATAGGAGCTTAATAAATATTTGTTGGTTGTGATTAACTGATTTACTGATAGGCCAAAACAGGTTCGGGGGGGGGGGGGGGAAACTAAGCTAATGTGGTTGCCCTAAGTTTACCCATATTTTTAGTTAATTCTATACTGGTATGGGTGATGGCCACAGAACCACCTTATTTGACTCTGCCATTACTAATGGGGTGATCTAGGGTTGCATATAGATACATTTATTCAACTTCTATGAAGCCTTTCTTGGGGATGTGACAAGGGACTGTGAAACTGAGATTATAACATATGACTATGAAAAACCCTTTGTAAACGGAGGCAAAGAAAACCCAATGTTTTGGATGGCTGCTGATTTTAATCTATATCCATCCCATGACAGGAAAATCAATTATCTGAGGCAGTCTTGAAATAGAATTTCAAAAACCATCAAGCATCCAAAATTTTAGTCCACAAAATGTTCACTGGCATCATTCGCATTTGGTAATGCTGCTTCTTTCTGCTTTTTCTTACACCAACATGTTACAGTCATATAAATATATGCCTATAGCAAATAGTCCTAACACAAACACAAACTGTTGCATAAACCTAAGGAAAAATAGAAACGGAAAGGAAAGTAATATACCATTACTTCTTTCAGGCATGTTTCTGTATTTCGCTTGGCCCCCCATGATTTCCATGAGAGCCTCATTGGGTTATCTATGGATAAGAGCCAACTTGAGTTCGTGGCAATGGTCTTAGGCTAACTGCCTGACAATTCTAATCCCTAGCTTACTGAAAGCTGGAATTTGGCCCCAGCTTTCCTGTCCAGTCTTATCTCAAACTAATTCCCTTCACTTACATTATATTCCAGCCAAAATAGACTACTCCCTATTATCTCAAAGGTCTCTTCCAGTTGTAAAATCTATGATCACCATCCCCCTCCTATCTCCTTTTCTTTCCTCATGCCATCCACTATACCTAGAAGGGACTCATTCATCTCCTCTGCCTATTGGTGGATATACAAACTAATGAGCAGGATACTGAGAGGAGAGTGTGTCAAATGAGAAATTGGTAGAAAGAATGGAATGTTTACCCTGGAGAAGAAAGCGGCTGGAGGTCGGGGGTGGGGGGGAGGAAAGGAAGATACACTAGCTAGCTTTGAGTATTTGAATGGTTTTAAGGTTGAAGGGGGGTTAGATTTGTCAGAGAAGGAAGAATTAGGAGCAATTTGGATTGAAGTCGCAAGAGGCAAACTTGGGCATAATGTAAGGAAAAAAACAACCCTAACAATTAGAGTGATCCAAAAATGGAAGGAGGCCTCAGAGGATAGTGGATTTCTCCTCACTTAAAGTCTTGAGCACAGGTTGGATCACTATTTACCCGGAATGATGGAGGTTTTTGTTCGGGTGTGAGTTGAACTTTGGGGTCCTTTCCAACTTTGAGATTCTTGATTCGGTTGTACACGGTCAATTAATCAAAAAGTATTTATTAAGCATTGACTGTGTGCCAGAAACTGGGATAAGCAATGGGAATACAAAGAAAGGCAAAAACACGTTCCCTATTTTGAAGAAATTCACATTCTAATGGAGGGGACAACACTAAAAATTGTTCATACACAAACACACACACAGAGGTTATTGTTGTTTGTCCTTCATTCCCGAAGAGGACCATGACGTCAGGGAGGCGACGCCATGTATGACTTGCAAGTGAATATTAATGGGATGTAATCTAAGAAGGAAGACATTAGAAATGGAGAGGGAGAGGGGCACTGAAAACGGTCTCTGGCAGAAAGTTGAATTTAAGATGAGTTTTGAAGGAAGCCAGGAGGCGTAAGTGAGGGGAGGAGCATTCTAGGCATGGCGGATAGCCAGTGAAAAGGTACAGTCAAGAATCAGAGTGTCCTATGGGAGGAAAAGAAAGGAGGCCAGCGTCAATGGACCATAGACTATGTGGAAGGAAGGAGTATTTTCCCTATTCTAATCTGCCTTTGAAAGCCTGATGATTATTCCTAAAAGATCTGGAAGTTATTTTCAAATAGCTTAAAGAAGTACATATGTAACAGAGTGGAGTAGAAGAAGCACTGGACTAGAATTCTGGAGATCTGGGTATGAATTAGCGTTCTGCAACTTGTCAGCTGGACAGAAAGGCTAAAGGTATGTAAAGAACACATAAGATAGTCCCCAGTAGGAGCCTTCTCCAGAGAAGAGGCGAGAAAGAGAGAGACAGAGACAGACAGAGACAGACACAGGATGTGGGACAGGGCAAAGACACATGGGGATTCCAGATCACTGAAGCTGTGTTGTCTTTCTGCATTCAAGATCTTTTGCTATTCCTTACTCTACATCCTCATAAAAGCTCACTGTGCAATAGCAAAATTATGAGTAAGGCTAAGAAAAGTCACCGATATTTTCATTTTTCGTTACCTCTTTAGATTCACCCTCTAATTACCTGTCACCATTTCAAAGGACAAGAGTTCTCCCAGAAGCAGCAGGTTGCCTTGGAAGGGAGTGGATCCCCTCAATGAAGGTTTTCAAGGAAAGGTCTGGTGACTACTTGTCAGAGGTATATCGTAGAAGAAAATCACGGTCAGGGGTAGGGTGGACTAGATGACCTCAGAGGTCCATCGCAACTTTGTGATAAAATTTTGTGGAGTGAAAGCAATGGGGAGAAAGAAACGGAAGCTATGGTTACATATTAATCAATTAATTAACAAGCCCTTATTGGGCATATATTTGTGCCAGGGTCTGTGGTAGGTGCTGAAGATGAAAAGCCAAAGGGTAGGTATTAAGTATACAAAGACAGAAGCGGCTATGAGGAGCCTCAGAAGACAATTCATATATATGTAATAATTTGTTGAGAGGAGATGCTAGTTTCTGGGAAAATTAAAAAAAAAGTTTAACGTTGAGGTGGAAGCTAAGCTGAAGTTTGAAGAAAAATAAGGATTCTAAGAGATAGAGATGAGGAGGGAGTGCATTCCAGGCTTAAGGGACAGTCATTACCAAGGCAAGAAGATGAGAAGACAGCCCTGGATGAAGAAGGTCAGTTTGGTTGGACCACACTATGTGAGAAAGAATTTTGTGTAATAAGATTGGAAAGGTAGGTTTGGGCCAAGTTGTAAGGGGCATTAAGTACCAAATGGAGGAGTATCTATATGATCCTTGAAGTAATAGGGAACCACTAGCATTTTTTGCATAAAGGGGTGAGAGAGTAAGACTCACACTTTAGAAAAAGAGATATTTTGGTAATTGTGTAGAGAGTGGAATTGAGGGGCAAGAGGACTGGGGCAGAGAGAACAATTAAGAGGTCATTGCAATATTCCAGGGTGAGATGTCTTGAGGGATTGAACCAAAGTGATGGCTTTATGAGTAAAAAAGAAAAGAGCAGATAAGAAAGATATTTTGGATGTAGAAATGACCAGATTTGGAACTGGTCGGAGTAAGGTGGAGTAAGGGAGAATGAGGACACCACAGTTGTAATTTATCCCTCGCTTCTAGATTTTGACAAGCTCAGTGTACAGGAATGTGGGTTTGGAATTTGGGGGCAATGAAGAGGAACAGGAGCTGTTCCAGATATATTGATGAGCATATATTCCCTCACAGCAGGGCGCGTCTTCATGACATACAATCTACTTTTATTTTTGCCTGATTAATTCGGAAGATCTTCTAAGAGTCTTTTTAGTGAGGAAGAGAGCAGCAGAGCAGGGAGAAGGACAGAGTGCATTTGTTTCTGTTACTGTTGGGTTTATTAAATTTTGGTACTTGCCCAGAGGCGACGGGTACAGGAGGTGGGCTCAGCTTTCAACATTTCTTTTTTTTAAAAGTCAAAAGTAAACTGAATTAAACTACGGCCTTTGTGCTATCGTGAACCAAGAGATACAAACACAAAATGGGTGGTCAAACATTTACAGGTCTCACATTCACTGAATGTTCAGTCGCCCAGCCCATCAAGAACCAGATGTAGCATATTCAGTATAAAAATGTTTGGTCTATAAAGAAGATCTTTATGCTAATACCATGGTCACCACACAGCCTGTTAGTCCTTGTACACAGAGTAACAAAATCAGAATGGCTCAATTATAGATGATTTGGCAAAAAGCAAAATAAAAAATTTAGAGCATCCTAATTAACAATCAGGTGATAGAAACTCATTTCTTTTATTTCCCCCTTTCTCTGTTTCTCTGTCCTGTCTGTCTCTCTTTCTTTCTTTCTTTGTGTCTGTCTGTCTCTGTCTCCCCCTTTCCCCTTGCAAAGAATACTTTGTGCATTAGAAGGGAAGAGAGAAGTTCAGTGGAAAAAAAAGTTGATGCCCTTAGTGTCTCAACATCTACAAAGTCATTCAGTTGACAGCATTTATTACTACTACTGCTGCTACTACTACTACTACTACTACTACTACTACTACTACAACTACTACTACTACTACTACTACTACTACTACTACTACTACTGCTACTACTACAACTACCGCTACAACTACTACTACTGCTACTACTACTGCTACTGCTACTACTGCTACTACTATTGCTACTACTGCTACTACTACTGCTACAACTACAGCTACTACTACAACTCCTACTACTACTACTACTACTACAACTACTACTACTACTACTACAACTACTGCTACAACTACTACTACTGCTACTACTATATAACAGGCACTGTGCTAAGAGCCAGAGATACAGGGGGGAAAAAAGGCAAAAGACAGTCCCGGCTCCTAAGGAGCTCACCATCTGATGGAAGAGGCAATAAGCAAAGCTCTTTGCCTTTACAACAACCCTATTATGTAGGTACTATAGGTATCATTGCTCCCATTTTACAGATGAGCAACTGAGACTTACAGCTATCAAGGTAGGAAGCAGGATATAGACTCAGACAACTCCAAGGTCAGCACTTTGCTATCTATTACACCACGCAAAAGATGAAAAAACAATACTGTCCAAAACAAACAAACAAGAAGTGAGAGAGACACACTCCAGAGTAATTTATAAGGAGAGGAGCAGAATTTAAACCACTAGGTTAAAAAAAAATGAAGCCCTCTTCATGAAGTGCTGAAAGTAACATCATGAATTAGCAAAGTCTTTCTGAGGTCTTCTTATGTGAAAAGCATTACGTCGCAAACTGTGGGAGATAGACAGACAGACACATACACCCTACCCTGCCCTATACCCAAAGTTCTAAGACATGATTCCTATATGCAAGGAAGTTTCACTCCAGCTGGGAAGATAAGACGAATACATCTCAGTCTCCATCTCGTTCCAAAAGTTGATCTTCGTGCTATGCTTGGTTGTGAGGTTTTTGGTCTCAGGACCCCTTTCCACTGTTGAAAATCACTGAAGATCTCAAAGAGTTTTTGTTTCTGTGGCTTCTAGCTACTAATATTTGTCATATTAGAAATGAAAATCTTGTAGTATAACTACAAAAATAGTCCTGACTTTGGTGACCCCTTGAAAGAGACTCAGGGGGTCTCCAGCGGTCCCCAGTCCACACTTTGAGAACCACTGTTAGGATATGCTTCTTCTTGCTTATCCCAATTAGGTCAGTTTCTAATTGGTAGGACAGCACATGCTGTAATATCAGAGCGAGAGAAGCAGATTGGACTCTTCAGAATATGCAAGTATTTTCTAAGACTAAGAGCTGCACTGCTCATTTCTAGGCCTACTCTTGTTCCCAACTACTTTTAAAAAGAACTTCTAATTTTTAAGAGGGCAAAAAAATATGGCAATTATAACAATAGTGACTCCTAGGAGCTCTCATTTAAGGTATTATGACTTACAAGACTCTTTCCTCACAATAACCCAAGGACATAAATAGTGCTGACAACATCATCCCCATTTTATAGATGAGGAAGCTAAGGCTTGGAGAAATAGTCATCCAGCTGTGGTAAATATCAGAGTGAACTAGTCTCTGTTCAATCATTAGCACTCCTAGGGCCTCTCTATAGCTGTCATCATACTTTGACCCATGCTGCAGATTTTCACATCAGTCAGAGTCAAGCTAGTGTTAATGGCCAATCAGCTTTACACAGGGAAAAGAATAAGAAAGAAGCATTGGCCTAGGTTCCTCGAATATTTTTGTTTGGCTGGATACCATCATATCTCATCTAGGAAATATTTCACTAAATAAAAATACAATAGAACACAGGTAATGTTAATATGTGGTTTCCCAAGTCAAAATTTGGCTAATAAGGATCCAAATTTATAGTTTAGCGGCCCCCATTTCTACTTGAGTTGGACAGCACTGGTCTAGATGACCTCAGTGGTCCTTCCAATTCAGCAATATATTTTGTTTAAAGATGGACAAATTCCTCTCCTCTAGAATTGGAAGTGACCCTGGATGTTATTTAATCCCACCCAACTCAGAATATCTGCTCCAACCTTTCTACCCAAGCCCCAAATATAGAGGCCAACAGCCAGAGGAAAAAAAGGAAGGCATTCAGAGGCCTGACTGCTAAATGCACCTGCAAATTCAAATATAAATATCAGGAATGTAAAATTTATGGATCTTTAAGGAACACAGCATGAATGGGGAACATTTAGGAATTATTATTCATGCTGTTAAAACACTTGAGATTTTGCGGGTTCAGCCAAATCTGGGGGAGGATGCGATTTGTGAATTCCTTAGTTTTCCTTTCTAAATTTTTTACTTTACTATTTCATCTTGAAATAACCTATTATCGGTTAATTATCTGAAAGTCTAACCCAATGACCCCAAATTATTTTAAAAACCATGGAAACTCCAAATTACTCCTCTTAATTCGTGGAAAGAACTCCCTGGGTTAATTCCTGGATTCCTCATCTGCCCACTGGAGATCTAAAGCTCCTTCCAGCTCTAATGTTCTATAACACCACAATTAACATGGCCTTAGAGTTGCTGGGTTTGCTTTTTTTTTTAAAGGTAGACCCCAGATAATGAATGTAAGAGCTACGCTCCTATTTATTTACCCTGGTGCACCTCTGCAAAGATCGCCTGCCCACCCGCTCCCCAAACGCACGTACTTTATCCTTGGCATGCCTGTTTTAGTTTGTAAGGCACGTTGAGATCCTGGAGGATTTCAGGGCTGTGTGAGTGCCACTGCTATTTTTCATATTTCAAAAGTAAATACCAGAGGCTTTGGCAACAACAGGGTTTTGGGAACCACCATTCCTTTCTAGTATAATACCAGGATCAGCTTAATGAAGGACTGAAGCAGAGAGGCAAAACAAGGTTTTGCACACAAAGTGAGGGGCTGGGAATTTTCTGTTCTTTGGTTTTTGTTTTTATCAATATAGCAGCTACTTGTTTTGAAAATGAGGCCCTCTCCTTTGTCCTAAGCATCCCTCTTAAGAAATTAAACTACAGGAAGAAATGAAACTTCAAAGAAATCATGGGATTAATTTCCTTCAAGTTCTATGACATCTACAAATATGTGTGGTATCCCAGAGAATCTCCCAAAGTTCTTCTACACCAGCCAAGGGTATGGCTTTAGTGATAATTAGCTTCTGCAGATTGTTTCCATCATTAAGGTGGGTGTGTTGAGTGGATAAACTGCTGGACCTAGAACTAGGAAGACCTGGGTTCAAATCCCATCTCTGATAATCGCTGTGTCTGTGAGCAAGATGTATCACCTACCTGGGCTTCACTTACCTCATCTGCAAAATGGATACAATCATACTTGTAGCATCTACCTTACAAAGCTGTTGTGAGGCTCAAATGAGACCATTCATAAAAAGTGCTTTGCAAAGTATAAAGTATATCAGTGTTATTACTATAAGTGCAAGTATAATAGGCATTTGGTTTCATTTGCAGTTCTCTTTTCTGTTCCTCTATAGATCACAATATTTATGTTTGTTGATGTTTATTGAAGTCATACGGGAAAAAATTTAAGTAATTTAAATGAGCATAGGTATTAATAGCCACTCAGTATAATACCTGAGATTAATGAGTGGCATAAAGCCTGCGCCATGGATAAAGTCGCTATGTGATGAGCTGAAGAAGTCCCAGAAGATTGGTGTCCACTAAGAGTGTTGTTTGCCTTGAGGAAAATTGTAAGCTGGGATCCCAATTAAGCTGCTTGTCCCCTAGCAAGGCTTTGGAGAATTTCTTTCCTAAAAAGAACCAACAATATATTTACAGACTTCTGAGACTGGAGGGAGACTTGGGGGGCATATGATGGATCCCTCTTTCTTTAGGGAGTTCCACCTCCCAAGACTCAAGATGAGAGTTTGAAATAGACAACGTTATTCATTGAACCACATTGTGAAAAGTACCAAGCCAGGTACAAGAAATTGGGAAATAAGTCAGGGGAATGCATCTGAGGTTCCTTTAAAGCACTTAGCACAGTGCCTAGAGGTGGAGAACCTGTGGCCTTGAGGTCACATGTGACCCCCTAGGTCCTCAAATGTGCCCCTTTGACTGAATCCAAACTTCAAAGGGCCACGCTTAAGGACCTAGAGGGCCACACGTGGCCTAGACCATAACAACCACTTAATAAATGTTTACTGATTGACTGAGTAAAAGAACTCTGCCTGCACTAGGGTCATTTTACTCTCTGTAAGAAAAAGAAGAAACAACACCATCTTCTTAATTATGAGAGAAAAAAAATCTAATTCTGCTACTAGATCCTTTGGACCCAATCACAGATTCATGGTAGATGCCATAAACCCCTCTGAAGCAAATATCTCAGCTACATATTATAGACCATGGGGTTCTTAAAAACTTCCTTTAAAGAACCCAATTCTACCATGTTTTTATCTATCTAGCATGACTTTTGTCACTATTGCTGCAAAACAACAGGATGTTTTTAACTAGGGATTATAATTACAATTGAATGACAATATATATAATGCCTCCCATTCACTAAGCAGAGCCCTAGGCGTCTATAAGGAAGACCAATTTCAAACACATTACTCCTTATCATTCTGCCCACAGCTTCCCTGTCAGAATTTGAAATACAAATGCTGATACCTTATTTGTTGATCATCACACTGATAATTTAAGGGTTACTGATAAAGGCTTTGTATTTGCTTCTAGGTTTGTTGTCAGAGAAGTCATGTGATATGTCATGAAACTGTAAAGGAAATTTGGAGGATGGAAAGGATATGGGGTGGGAGAAAGATTACAATTCAAGGAGAGAATATACTGGAGCATTTTGAAGTTTTCAAAGCACTTCACACTTATAATTTCATGAGATTCTCACAAAAATCTTGTAAAATGGATATTACAGGTATTACCCCATTTTACGGATGATGAAATAGAAGCTTAGCTTAGAAATCGAGGTCACAGCTAAGTAACTTGCCCAAGGTCACCCTGGTAATTTGTGCCAGTAGAGTATTTTGAATGCAGGTTTGCCTGACTCCAATTCCCTACTATCATTTCTACTCTCTCCCTTATCTTCAGTCTCTCCCAGTCCACTGATTTCTATTCTGTTGCCTACAAGCATTACCCAGGCCTCCTCCATCCTTAAAACAACAAAAACAAAAAACAAACCCTCATTTGAACCTGCTATTCATGATAATGATCATCTTCTATCCCTCCCCTCTCTCACAGTTGAGTTCTTCAAGAAAGCTGTCAACATTTGTGACTCATTTCCTCTCTTATTCTCTTCTATATTTTCTGCAATCTGTCTTCCCACATCTTCATTCAGCTGAAACTGCTCTCTCCAGTTACCAAGGGTCTCTTAACTGTCAAATCTAATGATCTTTTTTCACTCCTCATCCTTCTTGACCTCTCTGCAGCCTCTGAACATGTGGACCATCCTCTTCTCCTTGATACTCTCTTCTTACTAGGTTTTCATGGATCTCTCCTAGTTTTCCTCCTATAGATCAAATAATACTTGTAAAGCTCTTAGCACGGTGTCTGGCACACAGTAGGCACTTAATAAATGCTTGTTCCTTTCCCTTTGCCCTTCCTCCTCTCTGCCTGACTGCTTCTTCTAAGTCTCCTTTGCTGGATTTTCACAGAGGTCATATCCTCTGACCATAGGTGGCCACCAAGGCTCTGTCCTGGGCCATATTCTCTTCTCACTCTATATTATTTTACTTAGTGATCTCATCAGCTACCATTGGTTCATTTGTCAGCTCTGTGCAGATAATTTCTAGATTTATATATGCACCCCTATTCTTTCTATTAAACTCCAGTCCAATATCACCGACAGCCTTTTGGACAGTTCAAACAGGATGCCTCCATAGATATCTCAAACTTCTCATGTATTTAACAAAAACCGTCATCTTCCCCTAAAAATTTTACCATTTCTCAAACTTACCTATTACTGTTAAGGGAACCACTACCCTCAACACCATCCAAGCCTAAGTGTCACACTTACCTTATCACTGTCCCTCACCCCACATATCTAATTCATTCACATATATTTTCATTTCTACCTCACAGAAGTCTCTCATATCCCCTTCTCTTAACTCAAAGGTAGGCCACCTAATTCAGGCTCTCATCATCTCTCTCCTAGACTAATGCAATAGTTTTCTCAGTGTTCCCTTGGTCTCGGGTCTCTCTCTCCACTTCTATCCATCCATCACTTAGCTGCTAGGACCTGACCATGTCACCTCCCTGCTCAAAGAGTGCCAGCAGTAGGCGGTATGATAGACAGAGTGCTAGACATGGAGTCAGGAAGAGCTGAGTTCAAATGTAGACTCAGACACTCACTAGCTGTGCAACCCTGGGAAAGTCACTTAACCCTGTTTGCCTCATTTCCTTATCTGCAAAATGAGCTGAAAAAGGAAATGGCAAACCACTCTAGTATCTCTGCCAAGAAAACCCCAAATGGGGTCATGAAGAATTGGACACAACTGAAATGACCTGGCATTTATTAACATACCACCTATTCTCAAACCTCCCAAGATCTGTGATTCCTATGCTATGTGAACATTAATTCTTCTTATTATTATTATTAATTACCTCCCAGGGTTGTTATGAGGATCAAATTAAAAATAACTGCAAAGTGCTTAGCACAGGGCTTGGCACATCGTAAGCGCTATATATACACACATGTTGGCTGTTACAATTATTGCTACTACTAACAATAATTCCAACACGTATAGATCTTGGTATATTTGAGAGCTGGTGACACTGTGGTTCTATAGAGGTGGTAGAGTGACCTCACAAGAGAACAATGGACTTGGAGTTAGGAAGAGTCGAGTTCAAATTCCACCTCAGATGTTTATTACCTGTGTAAACCTTCTGAGCCTCTGTATCCTGATCTTCAAAAGGGGGATAATAATGGCAGCTATGTCACAGGGTTGCTGTGAGGGCTAAATGAGATAAGATGTGCAAAGTGCTTTACAAATCTTAAAACATCATATAAATGTCATATCATAGGAAACAGGGGACTGACCTTGAAGTCAGGTGACTCAACGCCTCAGCCACTATCTGTGTCATTCTGTAAAGTAGATAGTAAAAATAGCACGGGCCTTCTTTTACATGGAGGGATGGTGATTTGCCCAACATCACCCAGGTAGCCAATGGGGGTAGGGGAGTGTCTTTCTGACTCCCAGTTTTGATGGTCTTTGCATAGAAGTGCCTATAGAAACATGCCACCTATTCTGAAACCTCCCAAGATCTCTGCTTCCCTCATATTCAAAATTACTAATGATGATATCAGTATGATTCACCTGAGACCAAAATGAATCCAAATAGCAGCAACAAGGACAACAAATAGTATTGGAAACTGTGCCAGGGCTGAGTCATTTAATTGCTTGATGATGGAGACAGAAGCTATTAGAACCAGCCTCCAGCACATTTTTCTCCCTTTTCTATCATCAGCTCTAGTCACCTGCATAAACATTACCTTTTGGGGGGAGAGGAAGGAGATCTACTCCCGGTGGAGTTTCTTAAACTGCATTGTGTAAAACATCCATAAGATGTCTAAGGAGCTTTAAGCAATCCAATCAATGAGGACCCAATGCAGTCACTTCATAATTTCAATCATTTTCCATTCCCTCACCTGATAATTCATGATTGGCATAAAATTTAAAGAGGACAAATGATGAACACAAGTTTCCATTTGAAATAAAAGCAGGAAAGCATATAGGGTGGGGTAACTCATACCATTAGCACCTACCCCATGCAACCTAAAGTCTTGGAACTGTTCCTTGCTCTAAATGACAAGTGATGCTGACCTCTATTACTCCTGGCAAGGAAAGCTTGCAGTTTGCAATTTCAACTTCCAGGAGGCATTAACAGTTATCCTAATGATTCTTCCCCAGAACATATACATATGTTCCCATGGGGCAAATGCCCAGGCTGATAAAGACAGTGCTGGAGTCTCTACAGAAGCAGCTTTACCCCTTGGCCTTGAGCTTAATACATGTATGCATGACTATGCCCTCATGCAAGTCTTGTCATGCCCTCACACATATGGCTTTATTTTTATGGGGAATGAGAAAGGAAATGGAGTCAGTCACCTTTGTTGTGGTCTTCTGCTCACAGGTGATTGTGGGAGGGCGGGTGGCACTGAACGTCCAGAGTAGGGACCACAATGTCCTCACACAAGTTTATGAGCAAATGGATGAGGTGTCTGGGAACTGGGAAACTGGAAACAATTTTAATTCATTTTTTAAAGAAAATGAAAATACCCAAACCCTCCACTGTCCATTTCTCTAAAACACCAGTTCTGCCCTTCTGCCTCAACAGAACTTGCCTGACACTCAGAAGGAAAGGGAATCACATTTCCACAAGGAAAGCTGAAATCCAAGATTGTTTTTCAAATGTGCCAAGAAGATGGATTACATTTTATGGGCTTTGGTGCACACTTTAAATACAGGAAAATTGCCACGTCAAGCATCCCTTCTCTGACATCCACAGCTCATTTTTATTCACACGCGTCATTTTCCTATGTCCTAGCAGGCCCTGTTATGGGTCCTGGGCTATAAGGTAACAACAGTCTGTGGCTTGCTAACTTTCTCTTCTTTAATCTTCAGGTTTGTGCTTTTCACTAACATAGCTTTAACAAAGGAAACCCTGTTCTGCAGTGATGATTGGCTCAAATCATCTGGCATGTGCAGCTCCATAAGCCTAAAGGGAGCTGCCAGGTGTGAGACAGCTTGGCATGTCTAGCTGGAGGTGGTGCGTGGAGATGTGTTTGTGTGAAAGCTGATGAGTGGGTGTTAGGAAAATCACTCAGGAAAAACAGTGGGCCATAAGCTGGGCTCATCTTCCTCTGTCCATGTTGGAACACAGCAGATGTCAACAAACATAGTGACCCTTTCCTTGGAGAGCTGAAAAAATTCCTGCTGAAGCATCAGCTAACACCCTATTATAATTATCCTCTGAGGAGGAATGGGCAAGACTCTCACAAGGTGGTATAACAGAAAGAGTGCTGAATTTGAAGTCCAAGGACATAGGTTCAAATCATGGCTTTGCCACTTACTACCTTGGCCACATATCCCTAGGGAAGTCACAGTTTACTCAATTTTATTTTTATTTTTTTTGAGGGGGGAAGGCAGGGCAATTGGGGTTAAATGACTTACACAAGTTTACTCAATTTTAATATGAAGAGAATATGAATTTTAATATGAAGCAAAGCCTCTCAAGTCCTTTCCAGCTCTAAATCTATGATCCTACAAGTTCCCCAAAGACCTGATATATAAAGGACTCCAGGGAGAGGTAGGTTTCTTTAGGGTACTCTGCAACAATGAAATTAAGAGAAATCCATTGTAGTTTGTCTCAAATTGGGAAGCAAAAATAAAAGCTCACATTTATGTAGAGCTTTAAAGATTTCCAAATAACAGCAAACAGTAATATACCTTGAAGGTTTGCAAAACACTTTTCTGTACATTATCTCATTTGATCTACATAATGACCTAGTGAGCTAAGTTTTATAGCTATTACTTTTTACTGATGGGAGGTTGAGAGAGGTCATCAGATCATAGAATAATAGATTTATATCTGAAAGGTCCTTTAGGGATCATCCAGTCCAGTGATTCTCAAAATGTGGACCACAGACCCCTGTGGATCTCTGAGGCCCTTTCATGGTATCCAGGGTTCAAAACTATTTTCACAATGATCAGGGGTGTCACAGTAAATATTTAATAACAGGCTCTGCAAAAAGCGCAATACACTTTAAAATTCACTCTGCAATATTAACATTTTCCCCATCACTTTTTTAAGTCTAGACAATCAACAAAACAACAAATCAAGCTCTGGTTCATAGCATTTGCTGATTTCCAAGATACAAATGTTCACACTGAAAATTTAACAGTTGGCTCTTAAATGACTGTGGCTGACTCCAAGGGGTGTGTGATCAAGCTGGCTCTAGCACAGTCTGGAATAATACTGATATGTTACTTGTCTATTAAAATCCTCCTCCCTTTTCCAGCTTCGTATTTGTGAGAAGCCAGATTTTCTTCATATACTTTCAACCAAAACAAAATAGAAAAACAGATTGAAGGAAGAAGCAGATAGAGATGAAGCACTGTGTCTCCAGAAGGCTACTGCTGACATTCACTCCCTGGCAGTGATTACATAGCATACTCTTAGCACCATTTGGTCTGGTTAATTTAGCAGATTAACCGAGACTTAGTTTGGACAGTAGAAAACAGGGCCCCGAGGGAACACAAAACAGGTATATTGATAAGAACTAGGTATATTTCTGGGAGCATCCTATTAGGACTTCAAGGCCACTTGAGGTGACCTTCTGTGTTCTTAGAAAGTACACATAGCCATACCAGAGGGAGAAGAATAATCTCAAAGGGTGTCTAATCAAGGCAGAAAGATGGGTTGCATCCCAGCCTCTCTTCAAAGCCTTCCTCTACGTGGGACTTGTTTCCGGCACAGTCACATATACATTCACCTATTACAGCCCAACACTTCTATACTCTCGTGGCTATGCAAGCTCCTGCCCCTTTAGAGCCGGAGTCTGCCCCTAGGAGCAATCATAAGAGGATCGAGGCATTCTCAGCAGAAGGAGCAGCAGCAGCAGCAGCAGCAGCAGCATAGGTACAATTGGAAACATTTCCCTTTTCTTCCTAAGTATAAACATCAAGGAAAAAAAAATAAGTTTTCTGATTGGCACATGATCAAAAAAGTTTGGAAATGAGTGACCAAGGTCACTGGCACAGAGGGAGAAATGTTCCATGGAGATGGAAGAAACATATTCTGCGGGGACCTTGGATAGAAGAAGCTGGCTCAATTTACAATAGGCAAACCTCACTCACGTGGTAATTTTGCCTATAGCCTGTGCCAATAGAAGTGCTGAAATGTACAAAAGGATGCTTATGTACTGAATGAATGAGCAAACAATGAGTAAGATGAAGTTAAAGAGAATAAAAGAAAAACAAGGTAGGGGGATAGAATTTCTATTTTTTAATGAACTCGTAGATAAAACAGTGATGCTTAGAAAATGCATATTTTAGAAGGAATTTAGTGTTTTTAAGTGAATTTGCTGTTCATGGACTGGGAAAAGAAAAGTTTTTTTGTAGTTAACAAATAAAAACAAAAATTACTCCCACCCCCCAACATATACATAACCACCAAAAATAGAGCAAGTCCAGTATTTTACTTTTAGGTCAAAAAAATGTTTTACTGTCACACTAAAACTCCCTTTTGAAAAGATCATTAGAGATGCTTAACTCTGCATGTGGTTTTATAGTCTGGATGTAGTCCATATTCAGAGTGCCTTCTGTCATCCTTTCCCCTTTTAATACTTTTCTCTCCTGCTTTACTCCTGTTTCTCCGGCACACTCCTGAACCTTTTCCATGCTGGTCTCAGGAATCCTTGGCCTCTTACTGGTGGTCTTGGTCTTCCATGTTCTACTTCTCAGTTATTTCCTAAGCATTTTACATATTTTTTTCATCACCTTTCCAAGCTCTCTCCCCACTCTTCTAGATATAGCTTTATTTTGGCCAGATACAAGATGTCAGGGAGAGATACGGCGGCAAGTGAAGCATCTCTTCCTGACACAATGGCTTCTTCTGACTGTCAGGAATCATCTGGAAATATCCCCCATCAAACATTCGAAGAGGAAAAGGTGGCTTCTAAACATTTGCTCTTATTTTCTCTCATTTACCCCCAAGGCTCCCACTCTTCGAACCAAGCATTTGAGTTTTAGCTTAGTCTCTCTAGTCTTGAGCCAATATCCTTGCAATAAGCTGGTCTGTCACTGTCACAAATTAATATCTCAATTTGCTGAGTGTATTAACAGAGTGTTAAGTACCCTGAGAGAGAGAGAAACCAGGACTTACTTAATGTAGTAAGATCTTTATAGCATCAATGTTATAAACATAATGGGTGCTCCATAAATATTTGTTTATGAAGAATTCACTTAAAGGCATTGTCTCTATTCTCCATGAACTCAGATCCATGAATTCACCCAACAGAATAACACGTAGAAATTTAATGAGACATATTGTAAAGCACTCCTTCCAACTAGCACTTGGGAGAAGCAGTGGGGGTGGGGTCTGGGAAGAGATGCTTTTTTAAAAAAATTATGTTTCTCTTGAGAAAGAAACTAGGGCACATTCCTAGAGCACATTTTGTTTTGTTTATTGAGTTGTTACTAGCCTGTCAGAGTAGTTTACCATCATTCGAAAAACTGTTCAATCGGTAAGACTGAGGAATTTCACAAGCTCCTCTTCTCAATCAGAAAAGATCTCATGGTACCTCTGTCCCTGATCTATCTAACTGTAATTCTGTCTTACTGACAGATTTGACAGATGCTTCTAAAGGTACTGAAGACAGGAAAGGAGAATGAGATATACCTAAGAAAGAAGCCAATAGCTAAATAAGAAATTACTGTGGCCTTCTTTTACTTCAACACAATTCATTTAATAAAGGCCAGCGTCAGTACAGCATTTTCAGATACTGAGATCTTCATGAGAATCTGCAAAGCTATGACATCGCTGGTCTTGATTCTTCATCACAGCCGGTTCTTGGGAAAGTGTACAGGGGGAGTAACTAATAGAGACTTCAGAGGTCTACAGTGAAGCATGACTCTCACCTCTCTGCAGATGATGGGACACAGGGGTGGAAGGAGGCATGCCAAGTAAGGCATGGCCAATGGGTTATTTGATGTAACTGTGCTTCTTTGTATCAAGAGAGGGTTCTCAGGAAGGTAAGGGTGGGGTGGCAGATGTAAAGAGGAAAAAACTCAATCAGGAAATCATTTTCTTAAAAAATTACATAATGGCAAAAGGTTTCCTTGATTTTCTTACTCATTAAAGCTCTAACACTGTATGTGTTGCCTAGAGTAGGGCCACCATAATAGTGAAGGCCCCTAAGTCCGCACTACATGAGCAGCAGTTGAAGGAACTGGGGATGAAGAAAAGACTTGGGGGTGGGGACTGGGGCGGGGTGGAAAGTCATAATAAGGTGTCTTCCAGTGCTTGAAAGGATGTCATGCAGAAGCATCATTGGCTTGTGTTTAGACCCAAGGGTAGATGGAATCAATCATTCAATAGGTACCAATTGAGCTTGGTGCCAGACACTGTGCTAAGCTTTAGAGATAGAAAGAAAAAGCAAAAATGGCCCTAGCTCTTAAGGAGCTTCCATTCTAACGAGAGACACAACATGCAGATTTTATATACACGTGTGCATATATACATATATGTATGCATGCAGTAGCTGGTGCAGTAGATAGAGTGCTATGACTAGAGTCAGGAAGACTCATCTTCCTGAGTTCAAATGTGGCCTCAGACACTCACTAGTTAGGTGACCCTGGGCAAGTCACTTAACCCTATGAGCCTCTGTTTCTTCATGTGTAAAATGAGCTGTAGAAGGAAAGGACAAACCACTCTAGTATCTTTGCCAAGAAAACCCCAAATGGAGTCACAGAGTCAGACACAACTGAAACAACCAAACAACACTTGCCTTGGGTACAAAATTCCTAGTTGTGGCTGTGCCATTTGCCCTGATGCTTATATATAACAAATTCTTAATGTGAATTTATTTAAATTTAATATAATATAATATATAATAATGTCTAAATTTACATATAACTTATATATGTATATGCATATATATGATATTTATATTATTTTCTCCACGCTCTTCATGGCAATACAAATGACAATGCAGACTTTAAACAACAAAGGGAAAGAGACTATAACTTGCTTGCACATCAAATGCTTAACAATACTCAATGTAGATAACAAAAAGGGTGCTGTATCACAAGGCAGATTCTTCCCTTTCTTCCAATCATCAACTTGTTTGAGGAACAACATGAAGAAAGCATAGAGGGAGGCCCCTACTCTACCTCTGATGAAGAGATGGCTCTCCACCCTCACTGAGATTAAATGGTAAAAGGCCCTCCCCTTCTGCCCCACAAGCTCAGCAGTTTGAAGAAGCCACACAAAGTTACAGCTATCGATCCCTAATTAATAGGACATGCAATGAGTCATATTCCCAGGAGTAAGAATGGGTTTACACTAATCTTTAACATCTCTGGGTTTTGCAGTTTTCTTACCACTGAAATGAGGGGAATTTAATTAAATGATCTGTATGGTCTCTCCTAGCTTTAAACCTGTGATCTCTGTACACTCTCCACCCAGGCTTCTTCATGGCCACCCACATATATAACTGTAAGATAGCTGACTCAGCACCTAGAGTACGAGGAGGACTCTCTTGTTTCTCTCCAATTCATTCATAAGTATATTGGCTTCAACAACTCCCCAAAATCAGAATAGCTAAGGAGATACCAGAAATGGGAATTAAAGAAGTCTACCAATTAAAAATACTTACATTTTAAGGAAAAGACTCTCAATAAAATCTCAAGTGAAAAACCCCATTAGAAACCTTTGTTTGAAATAGGTGCTTTTGCATAACAACCACAGTCCTTGAAAATTAGCAATTAGAGCTGGAGAAATGTTAGAGCATACAATGGGCACAAAATGATAAATCAAATGGATCTTGTTACTAGATTATGGAATTCAAAGAGATGATCAAGAGTTTAATGTCTGAAAATGACCAGATGAATAGCTGATTAAATCTTTTACTGTTTTTCCCCACTAGCCTTTACTGGAGGGAAAAGGGAGATTTGCTTTGCAGCATTTTTGAAAGCCATTGCAATTTTAGAGCTGTCAAGAGAAACGAAACATGTTTTGGTTCTTTTCGGTCTCAGAGGATGAAGACGAAAATGAACTGCTTCATTTTAGTTAGGGCTTTTGTGATCCTGGCCCGGAAAGCGTGAATACAACAGGTACTGCAACATGAAGGCGGTTTTCATCGCTGGAGAAGATGGGAGGGGAGCTTTGTAACAGTGGGAAAGCTCTCTGGCATTTTATTACTTAGGTGACCTTCAGCGAGATACTCAAACTTTCTAGGTTTTCATCTTCTTCTCTTTAAAATGAGATGCTTAGACTGGATGACCTCCAGTTTGTATGTGAATAATCGTTTATTCCTACAGCTCAAGGGTTCCTCCATTTAATTGTAATTAGACTGGGACTAATTCCCCTTTTGTGATTGGCCAAGCCATTCTTTATTAGTCACACTGTAGTGTTTGATTCTCATTGGGTCACTCACTGGTGCTATGAGCAGGATTTGTGCTGACATGCTCCCAGGAACTGTATAAACCTCCACAATCTCAGAAACATCTTTTGGGTCACACCTCAGCTGCGATCATTGGGTTTGAGTGGTGCTTAGCAATTCATCTCCTGGTTAGAGAATGCTCTAACATCTGTACCACTATCTATTCCAGAATTCAAGAATACTAGCACCAGAGAATGGCTGCTTGTCTAAAATAGTTCATGTTCCTCATATCCTTTGCATAATAAACAGCTTGATTTAATCTGTTAAGCAGATATACTTAATTCACTTTTGAGGCAATTATAAGATTTATTGTTGTTATTGTTCAGTCATGTCTGATGCTTCATGACCCCATTTGGGGTTTTCTTGGCAAAGATACTGGGTTTGCCATTTCCTTCTCCAGCTCATTTTACACGATGAGGCAACTGAGGCAAACAGGGTTCAGTGACTTGCCCAGGCTCACACAGCTAGTGTCTGAGGCTGGATTTGAACTCAGGTTTTCAATATCCACTGTGCCACCTAGCTGACCAATAATAAGATTATGTAATCGCAGAATGTAGGATTGGGAGGGGTCCTTAATAGCCATCTATTCTATCCTATATGTGTAAGGAATTCCTATGAAAACATACTAAGCAAAGAATATATAGTGTTAGAGCTGAAAAGGAGCTCAGAGGCTAGCTACTACAGCCAATTCATTTTAAAAATGAGGAAAGTGAGTCCCAGTGAGGTTAAGTGATTTTGTGATCTATGGTCACAGACTCCACAGACAACACTCTTTTCTTGGTCTCCCTCCACCCTAATTACAATTACAAAAGTAAATCTTGACATTTTCAGAGTCTGGAAAGAATAGAGCATAATGTTTTGTAAGCTTTTCCAATCATTGATACTGTTATGAAAACAATTTGATAAAGAAACAGCAGTGACCATGATGGAGGGGGAAAAACATTAGGGATTGGGGTCAGAACACTTGGGATTGAGGCTCAATTCTGCATCTTGCTACCTGGGTAACCATGAGTAGACCACATCAACTCTACGAGAACTGGTTACTTCATTTTTTAGATAAATGCCTCCTTCTTCTGTATAAATTTTGAAGTTGAAAGGGTCTTTAGAAATCACTGCATTGAACCCCTTCATTTTACAGATGAAAAAACTAAGGGCAGAGAAGGGCAGTAGATGGTCCAGGGTCACTGACAGGATGGAGAAATAAAGTGCTTAAAGAGATGGTGTGAGCTTTAGGCTCCCTCTCCCACTTTTTCCCAAGGCCCAGAGACTTAAGAAACTTTTTAGCCCACCTTCAACCTTCTCGTCTTTAGAAAATACAATGACCTGATGTAATAGAAATACATGAGTTTTAATCTTGACTTTGCCACCACAAAGATCTCTAACACAATAAAAGAGGAAAACAGGAAAGAATTTGTCCAATTTAATAGTGTGCAGAACACACAGACACCTGCTATCACACTGCAAGTCAAAAAAAATTATGCCAGGTGACTGAAAGCGCCAGATTTTCCACAATTAATTGATGGAATTAGGAAAAGAATCATGTGATGTCAAAATGCTCCCGACTCAGGAAAAACTAGTGATCTGGCAAACTGTCTTTGTGTTTTTGGTAGGGGTCAAAGCCCCAACAGCACGCCAGTTTAAAAAATCTTCTTAAGTCTCTAGGCTCTGGGAAAAGGTGGGATGGAGGCCTTAAGCTCTCACTATCTCGTTTAGTACAATAAACTTCGTTTCTCTGTCTGTCATTTGACTGGGTTTTTGATGGTAGACGGGATAGCGGATAGAGAGCTTGATTTAGAGCTGGAAATATCCAAGTTCAAATCCTGTCTCAAGACACTTACTAGTTGACTTTGCCATTACCCATGATTGCTCCACTTGCATACCCCACTTACGTGTTTGTAAAATCTGAAATTCCTTTATCTGATCCATCTTTTATCATCCCGTTTTCCCCTGTTTCTTGCTACCCCTACCCTTATTCTTTGTCTTCTCAAATCGTTCTTCAGCCTCATCTTGACCTCCATTCTCTCCACCCTCTGCTTCCTTTCCAGGCCATCACCACTGCCTTGGCTTCACTCTCCTCTCTTCTCTACTTTATCTTCTCTAAAGACTGCTCTCTCTAGTATCCCCAGTCTTTGACTAATCTTCAGTCTCTCCCTACCAAATGCCTGCCTCCCTCCTGCATACAAGCACACTCTTGTCAATCCCATTCTTAAAGAAAAAAACCTTCACTTGACCTACCCATCTCTGCTAGCTGTTAGCAGCTGATTAGATATGGGCAACATGGGTGAGGATGAGCTTAGTGAGAAGTCAAGGGTAACTTCTGGGTTGCAAGCCCGAGTGACTAGAATACTGATCCTCATGACATAACAGAGAAGTTCAAAAGGGTGGAGAGTTTTGAGGGAAAGAAGATTTCTGTTTTGTATACAATGAGTTTAAGAGATCTATAGGACATCTAGTTTGAGATATCCAATAGACGGCGTGCGATACATGACTGGAGGACAGGAGAGAGGCTAGGGAGGAAAGGCTAGAAAGATGTGAGAACCATCTGCACAGAGATGATAATACAGCGCATAGGAGCCGATGTGATCATTAACTGGGACGGTGGAGAAGGAAGAGGATCAGGGATGGAGCTTTGAGGGGCCACCCACAGTTAGTAGGTAAGATCTGCATGGAGATGCAACAAAGGAGACTGAGAAGCAACAGTCAGAGATGACTTAGGAGGAGAATCAGCTAGGGCGGGGTCCCCAAAACCTAGAGGGGAGAGAATACATTCAAGAGCAGATCATGATCGACAGTGTAAATAAAAAGAGGCGGAGAGGTCGAGAAGAATAAGCATTGAGAAAAGCCCACGAGATTTGGCAATGAAGCGATTACTGGCAACTTTGGATAGGGTGATATCGGTTCAATGATGAGGTCCAGAGCCAGAACAGAGAGAGCTAAGAAGAGAGTGAAAAGGGAAGGAGAGGCCCCTGTTGTAAATGATTTTCTCAAGGAGTATAGCCACAAAAGAAGCCAATTATTTTGGAAACAGTTGTCAAAATATTAAAAAAATAAGTTCTAAGGCCCCAGAGTAAGAGTCCTTGCTTTAGATGAAGTGAGAAAATACTTGATGGATTTAGAGGTCTTTGAAATCCAGTGAATGAACTGGAGGGATGTTGCATAAGATGACTCTCTGATTGATTGAGGGACTTGGTCACACCCTGTGGAGCTTCATATAAAATATAAAATCAGTGAGATCACTGGAATCTAGCACTCCAACTATCTCTCTAGCCTGCCGGTGGAGAAGACGTAGCATTCCAGCTAATCTCCTAAGAAGGAATCAACTGGTGATGAGGAGTCAGCAGCCTCCAGCTTGGTCTCCTTCCCACTCTCCTCCATGAAGAGGACCTTGTGAACTTCAGGGTCCTTTAGACAGCACCATCTGCTTTGGGAGCTGTGGTTATAGATGGTATATAAGAAGGAAAGGCAGATTTAAGGCTATATAAGGAGCTCAGCAAAAAAGGCTAGACCATACCGAAGGAGTACATCTTGAAGATAGCAGCAAAAGACTCCCAAAGGCTATGATAAGGTTACTACTTGGCAACTTGTGCTATGTCAGTTTCAACTTTATCCTGGACTGTATAATTGATGGGAGAGCATCAGAGACTTTAAAAGAGATGTTTTATATAACTAGGTTAGCAAATACCCCTACTTGGTTGCTTTATTCAATTGGTTTTGCTTTGCGATAATATCAGTAATGTGCTTAGCACAGTGCCTGGTATATAGCAGGCACTTAATAAATGTTTATTCCTTCTCCCCTTCCCTTTTCTAAAAACCAGTTAAGTCTGGTTGACTAAATGATATTAACTGATTATCTCTGAGAAAACATATCAGTGCGAGCTTACGCTTACAAGTTACAGCATTAGAAAGACATCCCCAGCCCCCCAGGGTTAACCTGAGATCATTGGGAAGACATAGTAGCTATCCTCTGAGGTGGCTATCCTAGCTATCATCCATCCATCTATCTGTCTATCCATCTGTCTATCTATCCGTCTGTCTGTCCATCTGTCCATCTATCTATCTATCTATCTATCTATCTATCTATCTATCTATCTATCTATCTATCTATCTATCTATCTATCTGTTTGTCTATCTGTCTGTCTGTCCCCTGCAAATGCCAATGCAAGAAAGAGTTCGGAGAATGTGCTACACATTCAAAATCAAACTGATATCTCACAACAACTACATAGTATATTCCATTGGGGCAGCATTGTTTAGGTAAGAAGCCTTAAAATGCAATTTTAAAAAATTATCATATAGCAGATCAGGCTTCAGTATTTCAGGGATCTATAATTTCATTAATGTAAGTATTCCTTCTACTGATGCTGATTATAAGCTTTCCATACCTTAGTGAACGGTTTCCTGAGTTGCGTGTAAAGAAAAATTAATCACCTAACGGCCAAATGTCTCATGGTTAACATTGCTAAACGTAACTAGGCTGGCAAGACAACACACATATAATCAACCATGAGGCTTATACGTGGAGACTTACTAGCTTGAAAGAATCTTCCAGGGCTCGCGTGTTCTGCTAGGTAGCCTTTGAAAACTCAGGGTCACCTCTACCCCACAATTAGGTACTGGAATAATGTAAGTGGGAGATTAAAAACATTATATGTATGTATCAGTATGTGTAGGCGTACATGTGTGTATTGTTTATATATTTATATGTATATATGTGATAATTTAGAAAACAGCTATAACCATTTTAAGAAAACTAAAAAAGAATAATTAAAATGATAAATCTAACATCCTAACAGCACAGGGACTAATATGGAACCATCTGCAAGAAAACATGCTTATTTTTCTCCACTCGATTTGCAGTCAGTCAATCTCCTCAATTCTTATTCAAACATTAGAGATTGGAATCAGAAATTGAATGAATTGTTAATCCAAGAAATCAGTTGTTACTATAGTGATCCTTATTAATCTCTTGCCGTAAACATCACTTCATGGTAAGTTAGGGAAGCGGCATTTCAAAAAGCATGGCTGCTTTAAACATAAAAAGGGGGTCATTTTCATTCTAGCAGCAGCTTATGCTGTGGAGTCTGTACTGCTATCAGCCATTTTAATTCAAAAACAATATTTAGGCTGTGGAAAGCAGGCTGATAACCTCCCTGCCTTTGTTCTAAATCTCTGAAACAGAAGAGACATTTCCTATGACAGCATCAATTACAGTGTCTCTGGAGTTGTGCTTTAAACCCTCTCTTGTTGCTGCAGAAATTCACCAATTTTGTGACAGCAATTTCAGGACCGATTGGATGAAAATCTCACTTCTGACTAGAAAGGACTGAACAGAAATACAAATAGCTCTTTGCTTAGGCTTTCAGAAAACAATGATGGTGCTTAACAGGTTACCCAGTATTAATTATTAATTAATGTCTAGATACATTAAACATAAGTACTCCTTAGTCCCTCAAGTGATCATAAAACTGTAGAATTCCAGAGTTGGAGGGGTCCTTAGAGGTCACGGAATTCAACCCTGTCTACTTATAAAGCAGTAATTCACAAACAATACTTCATATTTGGGGAATGGGGAAGAAGATTTTCCCACAATGCACCTAAGAAAGAATGAATCCTGCCACTTTCAGTGCCTTTTGTAACTAGGTAAGGCAACACTTGATGGTCTGGGTTTCATCACCTCTCTCTCAGGACCCCATTGCCTTTTCCAAAAACATTGAAAATTGGGAATGAAACATGTCAAGCAGTAAATTATAGCCAGTCTCCTTCCTCAAAGAGTTGGTAGTGCTATGCTTACTGAACAAAAGAACATAACTGAATAATGATGATGATGATGATGATACAACAGATGCCCAACATATCACAATGACTCTACATAAAATATAACTGAGATAAAGGCCTTTGAAATGGATCACAGTTTAGTGAAAATATCACTAATTCCACTCCTTTCCAGCTCCCCTTTATGTTTTGTCTTCTCACATTAGAAGGTAACTCTTTGTTTTGTAGTTGGCAAGGCAATAGGGGTTAAGTGACTTGACCAGGGTCACATAGCTAGTAAGTGTCAAGTGTCTGAGGCTGTATTTGAATTCAAGTCTGAGAGAGAGAGAGAGAGAGAGAGAGAGAGAGAGAGAGAGGGAGACGGAGAGAGACAGAGACAAACAGAAAGACAGACAGAGTCTTATCCTATCCTATCCTGATGTGAATACCAAATAGCTATGTGACTAATAAATCACTAATCCTCTGTCAAACTTAGTTCCCTCTCTTGTAAAATGAGTCTCACATTATTTTGAGATTTCCCTCATAGGGTGGTGATAAATAACCTTTTTTATAGATTAACACTAGGGTAACACAGCCAGTATGTGTCAGAGATGGGGCTTGAACTCAAGTCTTCCTGTCTTTGAGGACAGCCTTCCATGCTACCTCTGTCTGGCACATAGTAAGCACTTAATATATTGCTTGACTGTCATTATTACTATTATGAAAACTTCATGGACTTGAACTGGGCCTTGAAAGAGAGGTAGCACATAGACAGATACAAAAGGGGGGGGTGGAGAATATTCCAAAATAGTTGCTGATTTGAATACAGTGTACCAAGAATATCTGTAATTATACGTAAGGTTTCCCTGATAATAAATGAAGAACCTCAGTCATCGTCTCAGGGCTTATCATAAGTTCATAGCAGCACCATGGTAACTACTCAGAGCAAGCCAACATTTGCATCCAGGTCTTCCTTAGCAAAGTCACAGAGGGGACCCTAACCTTTTTTGGGATACTTGTAACCTGGGCTTAAGGATTCCCCAAAGGTCCAGAAATGAAACCATTATAGAAACATAATTGTGCTTCAACCGGGGTTCAAATCCTACCTTTGTCACTTTCTACCTGTGTAGTCTTGGGCAAATCACTCATCCTCCCTGGGCCTTGATTTCCTCATTGTTAAAATGAGGAGTATGGAGAAGGTGATTTCCTAAGTACCTTGTAGCTTTAGATCCATAATCTTTTGATAGGGGAACGTTCAGGTAGGGAAGCCATTCACACACCTCTGTGAGTGTATTACGTGTGTGTGTATTTGTATGTACACATATATATGTATATATATATATGTATATATGTATATATGTATAAAATCCACACACACACATATATATTATACTCACATCTACACACATTTACATATTCATACATATATATCTAATCAGGATGTGTATATGTATATATGTGGCTATATGTGTATATATGTATGTATGTATATATATATAATGTGTCTATATATATATATATACATATTTATTTACATTCATATATAGCCTTAAGTTGATACAGTTCTTTGTGTTTGTTTTCTTACGACCTTCACAAGGATCCTATAAGATCTATAGCACATACTACTATCCCCATCGCGTAGATATGGAGATTGATGTTTGTAGGCGTCTAAGTGGCATAGTAGCTAGAGCTCTAGACCCAAAGTCAGGAAAAACTGAGTTCATATCTAGTCTCAGACACTGGCTGAGTGACCCAGGGCAAGTCACTTAACTTTTGTCTCCCTCAATTTCCTCATCTGTGAAGTCGGGGTAATAATAACACCTACCTCCCAGGATGGTGGTAAGGATCCAATGTAATACTTATTAAGCTCTCTGCAAACCTTAAAGAGTTAATCAGACACTGCCCATTATTATTGTAGAGAATGAATGACTTGTGAGGGCAGGCAGACAACACTGATTATTATGTGCCAGGCACTGTGTTAGGTGCTGGAGACACAAATACAAACAAAGAGAAAGACAGTGAACTCCTTTTCTGTTATAGGTTAGACCAGATGGCCTCAGAGATCCTTTGTTCCTCTGGGATTCTGTGACTGTGTTTCAGGGAGTCTAACAGAGTGCAAACACATAAAATAAAATCTTTGGCCAGCCATGCTGCCTCTTCAAGTCACACACTTAGAAGTAGATAATCGCCAGAAATCTCTCACTCCAACTTCCCAATCTAAATTAGTAGGCTTGACCAGCTCCAGGAACCTTCTATGATGCTCTGACGCCAGAAATCAATACAGTAAGTGGGTCTACATCTCAGTGATCAAAATATGGCAATTTGCTCTGGAAGGTCCCTGGTTCCTTCTGCCATTTGTGTTCATAACATATGCTTTCATATACATAGCTTCATTTGCTACACAAATGTTGGGTTTTGTTACAAGCCCTACAGCAAAAACAAATACTGCATCTTTACAATTTCCGTTTCTGAATTTTAGCCCAGACTTGGCCATAGAGGGATGCGCTTTGAATGGCTCCCATTCAGCTCACCCAGATGATTTCTCCCACCCAATGCTAGTATCAAAAAGGGAGTTTTAGTAGGTGAGTTTTTGGCAGGCAGACTCATCCGAATCACATTAATTGGAATCTCTTGTTGCAGGTTTCCCAGCATTTCCATTTCTCTGTGGGTACTTTATGTGGCACACACGGTATCTGGCAGGTGTAGGATTCTCATCTCTGATTGCCTATATTCCCAATCTACTTTCCTCAGCTATTTTCGTACAGCAAAGCAATTATGGTTTAAAATCAAGTTTATAACATGCACTCATCCATATTCAGTTCTCTTCCACTTCAGGCGAATCTTACCCAGAGAAAAAAAATATTAAGAGCTATGTGTCAAGGAGGAGCTAGAATTGAGAAAATCCTCCCTGTGCAACACTCCTGTCTTTTGGCACTCAAAAGTTCACCCATCAAGAACTAGTAAAGTACTCCATTCATTGTTAACTAGACAAAAGATAAGGCCCCACTCGCCAAAATTTACATTTCATAGTGAAAAGGAGATATAATGATGTTTACGATAAAATCGAACTCATTTGGAATCATGAGGGCATACAAAATTGATGAAATACTTGATATATGGACCAGAATTTAAGACTACCTCAAAGGACCAAGCTGTATTGATTGATACAGTATTTTTCTCTAATCGATACAGCAAAGCAAATAGAGGTAACAGGATGGACATTTTTCTTTTAAAGTAAAATTATAACGTCTTCTTGTAGATATTTTCACTTACAGTACATTTGCAGAGATAGGAGAAATTATAGAAAAATTATTTCTAAAAATTTTTGCATTCATTGACATACCAGGTCCTTCTGGTGTTAAAGAAAAAGTTTCATTATCTCCAAGTACATGAAATAACAAAATGCACACAATAATGATGACAATGGAAAGGCAGTGGGAGTCAGAGGGATCTGAGTCAAAGTCCTACCTCTGACATAGACTGGTTGAGTGATAGCAGGGCAAACCACTTAAATTTTCAATGCTCAGCAGTACCTAGAAAAGACTATAAATTGCAAAGCAGGTGCTGACCTGAAGAGGGTTTCCTTGCAGGGATTCCTGCAAGTCCCAGCTAAAACCCCACCTTCTACAAGAGGCCTTTCCTGATCTCTCTTAATGCTCCCCTCAATTGATTCTCTTCAGTTTATCCTGTACATAACTTGTTTGTACTTAGTTGTTTGTATATTGCTTCCCACACTAATTAAAGAGCTCCTTGAGAATAGGGACTATCTTTTGTCTTATTGGGTATTATATCCCCAGGGCTTAGCACAATGTCTGAAATACATTAAATGCTTAATATAGAGCAGAGGTTCCCAAACTTATTTGGCCTACTGCCTCCTCTTCAAAACAAAAAAATTACTCAGCACCCCTCCTGGAAATCTGGAAATCTTTAATTCTTTGGCAATTTTTTAAAAATTTGCCTCATTTAAATATATATATATATACACACATATACACATACATATTTTTTAAATGACACATCTTAAATTTGCTAATTTATTATAAATTTATGGGTTTTTTCTGCATTAAAATTTTGAGAATGCAATGTAACCATATAGCATCATATTGTAAACAAGGCATTATATGCACGTATGTGCCCTTGTATGCTGGACTTCCCAACAATAGGTAACATGCTCACCTGCCAACACTTGATTGCTGAGACCTATCAGTGAACTTGAACACTGATGGGTTATAACTTGCATTTTGTGTGTTTATTTGGAAAATAATGTAATCATTAAGACTTAACTCTGTTACACAACAGATGAAATACTTAGCGCTTTTTCAATATTTTCTTAGCTTCTCTTTCTTCTCTTATGTTTCTACTGCCCCCTTAATTTTATTCAATGCCCTGCACCTGAGGCTATTACCACCCCACCCCCCACTCCCCCATTGTTCCTACCCCAACTCCATTCATTGTTCCAGCTCCCCCCAGGGGGTGCCATGGCCCACTTTGGGAACCTATGCATAGAGGATCTGTATGCCTAGGTGGCAGCTAGGTGGCTCAATGAATACAGTACTGAACCTGGAATCAGGAAGATCAGAATTCAGACATTTACTAGCTGTGTGAGCCTGAGCAAATCATTTCACCTATGCTTGCCTCAGTTTCCTCAACTGTAAAATGAGGATAATCACAGTGCCTACTTCACTGGATTATTGTGAGGATCACATGAGATGATCTTTGTAGAAAGCACCTAGCACAGGGTTCTGTACACAGTAGGTGCTATAGAAATGCTTATTTCCTTCCCTCAACCTGCCCATCTCTTAATAAATGCTTACTGACTGACCGACCACACTAATGAAATCGCAGGTCTAATCCACATCCATACATGCAAGAAGAAAAAAATTAATTTAAGAGAAAATACTTTGGATGTCAGCATTTATTAAATCTTATTATGTACAAAGCACTAAGCTAAGCATTGGGGATACAAATAGTAAAAATGAAGCCATTCCTGCCCTCACAGAGCTTAC
>CM053626.1:230861140-230890283 GCA_028646595.1 Phalanger gymnotis
CTGACATATTAAGCCTAGAAAACTAGAATGATTTTGATATCATCCATTATAAGAAACCCCATGAAGAGAATCTGGTTCCCAGAGGCTACAGGGCTCAAAAACTATTAATAGTCATTGGCTTTAGGAGCTACAGCATGGGGTTTACAGATATTCAGGAGATAGGTAAAAGTGTGGCACCAATATAATTTTCTTGCTCCTTCATCTACTTTCTTCGCTCCCATAGTCTTTTGCTCTATCACTCATAATTCTATGTTCCACACGCCCCACCCCAATCACTAGTATTTCTCAGTTTCTCCTGTTTCTACATAGCAGGTAAGGTGGAGAATTATAGTAAACTTGATTTAGGTCCAAGATAGTAACAGAAGAAAAATCTAGGAAAGCCAGTGGGTGCATCTACAAGTTAACTCAGTTGGCTGGAACATGGTGCTAATGAAGCCAAGGTCCCAAGTTCAATCCTGAGCCTACCAATCACCCTCACTCTATTCCTAAGGCACAGACCCTGGCCAGGAAACTCACACAAATAAGCCATTAGTCACATAAGGGATGGGGTGAGGCAGCATGAATGGATGAGCACAAATCCATTCCCACCAGTGAAAAAATAACCCAAGGTGCATATTGTAATGGGCTGTTAATAATGGGTTGGCAGCATTATATTTGTACATGTTACAGCTAATATTCAATAACAGGCTAATGTCTAACATTAGCCCTAGGGGCTGTCTAAATTCATGTTCAATGTCAATGAAAACATGAAAATCGTCCCTTAAGGTGTTAAGTATAATTTATTAGGTCAATCACAAAAGATCTAGACATGAACTGGAAATCGGGCATATGCAAATATTTTAGTTAACAATAAACCTTGGGCTAAAGTTGGACATAAGCCCTTGCATTACATGCTATAGAAAACAGAGTGCATTATTAACAGACAGGTGAAACTAAAAAGGTTTATTTAGCTACAAGTGCAGAGGAGGAAAGAGATGGCACAAACCCCAGAGAATAAGACTGTTACTGTTAGTATCCTATGATCTTCAGCATAATTTCAACATTTTTTTCAAAACAAAATAGCTGTGCCGCTTGCTAGACAACTGAAGATCTGTGAAATCAATGTTTGTCTTTCCTACTTACAGAGATGTAAACCTAGATTAGGGATGATACTTGCCCAGCCTTTCAAATCTCTCAGACTAAACATCCCCCCAAAAATCTAATCCTGCCTCTGGCCACTGCTGTGTTAAAACTGCTCTCCAAGATAGGGAGGGAGGGAGAGAGGGAGAGAGGAAGAGAGGGAGAGAGAGAGAGAGGGAGAGGCTGTGTGTGTGTGCCAGCAAGAAACACAGTTGACATAGGATGCTGTCTGAAGCCCTGTATGACATAACTATAACTAAATTCTTTAATAGATGAGTAAAAATTCAGCCACATGAATTCACTCCATTTCCTTTCCCTTTCCCACAGGCTGTTTGCCATGTATGACATGTACACCCTCCTCACTTTCATCTTTTAGAATCCCTGGTTTCCTTCCAAGCTCAGCTCAAATGTCACCTCCTACCTGAGGCCTTTCCTGATCTCCCCCAGCTGCCAAGATCTCCAACTCTCTCCCCCTCCCCACACTTTACCTTCTATTTATTTTGTATACATACATTTCTGTGGGCAATATTTTTTTTGCACGTAAGTGCCTTGAGGACAGGGACTATTTTATTTTTTGTCTGGTCTTTGTCTTTTGTATTCCCAGTGCCTAGGATGGTGTCACTGTGTTTTCTTTCCTCACCTGGAAAATGAGGTGATTGGACTACTATGTATCATCTCTAGGATTCCATGATCTAGACCAGTGGCATGAAACTCCTACAGAGACAGATCCCTGAAGGCCTCACATTGACATAGAAAATCATAAATTAAACATTATCTATGTTGTATTGTATTTTTATTTATTTTGCTAAACATCTCACAATTACATTTTAGTCTGAGGAATCTTGCTGCAACATGCCAAGAAGGAGTTTGACACTTACACTCTATACTTTTACCCACGGCTAGGCTGGAGCCAACTCCAACTGGTGAGCAAGGACTGATTGTGAGCATTGGCACTGCAGAAATCAGTAAACACTACAAATCAAGGCTTGAGTTAGTGTTTTGTTGATTGTCTAGAATTCAGAAAGTGATGGGAAAACTGTCAAAATGGGGAGTAAACTTAGAAGTGTGTCCTTCATATACAGGTATATGTACATTTGTGTATATGCATACCTGTATGCATATACATATGCACATATATACACATATGTGTACATATATATGTGTATATATGCACATATGTATATGTACATGCTATAGAACAGGTTGTTAAAAATTTACAAGTATACCCCTGGCTTTACTCTTCTCACCTCCCTTTCCCTCTTTTGTTTTATTTTTGAAACAGGTGTCAGGCATCCTGTGGCTGAACAATCAATTGGGGAAAGGAAGTAGAAGAGAAAAAGAATTTATGAAGCATCTACTGTGTGCCAAGAACTGTTAAGCACTTGACAATTATTATCTCAGCTGATCCTTACAATAAACTTGTGAGATAGTATTGAAAGTTAAGGGCAACTAAGTGGCACTGAATTTGGAACCAGGAAGACTCATCTCCCTGGGTTCAAAACAGTTGACACTTACTAGTCACTCTGACACTTACTAGCTATGTGACCCTGGTCAAGTCACTTAACCTTCTTTATCTCAGTTTCCCTCATCTGTAAAATGGGCTGGAGACGGAAATGGCAAACCACTCCACCATCTTTGCCAAGAAAACTCCAAACGGAGTCATGAAGGGTTGGATACAACTTGAAACAACTCAACAACATCAAAAGTATTGAAAGTTATGTTGACTCAGTAACTCACTGTTCCCAGCCCTGCTTGTCAAACACTCAGTCCCCTGATATTTGTCACTAGCCAAGTCATCCCCCATGACCTTTGTACCCCTACCTGCAAATTGTCAAGTTCTTGCTCCTTTGGGGAGGAAGTGAGATGCAAAGGCTTATCTGAACTCTCTTAAAGTCACCTATAAAAGCTGGCTCCACCTTGAAGTCATCCATGATCTCTAGTGATCAGCCCTTTAACATGTTGCTACTGTGACAGACTTATGATAAACACCTTTTAATTCTCTTTGTCCTGAGTTTTACCTTGTTAATCAGGATGAAAGCCCAAATGAAGAATTTTCCTTTCAATGGTAGGTATTATCATTACCCCTACTTTGTAGTTGAGGAAACTGAGGTAGTGATTAAGTAACTTGCCCAGGGTCACACAGCTAGCAAGCATCTGAGGACATATTTGAACTCAAGTCTTCCTGGCTCCAGGCCCACTGTGCCAAATGGCTACCTGAAATTGGAAGCTAAGTATGCACAACTTTGCCACAGATTCTGATTTTCTGAAGAATCACATGATAGAAACATTCTCCAAATTAAGGGACATAACTATTAACAGGCCTGCTTTACTTTCAAGCTTAATTATCCTAAAGAGAAAGAAAATAAATTTAAGGTCAGACTAACCAAATACATTAAATAAATGGAATCTTAATGGCTAGAAGGAAGCTCCAGAAGTCACGATCTCCCCCTTTGTATAGGAATATACCTACCCCATCCCAGAGAGGTGGCCTTCACAAAGATGGCATCTGTTACAAAGCAATCAGACTGGCCAAATTGTTAACAATCACCCTTGTTCTCTGTATTCAAAGATGAACCTGTTAATGGCTATTAGTATGTTCAAAAGTGACAGAATGGTTCTTAACACACTAACAGTTTATAAAATTCTCCCTCTGGGACTCTGAAATCTTCTATAATTAACAAATGTTTATTAGCTCGCCTCTGGGCTCAAGGCACTATATTAGCCACTTTAAGGAGGGAGAGAAGAAGGAAGGAAGGGGGAAGGGGGAAGCAGGATGGGAGAAGGGGAAAGGGAAGGGAATTCAAAACAAACAAACCTTGCAGGGACAAGCCAATATATGGGGAAATCTGTCTGGGCTTAGCCATATCTTTGGAATACAATAAAATTCCTATTTTGAAACAAAAACTGCAAAATATGGCAGTATCGCATAGGGCAAACTTCAAATCTTATTTGATTCACTGGTTTCCATGAGATTATTTTGGCCTTCTTGGACAGATTTTCATGTTTTTTCCCAAAACAGTGATACAATTTTGTAAATTTACCATCTTCAAAATGTACATATCCTTTGATATGTTTTTTTTTTGTTCCAACAAGCAAATGAAATTGTATTTTCTCATTCTAACTGGTATTACACTTATATCTCACCTAAATGTAAATACCTTGAGGATAGGATGGTACCATTTTCTATCTCTGCATGATTTATAGGGACTTGGCAAATGGAATAAAGAAGACCTTAGTTCAAATCCCACTATAAGTATCTACTACCTATGCAACCTCAGACAAATCACTTAATCTGACTAAGCCTCGGTCTCCTCGTCTGCCAAAAAAAAAAATACAAAAGCAGCACCTACCTTATCCACTATTTACTCAAATGAGATAATTTATTAAAAAAAATGCTTTGCTATATAAAGATGAGATATTATTCTCTCCACGTACATAGCCATCATAGTTCAGGCTCTCAGTCAGTCAGTCAATAACCATTTATCAAGTGCTAACTAGATGCCAGGCTCTTTGCTAATCACTAGGGACATAAAAATGATAAAAACAAAAACTCCAGTCCTTGCTTTCAAGGAGCTCACTGTCAAATGAATTCTAACTATACTACTGCAACTGCCTCCTGGATGATGTCTCTGAACTCAGTTTCTCCTCATTCCAGTCCAGCCTCCACACAGCTACCAAGGTGATATTCCTGAAGTACAAGTCTGACCATGTCACTCCCTTACCAAAGAAGCTCTGGACACTCTCAATTGCCTCCAGGAAAAAATGCAAACTTCTCTGCGTTTGATAATGGGACTCCAGCCTACTCCCCCAGATTACTGTCAGTTATAATAACTAACATTTATATATTGCTTACTATGTCTCAGGCACTGTGCTACAATTATTATCTCATTTAACCCTCACAACAATTCTAAGAGATAGGTGCTATTATTATCCCATTTTACAGATAAGCATACTGAGGCAAACAGAGGTTAACTGACTCACCCAAGGTCACACAGCTAATAAGTGCTGAGGAACTCAACTCTTCCTGAATCCAAGCCCTCCACTCCATCTACTGAGGCACTTAACTGCTCTATTATTGCGATGGAGATGCAACTCCATGTAGCTGCCCTACACTCACACAGTTGCTCTTCCCCCACATGTTTCATTCCACCTTTTGTCACTGTGCATTCCCACAGGCTGCACCTCGTGCCTAGAAAGCATTCTCTCCTCCCTTCTGCCTAATAAAATAAAGGCATTTTCTCCTCCCTTCTGCCTAATAAAATAAAGGCATTTTCTCCTCCCTTCTGCCTAATAAAATAGCTCCCTTCAGCTCGGGCATCAGTTTCTACATGAGGTCTATCCTAATCCCCTCAGTTGCAAGTGCCTCTTAGTCTCACAAATTATTTTGTTTCCCCAAATAGAATGAATGATCCTTGAGGTCAGGCACTGTTTTTACTTGTGTCTTTGTATCTCCCCATGCCTGGCATAATGTAGGCATTTAATACATGCTTGAATAAATGGATAATTATTGTTGTCCTATACCGCAATGCCATACAATATCTTACACATAGTATATGCTTAAGGAAGGAAAAAGGAATTAATTAAGCACTTTGCTATGTGCTAGGCATTGTGTTTTATTGAGGACTGAACTGAACAGAATTTTTTTACTGTTTGACACATAACTATGAACCTACTATGTCCTCATAAGAACCCATCCCCCACTTAATCCTCTCTCTTTCTGTCCAGACATCAATCCACCCAAATCTCCAACCAAATACATGTGTACACACAATCCTCCTAGCATCGGGCACCCTTCATCCACTGTCAAAAACTAGGAAAAGAAAAGAAAAAATATGTATCTCCCAATATGTTAAGCATGATTCCATCATATGTCAACCTGTCGCTAACCATTTTAAATGTTTAAGAATTATCTTGAGGCATTCCCGATACGCATGGGACCAGTACATACCAGGACACAGAGAGGATTGTCTCATGGGGCTTCTGGGGTGTTCTCAACAACCTGAAGAATAATGGGAGAGAAGGAAAAACACACTCATGGTGTCCTGGAGGTTTTGTGGTACAGTATCAGGGCTGACTTTGAGATGAATATTTCAATGATAATTTGATAAATGCTGTTTACCTTTAAAATGTGATTATACAGAGTTTCTAATGAATACACTTAGAACATGATGAATTATGTATCAAATGTTCAGTAAAGAATAATATAAAGTAATTGTTTGAAGGGAGAGTTGTTTCCTGGCAGTTTCCCAAAGCTATTACTATATGTTTTTCCTTTCTCAGAAACACAGGATTAGATCTCTGCCAGAGGCAAGATCTTAAACTGGAGAGCGCTGGACTGAATAATAGTTGGTATTAATGTGGTTGTTGTCTCCTCAAGATCTGAAACTACGAAGACCCAAG
This sequence comes from Phalanger gymnotis, assembly GCA_028646595.1. Lineage (NCBI taxonomy): Eukaryota > Metazoa > Chordata > Mammalia > Diprotodontia > Phalangeridae > Phalanger > Phalanger gymnotis. Next base: position 230,867,660 of record CM053626.1, read on the forward strand.
TATAATGTTGATACTGGGGAAACAACAACGGTAATTCCAGCGTTAAAGGTGACCACACTGGTCAGTCCATGACAAGAAAAGGAAGAATCCCTTAGGATTCAATTTCTGTCAGTCAATAAAAGTGTTTATTAAGGGCCTACTATGTGCCATTCATTGTGCTGAGCAAATACGAAAAAGAAAAGCAGTCTCTGTCCTCGAGGATCTTACCATGTAACAATGGAAGACAATGCACAAAAAGAAGCTAAAAAGAGGACAAAGGGGAAGGGTACCAGAGACATGAGAAGTCTGAAGGAGTCCAGCCTAGTGGGAAATTAAGTCAACCAACATCTATTAAGCACTGATCTGTGTGGAGAACCACACGAGACACTAGAAGAAACAAAAGATCAGTCAGTCAGTGTAAGGGAGGCTGAGTGGTCCAATTCAGCTGCAGCAGGGAGTATAAATGGAAGGGGACACCGATTAACAAACTAGTGTCACAGTCAGTGATAATAAGGGTCTGGACTAGGACTGTGCTCAGACGGAAAAGGGAAGGGAATATGGAGATAATGGTTACAGAAGTCGCTAGAAGCACTTATCTACACAGGAGCTCAAAATGGATGAAAGAATTGAATAAGTTCACTTTGCGGATAGTTTCATGTTCTAGTTTTATTCTTGTCCAATAATTTTAAAACAATTTAGATTCAGTTATTTTTAACTTCTGCTTGGTTCAGAGTTAAATGTAAAAATTTAAAAATAAAAGGACAGTTCAGTCTAGAGTATAGAGAATAAGAAGCACCGATTCAGGCTTGGAGTTAGTCAACAAACATTAAGTAAGTGCCTACTGTGTGCCAAGCACTAGGCTAAAAAGCTGGGAATACAAAGAAAGGCAAAAGACAGTCTCTGTCCTCAAGGATCTCACAATCTAATGTGAAGACAAGAGGCAAACGACTCTGTACAAAGGTATAGAGAGATACATATTTGATAAATTGAAGATAATCAACAGAAAGAACATGCTAACATTAATAATTTCCTTAGATAGGCAGTTCTAAAAGTGTGGTACTGGCATCCTTGGCAGTCTCCGAAACCCAGTCAGAGTGGGGGTGGGGGGCATCTGTAGGGTTAAAACTAATAGTAAGTTGTTTTAATTTCTAATACCAATAAATATCCACAGCTATAATCCACATAAATAAAATTTCTTTGGGGGGGCTTCAATAATTTTTAATAGTGTAACAGGGTCCTGAGATCAAAATGTTTGATAGCCACTAGTTTAGATTATAGGATTATAGCTTCGAAAGTCTGAAGGAACTTTAGAGAACATTCCATCAAAACTTCTCTTTTTCAGATAAGGAAACTTGAACCCAGATTGGTAAAGTGACTTGCCTAAGTGATATTCAACTAAGTGACAAAACTTGGATTTGAGCCTGGGTCCTCAGACTTTAATTCCAACATTATTTCTATCACATGAGACTGAAGTTTTGTATGAACACATAGCTAATCAATAACAGAAAACAATATAAACCCCATTTCGCCCCCAGAGTAATTAACTCAGGATAGAATCCATTAAGTGTGGCACCAGCTCCTATATCTGGGTTTGAGAGAGGGACCACAGACCAATAGATTCAATTCAATAAACCTATTAAACACCTGCTTTGCACAGAGCACTGTTCTAGGCAATGGAGAAGATACAAGATTTATATAACAGTTCCTGATTTTATGAAGTTTATACAGGCTAGTAGAATAATTAAAATCCAAAGACTATGGAGAAACGACTCAAGTTTCCTTTCTTGCCTGGGAGAGGATCTGGAGAGGGTAGAGAGGAAACCTACGGTTTCAAAATGATAAGTATGCCCCATTCATTAGGAAAACAAAGTGAGATATGGGAAGTTCCTTAAAGCAAAACAGTTTGTATAGTAAAATGGTCTAGATAATCAGAAATAGGTAGAACTAAGATAAACAGGGTCAACTGGACTATCAACAGCAAATATCCCATACTCTCCCCTCTGTGTGTGTTTGTGTCTGTCTGTCTGTCTGTCTGTCTGTCTGACTCTCTCTCTCTCTCCCTCCCTCCCTCCTACTTTTACAGAAACTAAAATGATCCATGCTGGACAAGCATGAGATTGAAAAATCACATTTTCTGTGAAATCCCTTTGTTATTGCTTTCTAAAACACAGTCTAGACAAATACGAATCCATCTGCTTCCAGGTACACATAGAAAAACTCATCTATATAATAAAATAATTAATTCCTCCTTAAAATGTTCCACTAAGCAGATATTAGATTCACAGCAAGGAAAATATAAAGATTTACTGACAGGCATAGTAAATATTGACCAGAGCAAAACAGAAGTTGATGATTAGTACTGAGAAGCAAAGCAGCCCAGCTCAATAGCAGTTAGAACACAGCTCCATTTCTCCAATCCAATAGATGGCCTCACAAAAATGCAAAATGAGAATGATAGATTTCAGAGTATAATGTTATTTTCAATTGTCAGGCTGTTAATTAAGTACCTAAGCATTTATTAAGCACCTCTTGTGTGCCAGGTACCACACTAAGTGCTAAGCATATAGTTTATTTGAAACTTAAAGACTTAGAGGTTAGCCCACAGCTTTTCATGACATGTATGTGAATGTTTCATTAAGTCAATCAATGAGCTGCAGACTAGTTTTTACATGTCCCTATTTCACAATCATCAACATAATACATATAGAGAGTGGCCCCATGATGGGTGCTGGAAAATGCACATTTAAGTAACAACAGACAAACCATTATAGAACTATTTTTAGTTTGTCATAAATTCAAAAATCCTGTACACATGATAGTGTTCTAAATTTGCAGAAGCAGCAAAATAATTCTTTAAAATTAATATCACCACATTCCCACCATCTACTTGCAACTGAATTGAACCACTGAAGAGCTTAGGACCAACCACATGTGAATCATATGACCAGAAGGGAAAGAGATAGCAAACTAAAGGACTTAGTTCCACCTCTGTCCTAAATAAAAGACCAAAACTACATTGGGATGTTTGGGAGGTACTGGCTAAAACAGGGATATAGGAATTCATGCAGGAAGGCCCTCCTACATACTCCAGTTACTTATAAGGTAGTAAACAGCAGTATAAAGTTTCTGTAGAGGCTGATGTTACTCTGGCATTTCTGAAGCCACTGTAAACCCTTTGCATGCTCAGATGGCTACCTAGGATCTTACTGATGTTGAATAGGAAAAGAACAAGAGGACATAACTCAGGATCTTCCAGTGTCCCTGTATCCTCACCACTGAGAGACTGAGTTGTCAATCAGCACAGAATAAGAACTCCTTAAAAAACCATCAATGGTCACCTGATGTTCACTGACAGCTCAGGTAACCAGTGACATTGGTGGAAAGAGAGTGATAGAGTTTTTTTTCTTCTCCTTACATTTTTATGAGCATAATAAGTTTTTCTGGGGCCCTATTAATACAAAATTTCCATATATGGCCTTGACTGAGTAACTAAAATTATGAAAAATCTCAAATGTCTTGCTTGAGAAAAATATATCACCACTGAAAAATAGCCATTTTAAGGTCCCACTTCAACCTATCTACCTACTGGTGAGCCACAGCAAGAACTGGTCTTCATATCTGAAAATAAGTTTTCTCCAGGTACCATATTTACTAGTTAATTGGACTACTCTTTGTACTTTAGAACCCTTAGAAACTGTATCTACCCCTACTTGGAAGAGAGAGTAATAATTAAATTCAAGATAGCAATGGAGATTTTTCCACAGTATGAAAATCTCTGCACAGGCAAAATGTAATTTATCTGTCTTTGACCTAGATTATGCCAATTAATTTAGATATTTTATTTCCCACATGTGCCAGGATTCTCAGCTGCTACCAAGAATCTTTGCAGAATTGGATTCTCACTCTAAACCACAGCTCTCTTTATCAATCATTGTGAAAACAATGTAGTCTCCTCACAAAAATCCTGAAATTCACATGCTAAAACAAAAATACACTAGATCTTTAAAAAAATGAATGAGTGGCTGAACCAGATAGCAGGACTCCTCTCTCTCTCTCTCTCTGAGTGTGTGTGTGTGTGTGTGTTATAATTTCAATCAGGCACGGCTGGCAGGATGACAGAATTTAAAAGACCCAGATGATTCTGCATAAATCTAACTCATCATCTTCCTTACAAAAAGTCCAGCTCTAATGAAGTCCATAATGATCTGTATAAAATACATTTAATTAGATTATAACTGCAACATAAAGCAGCTGTACTATGCCTTTAAACATTTTCTTCTGTGAAGATCAGAGTTGAAAAGGGGGCTATAAAACATTTCCTGGGTTTTTTTGGCTTTCAAGTTTGGGGGTTAGGGAAAAGAGTGACAAAAGAAAGCATCAGGCACTATTAAGATACCCCAAAACATTTAAAGAACTGTAACATGGTTCTGTCACCTTCTGAGGCCTCAAAAGAAGGAACACAATGATGGCATCAGTTGACTAAAAAGATCGATGGAATGGCACATGATTAGACAGCGGTGGGGTATCCTAATGATCTCCTGAGAGGATACTGATAGAACAAGACTCATTTTCTGCTTCATGATGTGGATATGAAACCGACAACAGAAAAAAAAATACAAAACTAATTACAATGCATTTCAGAGCAGATCCTACCATGACTTTCTTGATAACAAGGAAACCTAACATAAGGTATAAGTCTTTTTTTGGGGGGGGGCAACACATCCATGTGAGAACAATGAAGAATTTCTTTAAAATACATCAGTTAAACTCTAATTGATTGATATTATTCAAGTTATAAAAATCCTTAAGCATAGTTTTAATTTTTTTCCTTTTTAAAATAAAGAATGTGTATAAACTGTCAAACAAAAAACAAATGAATTGTATCCCATCCCCACAGAATTAACAGAGATTTTTAAGTGGGAGTAGAGTAGGTTTATAACATCCAAGTCCTACTTTTCCTCAGCAAAAGGGAAATATCAGACACAAACAGCAGAACTAGGAAAGAAGGGGGATATAAAGAGAGTTCCAGGGCCAAGTCCTTAATTAGGGCCTTATAGGAGAGCAATCATTTACACAAAGGAAAAGTTGGAAGAGGATGCAGCATGACTGGCACATAACAGGTACTTAAATACTTGTTAATTGACTGACCTAGTACTATGTTTCCTCATATTGCAGTTGAGGAAATCAAGGTACAGAAACATGAAAGAAAAAATTGCCCAAAACCATAATAATAACTACTGGAAGAGACTAAATTAGACATGAGCAAGATCCCATGGCTTAAAATTATACCAGAAATCAGCATTGAAAAATGGGCAACTCTCAAGAATGAATTTTCAAAGGCATTTCTTTCCAAATTCCAAAGACAGAGACTGATGTAGATGTAAAGGGACTTAGTGACCAACTTAGATTTTTTTAAAAGACATGTACAGAACAAAAGTGGAATCAAGGTAACATAATAGTGGATAAATGTAAAATATGTCCCAGTCTTGTACAAAGAGTGTGAAAAGTGCTAAAATTCAGAATGAACTGAATTGGTGAGGAATACTAAGCAAAACAGTGACAACAATGACACAATAAGGTTTTCTCAGCTATGCTGAATAAAGAGGAGGATTAAAAAGGGGGAAGGCTGATGCTTGGAGTAGATGAAATAGAATGATGAAAATGAACATTGGGGAAAAGGCACAAGTGATCAACTCTGATTTTGCTTCTTTTTCTCTGCCAAGGAGAATGATCTTTGGACTAGAAAGGACAGAATAAAAATGGCTAACAAGGGAGTTGAAATATGAGATAAACTGGAAAGTGTATGAGAACCCCTAGTTGCTCTTGATAAATTCAAGTCATTGGTCTCAAACAAGGTATAAATCAGAATACTGAAAAAAAAATTGGCCAAAATGATAATCAGGCCACTGTCAATTGCCTCTGAAAGGCTACTATGGAGAAATACTGCAGGACTAGGGAAGGGCAAACATTATCATAAAAAAAAAGGCAAGGAGGAGGTAAAAGGAAGAGAATGAACTCTGCAAACCTATGGGTCAGCAAGCTAGTCTTTGATTTCTGACAAAATTTAGAAGGTATTAAAGAGAGGCTTAAGGGAAATATTAGAGGCAGCTAGGTGGGGCAGTGGATAGAGTACCTGACCTAAAGTCAAAAAGACTCATCTTCCTGAGGTCAAATCCAGCCTCAGATACTTACTAGCTGTGTGACCTTGGGCAAGTCTCTTACCTCTGTTTACCTCAGTTTCCTCATCTATAAAATGAATTGGCAAAAGAAATGGCAAACCTCTCTGGTATCTTTGCCCCCCCCCAAAAAAAAACCCTAAAAACAAAAACAAAAAACCCAAATGGGGTCATGGAGAGCCAGACACAATTGAAAAATGACTTAAACGCCAACGAAAAAGTAGAAAGGGAAGTGGTGAGTACGAAGAATGAGTATGTCTTCATCAAGCTCAGATCATATTAGGTTAATTTCATCTTCTTTTTTTGACAGGCTTCCTAGACTAAATAGATAAGAGACACAGATATAGATATCTATAGATAGAGTTTACTTACATTTTAGCAATTTTGATTAAATTTTTGATATGTGATAAAATTTGATAAAATCCATGCTCTTGGCAAAGTTAAATAGTATCGTTATATGGTTTTGGGACTGGACTCAGAGAATCATTAATGGTTCAATGTTATCTTGGAAAGAAGTCTGCAAAGGAGTAGGCCAGGGATTTATTTGTTTTTGGGCCTGTGCTATTTAACCTTTTTGTCAGAGATTTGCATAAACGAAATAGCAGGTTTATCAAATTTGCAGGTAGCACAAAGTTAGGAGAAATAGCTAACATTTGAGATTACAGAGTGATTATCCAAAAAGACATCGAGTGGCTAGAAAATTGGGCTGAATTTAATAAAGGGAATGTTAATAAGGAATAAATACAAAGTCATACAATTAAGTCCAAAAGAATCATCTTCAGAACTGCAAATACAAAAGAAGTAGTTAAAGAGTAGCTTATCTAAAAAAAAGATTTGTGAATTTTAATCGACTTCATTATGGCTCCTCTTCCATTACAACAAACTAATTATGACTCAAAAGAGCAACATGGTGACCCCAAAAGATAGTATGTGCTTAGGTTACATCGATAGAGGTACAGGGTTCTGGACTAGGGAGGTAATGGCTCCACCAGTTAGACCACACATATCAGGAAGATTGTAGTTAGCTCTGAGCAACAATTTTAGGAAATATACCAATAAGCTAGAGAACAGAATGGTAAGGGGCCTTGATAGCCTGTCATCTCTGAATGAATTGAAGGACTCAGGCATGTTTTGTCTGAAAAAGAGAAGATTTATAAGGGACGTTATAGCCATCTTCAAGTATTTTAAGGGCTATCATGTGGGAAAGTGATTAAACTAGTCCTGCTAAGCCCCAAAAGGCAAACCTAGGAAAAAAGTGAGTGGAATATCCAAAGAAGCAGATTTACAATTCACCATAAGGAAGAAATTTGAAATAATTAGAACAATCCCAGAGTAGAATGGGCACCCATGGGCTCTAATGGGTTCCTTCTCTCTAGAGTCCTCTAGATTGGAGCTCTTCAAGCAAAGGCTTAATGACTACCTGTAAGGGGTTATACTAGGGATTTTTATTCAGGTATGAAACAGCCTGGATGTCTTCTGAGGGCCCTTCTGTGATTTTGTGACAGAACAACCATAACCCTTGCCCAGTTGCCTTTTTTACTGTACCACGCCACCCTCATAATAAGCTTATTCTTCTTGATATTCAAAAACCAATATGTATGGTGAATAGGTATTTTTCTATCTTTAAATTCATCTTACAGAAAAATTACAAAAGAGTTATTTTCCAATCCAAGTATCTATTTCTACCCAAAAAAAATCTGTTTTCCTTTGCCATGCTTCAAAGTATCACGGTCAGGATTTATTTGATGAGAACAATCACAAGAAACATGAGGAACTTGAGAGTCTGAAGAACTATGTGTTCTTATATTCTCCCTCCCCCCCTTCCCTTCCTTTCCCCTCCCTCCCTCTCTCCCCCCACCTCTCTCTATTTCTCTGTCTCTATCTCTTTCCTACCTCTGTGTCTCTATCTCCTCTGTCTCTCTCAATCTCTCTATCTCCCTCTGCCTCTTTCTTTCCATCTCTTTCTCTCTTTCTTCCTCTCTTTTCCACCCTTCTGTTTGAAGTTCTTGATGTTAGGAAGCTCAGAAGTTTTCAAGATACAGAAAAAAGAAGACAAGAAAGGATCTTTGGTACAAAATGACAGCTGGAAGTTTTAATTGTCATCTTAAGGCACTCCTTCCATTTTTTTCCCTTTACATTCTCAAACACTAATGCGTGGAAGTTCTTGGAAATAAAATAATTTATATACAAAATCCTGGCTTTTTTCCTAGGTCACATGGTATGGAGAAGTACTTACAGTAATAAGAGGAATGAAAAAAAAGAAAACCTCTGCTCTTTTACCAAACTGCCTCACTCCTTCCTCAAATCTCCATGTGTCACCCCATCCCCTACCCCTCACAACCATACTTATGTGAACCAAAAATAAAAATGGTACAAGATCCTCTTAATGAAGTTAATGAGGAGATTCTTACACTCTCTAAGCTACTCCTTGGTAATGAGTTGTTTTTCAAAAACATCCATAATACTTGAAGGAAACCATTTAGCACATTAAACAATAATTTACTAACAATATTCTAGCAATGTCATTTCTCCAAATATCTTCTTCCCAAGTCATGACCCTGGAGAACACTACTCCATGTTGCTCTCTGGTTCACCATCTAAGAATTCCCGTATCTTCTCTTTCTTAATCTCAGAGCTATAATTAGCAATTTCTGTACTGGGGCCAAGTAGCCAGGGCAGGAGGATCAGGGGGTCGCCTGGGTGCCTACCCCAGGAAACCACAATATATTAATATACCCCACCCTTGCAGCCCTCCAGAGAAGGCTGCCTACTTGAGAACATGAAGAAAAGCCACAGCTTGGTGCTGTTACAGCCCTTTAAACCTCTGACCCTAAGGCAAAGGTCTAGTCTCTCCTCCCTTGTTATGGCTTCATCACATGTGTGTGCTATAAGACAAAAAGTTCTAAATAAAAAGACAACAGAAACTCATTCATGCCCTTTTATATTGCTATGTTTTCAAAAGTAGTAGGATGGTGTGGGAGGAGTAGGCAGGAAGGATATAAGGGAAAGATCTCTAGCCTAGGAGTGAGAAAACCTAGGTTTTTGTCCTGATTCTATAACTGACTTGCTCTGAGTATCAGTTTCCTCGACTGTAAAATAAGCAACCTGGATAATCAATCAATAAACATTTATCACTCAATCAATCAACAAGTGTTTGTTAAGTCCCTACTATGTGCCGGACATTGCTAGGAACTAGGTAAAAAAAATGAAACTGTCCCTGCCCTCTAGGAACTTACATTCTGAGGCACTTAAAGACAAATATTTTTTAGAAATTGAAGGGATGTCCATCAATTGGGGAATGGCTGAGCCTACTGTGGTATATGAATGTTACAGAATACTATTGTGCCATAATAAATGATAAACAGGATGCTCTCGGAAAAAACTTGGAAAGACTTACATGAACTGATACAAAGTGAAATGAGAAGAACCAGGAGAACATTGTATATAGTAATAGCAACATTGTGCAATGATCAACTGAATGACTTAGCTCAGCAATACAATGATCCAAGACAATTCCAAAGGACTCATGATAGAAAATGCTATCCATATTCAGAGAAAGAACTGATGGAGTCTGAATACAGATTGAAGCATACTATTTTCACTTCATTTTTTCATGGTTTTCTTTTTGGTCTTTCTTCTTTTGCAATATGACTAATATGGAAATATATTTTACATGACTGCACATACATAACATATATCAAATTGCTTATTGTTTTAGGGAAGGAGGAGGAAAGGGAGGGAGAAAAATTTAGAACTCAAAATTAAAAAAAAGACTGTTAAAAATTGTCTTTACATATAAAAAAGTATGTAGTGGGTACATGGGGTGGGAGGAGAGTGTCTGTTATTAAACATTTATCAGTACACACATACATGAACCTATAATTTTATAGCCTCCTAAACTGCTGTTAGCTCTTAAATAAGGGATAGGAGAAGAACATATTTCTCTAAAAATGAATTGGTACTTTATTAGCAGCCACTGTGGCTGACTTCTGAGTTGGTTTCCATCAAAAACAGGATCCTCTATTTCATTCTTTATTGACCAATTCATCAAATCAACCTATGTTATGTTAGCGTTCTCAGAGATGCTGATTCCTATGCTTCTAATTTTAGGTACCAGAAGTTTTCCCAAAGCAGGGATATTGGATAGGTGGGTTAAAGGGATATTGATTTGTTCCCTTGTGAATATACCCCCCAAAAAATTTTTGAGAGGCATTGATAGTCTAGTCTGATTATTCCCTGTCAAAACAGCACTTCTGGGTGATGTGACAACGAAAGGGCCCTGGACCTAGAAACGAAGGACTTAGGTTCAAATCTCAGGACAGCCACTCATTTCTTTTTGAGCCCTAGGAAAGTCAGTTCACCTCCATATAATTCCATTTCCTCATCTATGATCAGAGGGAGGAGGATCCTTTCCTCTTCTACAGATACAATCCTGTGCTCTGCCTAAACTCTTTCCACCCTGTGTCAAATGAGGGAGTTGAACCACACATACCCTGAGGTCACTTCCAATTCTGTATCTGTGATGCCTTGGACTGCTTGTCCCCACTTCTAAGGTCCTTTCCAGCTCTAAGCCTATAATAAATACTATGGTACTGTGATTCTGTTTTTAGGAGTCTAATCAAAAGAACCGGTAGAAAAAAAACTGAATGTCTTTCTTACTAGTAGGAGACAGTTAAGGCTGGTGGGAACCTAAATATTAGCAATATGTGTTCGGCAAATTCCATTTATAGCAGAATGCAAAAGTTAAAAATGGACAAAAAATATCGCCAAATGCTAAAACTACCTACAAAATCCTGTTTAATTTTAAAGGTGTCAGGGTTACTAATGCATATGCAATTCAAACAGCAAAAATAAATTGCTTTTTAAAAACACTGGCAGCCATTACCCAAATCCCTTGCACACACATGAAAAAAGCCTGTTCAAAACACCTCTAAATATAAGACAGGGTTTGCCAAATATGAAATCTCTTGAGGACAGTTTAAGAGATCCATTAATCTGCATGAGTGAGTACGACAGGAAAAGCCTATCTTATCCCCAACCAAATCTTAACTCTAAAAATTGTTACTCAGTCAGAGAGATTATATCCTCAAGCTACCAGGCCACCTTCCTTGACTTCCTAGGGCTAAAATTGGTGTGGGAAGCTAGAAGAAAAAGGAATGCAACTTTAGTTTCATTTTTAATGAGCTCTTATTGTTGTCACAGATTCATTACCAAATTTGAGCACTGTAATTTTTGCTTCAGGGATCGTTTAGATTGGCTCATTTATCAGGGAGGTCTGAGAGTGAGGTTTGCACTTGTGGAATGAGCCCTAGATCTAAGCAGAGGGGTTTGATAATGACTGGTCAGAGATTCCTAAAAAAAAGTAAAAAAAGATTCCTACTGTGAATGGGAGATCATATAAGATGATTTCTACGGTCTTTACAAACCTGAGATTCCATAGTTCAAGGCTCTGGATCTTCTGGAGTGAGAGTTCAGGCTACCAGACCTGCTACATGCTAGAGGGTCTGTGGGTCAGGGATCTTTCTAAGAAAGATATAAATAGGAAACACTAAGGCAGCAATGGCCAGCACTGGAAGCATTCGGTGGAGCATCTAAAAGCCCAACAGAATGTTGACAAGTGAGACACAAGTAACACATGCTGAAGTTGTTTGTGCTTCTGAGGAAAAGAAAGGGACAAGAAAGTGATGACAAGCAGCACTGATATGTAAGAACAGAGAGAAACAAGAGCTTTTCCAAACATATCATTAAATACTAACTCATCTATTTATTTCTATAGCCCTATGAGGTTTATAAAGAACTTTCCTCATAACAATCCTGTGATGTCAGCCTGGGATTAAAACCTTGTTGTACAGCTGGGGAAAAGCCAAATTCCATGAGGGAAGGGAGTCTGTTAGTCAGGGATGAAGCTTCAAATAAGGCAATAACATGGCCAAGACACTGAGTACATTTAATTAGGACTGTACAGAACTATCGTATGGTAGAAAGAGCAACAACTCTGGAGTCAGAGATCCTGGGTTCAAAATTGCAAATCTGATACTACCTGTCTGACGCTCGGCACATCACAACATGTCCTTGACTCTAAAGTTCCTCATCTAAAAAAAGGAGTAATATTAGATGATTTCTGAGGTTCCTTTAAGCTTTGGATATAAAACCCTATGATCTTATGATTAAGTCAAATAATAAATGATAAAGTTGCATTAAAAATGGTAACTGGTCACCTGATCTTATAATGTTAGAATCTTGGGAAATAGTAAAGATATAGACAGAATATATCTGAAAGGTAAAGAGACACAGTAGTATGGGTAGAAAGCTGGCACTGGAATCAGGAATAAGTGGTTTTAAATCCTACTCCTGACACATACTAGCTGTGAGACCATGGGCAAATCTTACAACCTCTCAGTGCCCTAGCAAATCTCTAAGATGATATGTTACAGACAAGTTGCCTATTTGCTTTGGTAGAGAAAATCCCTGTTCTGGCAGCTCCCAATACTAATGAAAGCATCGCCAGTGCAGGTTCCTAAGGACATCAGATTTTATGTCTTATAAAATCGATGACAGTTGTATTTCACAGTCACAGATAACATGCAATAAATCAGAATCCTGCAATTAAGCAGAAGCGGAAAAACAATTCCAGTCTCTGACAATTATTTCCGTTGCCTTCCAAATAAGATGGAGAAGTAATTACAGTAATTTCTAAGCATATCTTGTATCATGTTTGGATACACATCAATTGCTCTGGCTGTGGTGTGTGTTTGTGTGTTTTAAAGTTTGGTAACTGGGTGGGGGAGCAGGGAACGCTCCAGATTTTAGGCTATCTGCTTTGCCTCTAAGACTTGTTGTGAAGGATAACTCAGTAAATGAGATATTACCTGAGTGATGGATTAACTACCTGTGCATGGGCAAAATAAAGCAGGAAAAAGGACTGAATTGTTACCCCTCTCCCAAATGAAAATGCACCATACAGAATTCCATTTTATTTTACCAAGTTGTAAACTGAACTTATGTTAAAGATATGGCAAAATACACCACTGGATACAGTTGATGAATTGGTTCATTTGTTAAAATGTTTTTCTTTTTTAGCCTTTTCTAAAACAAGAAATGGCTCATGGAGTTGGGAAGGAAGGGGAGGAATATATTCAGAAATGAAAGTGATATAAGAATAAAACATATCAACAAAAAGGAGGAAAACTTAACAAAAAAAATGTCATCTCATGGATTAGTTTAGTCTGGAAAATAATAAGAACATGAGAATAGTCTTCCAAACTAAATAAACCTGAACTATACCAATGTTGCATTTAATACAAATCCCTGACATCCAAGGGCAGGTAATGAGGCCTAAGAGTATACTAATGTCAGTTATGATTGTTATTAGCATCTTAGAGGGAGCTAGGTGATACAGCACAATAGAGTACAGAGCTTTGAGTAAGGACGATCTGAGCTCCAATTTGGCCTCAAACACTTATTAGCTATGTGACCCTGGGCAAGTCACTTGACCTCTAGCTGACTCAGTTTCATCTTCTGTAAAACGGGGGTAATAATAATAATATCTATCTCCCTGGATTGTTGTGAGGTTAGAATGAGACATTTGTTAGGTTCTTTGCAAATGTTACATTATGCAAATACTTTTGCTGTTCAGTTTTTCAGTCAGGTTCGACTCTTTGTGAACACTTTTAGTGTTCACTTTGGTGGCAAAGACACTGAAGTGGTTTGCTATTTCCTTCTCCAGTTCATTTTACAGATGAGGAACTGAGGTAAACAGAGTTAAGTGACTTACCCAGGGTCACACAGCTAGTAAGTGTCTGAAGCCAGATATGAATTGAGGAAGATGAGTCTTCCTGATTCCAAGCCCAGTGATCTATCCATTGTACCATCTAGTTGCCCCTACAAATGCTAGTTCTCATTATTACTGTTCCCTCCTAAAGAGGTTGGGTGGGGTTAGGTGAAGAGAAAAGAACACAGAATTTGGGTCGCAGGTGAGGACCTAAGTATAAAACCCAGTACCATCACTTATTATAGGTGCGATCACAGGCTAATCCTTTACCTTCTCTGGGACTCAGTTTTTATGGAAAACAAAGGGTTATACAAGGTGAGATCTCTTTGAACATTAAATTTGTGATCCTACTTTTGCTCCCATTTTCCAAGGGCACTCTCTAAAGTAAGGAAAGGGTAATTTAGGCTAATTGTCATTTTCCATGTGAAGCTTTTATTGATCTAACCAACTACTAGTATCTATTCCTTCCTAAAACCAATTTGTATTCATTCTGTATATGTCATGTATATATTCATTATATGTTTATGTTATCTCTGCCACTGGAATGGAAACTCACTGAGGGCAAGGACCCTTTCACTTCTGTCTTTGTATCTCTAGCACTTAGCACAATGTCTAACATATGATAAACACTTAATAAATATTTGTTGATTGACTAATGAATGGTTTGGCTAGCACTCATCAGAGTGAAACACAGTGAACATGAGGAACATTATTACAGAATAGAAGAGGGAAGGAACTTGTGGCATGTTTAAGGATTGAGAGGATAGGGAGAGAGCTATTGTCTAGTTCGGTATTACATTTAATAACTCCTCATCCTTGGGGCAGCTACTTGTCACAGTGAGTAGAACACCGGCCCTGGAATCAGAAGGACCTGAGTTCAAATCCGGCCTCATACGCTTGACACATGTACTAGCTGTGTGACCTTGGGCAAGTCACTTAACCCCAACTGCCCTGCCCCCCCAAAAAATAATTCCTCATCCAAACCTAGTCGTGCCTTTTTCTCTCCTTTTTATGGTGCTATGATCCATTTTATAGCTTGAACTATCTTCATTATGTGAAAGCACCCAAATCTATTTATATCTACAATCCACATCCCTCTCCAGGGTACTAGTTAGTTCTCTATCTCCAACTGCCTGCTAGACATTTAAACTAGAAGTGCCTCATCATCATGAACTCAACAAATCCAATTTTGAACCCATCATCTTTCCCTCCATCTAAAACTGCATTGCTTCTCAATTTTCTTATTTTTGATCATGGTAACACCATTCCTTGCCATTCACCTAGGACAAAAACCTCAGTCATCCCTGACCCTTGATGTTTTTATCTCCTCACGTACTCAGAATCAAAGAACCACAGAACTTGAATTGGAAGATGTTAAGGAAAGGAACCCACCACATCCTCAGACAATCCCTTCTGCTTTGAGGACAGTTTCTCTCACATCAAGCCTAAATGGATTTCTTGGCCACCTCCACCCATTTTTCCTAGTTCTGTTCTCTGGGACCAAACAACAAGTCTAATCCCTCTTCCGAGATGACAGCCAAGTTCTCTCCATCCTTCCTTCATGATATCTTTGTGAAACTATTCCTTCCTTTTCATTCCTAAGGACATCATCCTAATCGAAGCCTTCCATACCTCATACCTGTTATATAAGAAGAGCTTTCTTACATCATTGCTTACTTTCAGTTTATACCCTTCAAATTCATCCCACACGTTGTTTAGTGATGAATTTTCTAAAAGACTGCTCTCCTTATAACTTTCATATACAAATGAAAGGCAGCCTGGCAGAATGTTTATAGCACTGGACTTGGATGCAGGAAAGTCTATGCTCCAGTTTCACCACAGATATTACTTATATGACCAAGTACAAGTCACTCCAAAGATCAATTCCCTATTCTGTATATAATACTCCTCCTTAATCCATAGTGCTTTGGTGGGGAGCCCAGGCTGCTTTTCCATGCTGACAGAAGGCTTTGGATTAGGGTGGAAAGGAAAGTTACAAGCAAAATGAGAATAACAGTATCAGTAGTATCTATTCCAAATTGTTATTGTAAAGTTCAAATGAGTTGTATAATTATATAATAGATAATATAATATAGATATTATATAGTATACAATGATACCATATATATTATTTAATTATATTATGGAATATATAATTATATATCTAGCAATAATATGTAATTCTATATTGCACAATAATTATTTTATGTCTAGTATACATGATTATATAAATATACTTTAACACACACACACACATGCACACACACACACATGCTCCTTAACCTGGCGAAACAGGTCTTCTACATTCTAGTCCCACCCTACCTCCCTTGCCTTTATCTCCTCTCTAGTCAACTCTGGTCTATTCATTATAAACTAAACATTCTATGCTAATATCCCACCTCTATGCCTTGGTTCACATCATTTTTCCTGCCTAGAATTTCCTTCCTGTTACAACCCACTTTTTCAAAAGCCTCCCTTCAAGACTCAGTTTCAATCCAATCTCTTGGGTGAAACTGCCCATAACCACTCTAGCCCATGCCGTTTCCTCCATCCACTGTCATTCTACAGTACTGGCAGCCTATACTTCTTATTTGTACTCTAATCATTCCTTGCCTAATGATAGCTCTTTAGATGCTGCAGAGAATCTCATCAGTTTCAGCCTCGCCGATATCTCTCACATCTGTCCCCTCTTTTCAGTTTCCATGGCTATTCCCTTTGATCAGGTCCTCATTACTTTGTTCTTCGATTGCTGTTAATAGACTCCAAACTGATCTCCAGTCTCTCTCCTCTCCAATCTAGCCTTCAGAATGCTCTGAAATAACTTTCCTAATGTGTGGGCATGTCTCCATCAGTCACTTGTTCAGAAAACTTCTGTGCCTCCATGTTCCCTTCTGAATAAAGCACAAAATTCCCTAACTTGGCATTTAAGGCCCTATGATACCTTTTCAGGCCTATTTCATACTGCTCCCTTTCAGGCACTGTACATTCTATCCTGGGAAGGTTCCAGTCTAACCAAGTCCTCACATACCAATTTCTCCTTTTAGAGTCTAGAGAACTTTTGCCCGTCTGCCCCGAGGCTTTTTTAGTTAACTGACTTTCTGGGCCTGTGGCTGAAGAAAACCTTCCCCTCTATACCACAAACATTCTTAAGCTGCTCTTAGTATAAGGGAATATCCTAATCTCGAATCCCAACTCTCCTTCCTTCCTTCCTACCCTATTACATACTCTAGACAATAAGAATACATCATCTAGGATTTATTTACAAGGAAAAGAGAATATATAAATTCATAAATAACATGCCAGGATAGAGTAATTATAAGAACCTATAAAAAGAAGTCCTAAGACTGCGTGGCTCTTAAACTAAATGATGACAGGCCTAGTTTGGTCCATCCTGATTCACTGCCCTCAGGGCTCACAGATGTGAAGTCTTTGCTCTTAGGCCACCTGGTGAGTACCTTGGATCAAAGCCATTCTTAATTCATCCATGGTACCATCCAAGGATTTCTCTCTGCCAACTAGGAAGCCTGCTGAAAGCATGGTGGGCTGGGGATGCTCCACTCATATTTCTACCCATCACTTGCTATTCAGTTTCTCTATTCCCCACCAAGGGACAAACAAGAAAATATAAATGTGTAACAAATAGGTGCTCCCATTACACTTCCAGTAGGATGTAAATTGCTTGACAGCAGGGACCATTATCTCCCATCATCTCAAAAAGTCATATTAATTTGGCCCATTACACAAACCCCTTGCTTGCAAAGTTCACGACAGACAGTCTCTTTCCTTATATAGCGCAACTGAACTACTCAATCTTTCCCAATCACATCCTAACCACTGTTCCACTTCTGCATATACACCTGATAGGTATAAGAGCAAATGCACATGGCCCACCATATCTACCCAGTCCTAGACATGCTTCACATTCCACCTCCCTTGAGGAAAAGAATGTCTCGATTTTGTATTCATATCTTCAGAACTCAGCAAATAGCAAGTGCTTGGCAAATAGTGAGCACTTAATTAATGCTTTTCATTCATAAATGTTTTTATTCATTCTATAATTCAATCTTTCAAATATCTAAACCCAGAGATAATCCTACCCTTACCGTCTACATCCCTGAAGGTATTGTCTTGAGCAGGCTCAACACATCCAGTTCCTTCAAATGATTCCCCACTTGGAATTATCTCCGGTCTCCTTGCCATCCCCATGTGTATCAACTTGCCAATGTACATGCTAAAATGTGCCACCCTGACTTGATCACAGTACTTCAGACCTGCCCAAGGTACCATTTTACCCTTTCTGAACATTTGTTTTTCAGTTGTTCCAGTTGCGTCCAATTCCTCGTGACCCATTTAGGATTTTGTTTGGCAAAGGTATTGGAATGATTTGCCATTTCCTTCTCCAGTTCATTTTACAGATGAGGAAACTGAGGCAAAAAGGTTAAGTGACTTTGCCCAGAATCACACAGATACTAAGTGTCTGAGGTCAGATTTGAACTCAGGAAGATGAGTCTCCTTGACACCAAGCCCAGCACTCCAGCCATTGTACCACCTAGCTGCCCCTTCTATGTCCCTCTTACTGAAGGCATGTTGCAACGATGAAAATATTAAGCTTACATTACATTAAAACCTTGGGATCTTTTTCATATGACATGTGGTCTAGTCATATCATTCCCATATAATATGTGAGAAGTTAATCTTATAGCCCAAATATGACTGTATACTTATCCCAATTAAATTTCATCTTATTTTCAACCCATCATTTTCTTCTGTCAAAAATTTTTTTGGATTCCAATTTTGTCTTACAATATGTTGCTAATTTCCCAGCATTGAGTCATCTCCAAATGTGAACAACATGCCAACTATTCCTTCATTCAAGTCAGTGATAAAAATACTAAGTAAGATAATGCCAAAATACAGGATGTCCATAAAGTCCATGTGCAATTTAAAATAGTTGTAACTTTGTAACTATATGTGATAGAAAGAATCTGTAATGAAGATTAGAAAGTTTGATGTATTTAGTTTATTTTTGTCTTTAGAAATTTTATTTTTATTTTATTTTTAGAAATTCAACTTAAAAATTACTTATTTTTCAGGATTACTGTTGACTCATGGCTTCGCTAGAAGAGAAAGCAAACTGTGTTCTTTGGTTGGTTGGCTGAACTAAAATCTACCACAGCTGTCCAAAGTCTACTACTTTCTTGGCCTTCTCGTTCTCCAGATTTGACTCCACTGGATTTCTTTTTATGGGGACATGTGAAAACTAATGTTTATCCCACCAAACCTCGATCTAAAGAAGACTTGAAAATCAGCTTGAAAATGTTTTCCATGAACTAACAGAATCCTATTAACCTTTGTATTAGTAATGATGGTGGACATGTTGAAAATTAACAAGAACAATTAAAAAATTAAGTGTTCTTTTGCTTTTCACAGATTCCATCACATATAGTCACAAAGTTACAAGTATTTTAAATTGCACATAGACTTTATGGACACCCTGTATATTCCTGGGACACTATTAGAGGCCTACTTCCTTTCATTCTGCTGGTTCTGGTTCTATCTACCTGTACTATGGTACAGAATATCAAAGAGGCAGCCATTGGGCCACAGCACGCTCAGTTGGGCTGAACTTGAATAAAATATAATTGGGAAATCTTTAATAAAATAAATAAAAATACAACAGAACATGGCTAGTGGTTTTCTAAGTTGATATGCCTCCCACAAGGATTCTTATGTAGTAACCCTTATTTCAATATGAGTTTGACACCACTGGTCTATGAGCACATTTCTCCATCTTGTCAATAGTGATACCATGAAAGACTTTGCTTTGAGTATTAACTCAATATACCAGTCTAATAATACACTTGAAAAAAAAAAAGGAAACGAGTATAGCGTAACATGGTCTGTTCTTCATGAAGCCATGTTGGAACTTAGTGATCAATGCTTTCCTTTCTCAATGCTCACAAACCTTCCCTTTGATAAAATGTTCTAGGATTTCTACTCAGATGTTAAGTTCTATTAATTCTGTGATCTTAGTAATCCATTCTTGATTACAGCAAAAGTACTAGAAACCATGGATTACAGAATGGAAAGATCCACCTATTTCTCTAGTTCACAAATAATTCTGACTCTAGTCAAATCAATCTAATACAATGAACATGCAGGTGGCTATTTTCTTCATCCCAGGAGTCATGACAAAGGCCCAAAAAGTGTGTATAGGTAGACCTTACTTTATTCAAGAGGTGGGTTTACTGAAAAATTATATAAGTCCAATTATATTTTAAACACAATAGAAGAGTTACCATTTAAAGGACATCTATGGAGAAGCCTTCTATGAGGGGAGCAAATGTATCCTAATTGGGTTCCAGTGCTGGTCTATACTTTTCCTCTCACTAAATCTGGCTTATACAGTCTTATTGTAATCTATCATCACACTCCTAATACCATAGGTGAAGAAAAGGACAATAATCAAAGTGAGAGGAATAGAAGAATCGTGATCATAAAAATCTATTTAAGTGAGATAATTGGAATGAATGTCAACATCAACTTGTCATAATTTTTAACACTGTAATTTAATTTCTTTCCACACATGGCTTTTTTTTCCTTGCAAAAAAAGATCTCATTTTAAAGCAGAGGTCAATAATTTGAAATCACCTTATGGTTGAAACAATATATTACTTTACAGAGAACACTGGAATTGGCATCAGAAGAGACTTTGGTTTGAATCCCAAATTCAAAGCTTTAAACACTAGCAAGTAAGATATTAACTATTATAATTATCTGAATTTTCATATATTGAGTTTACTTAAAACAACCTATACCCCCAAAACTCTCCTTAGCCCCCACTGTATATTAACATGCAAACTTTAAAATCTCAACTCAGTCACTTGGGGTATCAAAATATGTACCCCAGTACACATTTTTGTAGCTTCTAAAGGAACTTAAGGAAAGCTACAAGTACAGGCATCCCAGTAGTGGGGTACTGGTACATATGTACCCCAGTAGTGAGATACCTGTACTTGTGGCTCTCTTTAAATATTAAGATCATAGGATCACAGATCTCCATATGGAAAAGACTTTCAAAATCATGTAATGCAAACACCTCATTTTACAGGAGAGGAATCTAAAGTCTAGAGAGGTTAAGTCACATAAGCAGAAGATAACATGGCCAAGATTCAAACCCCAGGTCTTTTGACTCTAAACCCCAAGGCCACTTTTGTGACAAGAAAGATGCGATTAATGTCATGTCTTAGGATCACAACATTGGGATAACTAAGGTCACATGTTGCAAGATCAGCAATTCTAAGGTCTTTGAGTGTATGGGTGACATTTGTTTATGAATGGGAAATGTAAGGTGCGCTATATAAAAGCTTAAAGCACTATATAAATGCTGTTGTTGTCCAGTCATTTCAGTCCTGTCCAACTCTGCATGACCCCATTTAGGATTTTCTTGGCAAGGATACTGGAGTGGGT
This sequence comes from Phalanger gymnotis, assembly GCA_028646595.1. NCBI lineage: Eukaryota > Metazoa > Chordata > Mammalia > Diprotodontia > Phalangeridae > Phalanger > Phalanger gymnotis. The sequence goes on from CM053626.1 coordinate 230,889,056, forward strand.
TTGCCATTTCCTTCAACAGATCATTTTACAGATGAGGAAACTGAGGCAAACAGGGTTAAGTGACTTGCCCAGAGTCACAGAGCTAGTAAGTGTCTGAAGCTGGAATTGAATTCAGGAAGACGAGTCTTCCTGACTCCAGGCCTACTACTTCCACCCATTATTAATGTTATGACCTCTCAATAGGTATATTCTTTAGACCTCACAAGATTACATGGCTAAGGTTAACATTATACATAATACAGACTTTAAATAGTGATAGTTATCTAATGCCAAATATAAATTCATTGTTCAATAAATTTCTATGTGTGCCTTTGTTTTGTAAGTTCTTAAAGAAAAGAAACTATTTCTGTTAATTTGCTACATAAAGTTCCTTGCGCAATGATAATCATAAATAAATACTTAAAATAATGAAATTATCACTAATTTGGACTACCTAAATGGAAGTCCTTTAAGAATCAATAAAAAGTTTAAACTCTGGCTCTAATCAGCCAATTAAATTTGGTAATTTGGTCATCAGTTTCCTTTACCTGACTAGCCTCAATTTCTTCAATAGAAAAACGAAGAATTTGAATGATATGACCACCCTTTCAGCTTTGTTAGTCTGTGTGTCTTATGATTCTAAGTGTAAGTGATGATTTTTCTTTTTTAAGTGATGGTTTTTCTAAAGACATGAAGTTTTAGCATTTTCAAGCACATCGAATAACATGAACTGGGCTAGCAGAGTGTGGCCACCTAAAAGTTATCAGAGGATCTCTCCTGACAAACAGATTAATAATGGTTTGTAATTGGTACATCCATTGTTTGGATTAAATAGATGCTAACAAAGTACCAGGAAATATCTCTTTCACATAGATTAAACACGAGTCTCTCAATCTTGTATATAGGACAAACTTTACTTAGATAATCTTCTTTTCATAGCTAGTCCAAAAGTAAACGTTAGCCATTCCATGTTCAAATTACCATTAACTCTCAGTAAGTGGGACTGAATGATATTTTAATGGAAGCAATTTTGACTAAGAAAGCAGTGAAATGCATAATGAACCTGAAAAATTAACTCTGACCATAGAGAAAAGCAGATGTCCCTGGCTTAATAAAATATGAGCTGGACCCTAACTTTATGAGCACATTCTTTCCAGAACATCTGATGCCTTCATGTTTTGGAATGCCTGTTAATTGTTTAAAGTTTTGATGTTGATGTTTTCTGCCTTGCTGTGTGTACTTAACCTAC
>CM053626.1:230890783-230951247 GCA_028646595.1 Phalanger gymnotis
CTTTCGAAAAGGCACAGGGTCAAGGGAGAAAATTCAATAAAGGGGGATAGGTTAGGAAAGAGCTAAATATAGGTAGTCTTTCACAACATGAGTATTGTGGAAGGGTTTTACATAATGATATGCATGTGGCCTATGTTGAATTGCTTGCCTTGTTAGGGACGGTGGTTGGGGAGGGAAGAGGGGAGAGAATTTGGAACTCAAATACAAAAGATGTTCAAAAACAAAAAAAAAAAGTTTTTGCATGCAACTAGAAAATAAGATACACAGGCAATGGGGCATAGAAATTTATCTTGCCCTACAAGAAAGGAAGGGAAAAGGGGATGGGAGGGGAGTGGAGTGACAGAAGGGAGGGCTGACTGGGGAACAGGGCAACCAGAATATATGCCATCTTGGAGTGGGTGGGAGGGTAGAAATGGGGAGAAAATTTGTAATTCAAACTCTTGTGAAAATTAATGCTGAAAACTAAATATATTAAATAAATTTTTAAAAAAGCAAAAAAAACCCAGTACTATAAAATTGACTATTGCTAGCTATTAGTCACAAATCCCTTCTGACAGATTATTTTCATTAGAAAATTAATTGTATAAATGACTTGTTTGAAAGCATCTTCATTACTGTTTGAATGAAAACACAGTTGGCAACAGTCTATACTAAAGGTTTGATGGAAGTCTAGAGTTTTCTGATGTTTACTGCTCAGCCTCTGTTCCTAGGGATGCGGCCAAGTTGGAGTCATATGACAGGGATGCCTCAAAGTATTAAAGAATGTGCTTTCCCCTTACCCCAACTTTCTACCCCAACTTCACTCTCTTTAAAGTAGCTGGCACTTTTGAAATGCTTGCAAATGTTCCTAAGCAGAACACACATACACTAGTGACTAATAAACTGGGTTACTAAGGGTCTTCTGATATGGATTAGTGGTTTGTAGTGTAAGAATTGATTTTTTAACATTAATGAATCCAATATGTGTGACTATTTGAGACAAGCAATTAAGGCTCTAAGATCTTTCTTGGTTAATTAAGTGATTTTCATCTCTGAGTTTGGCTGAGAGAGGGTACCTCTCAACAGCTATGGTTAGAAAGAATTGTTTTGTGTGACAACATTGCTATCAGATTCTGTTAACGAGGTCTGTGTTTAAATCTAGACTTTAGTAAGTAGCCTATGGACCCTTTCTCAAAATAATGTTGTGAGTTTTTTTAAATCACTAATTGAAAAAAATGTTAAATTTCAGTCAAAGGTGAGTGAAAACAAAGTTGTAAATTTTTTTCCCATCCAAGTTAATGTACCCCTTGGAATTTAGAGGATTTAAAACCCCTGAGCTAAGTTCACAAAGAACCACCTTGGGAAATTCACTTAAACTCTCAGAGTCTGCCTCAGTTTCCTCATTTTTACAGTGACAGGCCTGGAGTAGATGATCTCTCTGCCTCTAAATCTATGATCCCATGGTCTTTACAATCCATACTACAGAAATGGCTACTGGTCATGCTTTCGTCTTTTTAGCACCACCCATTGAGCCCTCCCCTTAAAACAACATAATTTTCTCATATGAAAGACATCTAAGAATATTGATGAATATTCATTCATTCATGATGAATGTCAGACTACATAATCAACCAATTAACTACTTGTAAATGAATTAATAAGTGGTTAGAAGAGCAAGAGCCAGTGAACTACTGCCTGCTTATAGCACTCAGCTACATCAGAGAAAAACGACCCATTGCCAATTTGAACAACAGACATGTAAAATCTTGCTCTTAAGAAAAGACAAAAGGAGAGAGCAAACCAGGAAGCTAGACTCGAAACAGAAATGTAATTTCAAGGCAATTCTACTGAAGCACGTGGGTTTGGTTTTGATTTTGAAGAGTCGAAAGCAGAAATACCATCTTTGTGACATTTGCTATTTATTCATTTAGGCTTTGCACCTCATTTCATTCCTACTTCCAAAGAGTATTTGAGGAAGCTTATGAAAGCAAACACAATATGAAGCAGAACACAACAACGATAACAACAAATAACGTAAAGGAGTGGAGAATAGATGTTACTAGGTGCTGCACCTGGGATGAGTTAATTACTTCAGTTGGAGTAATGGAGCAATGGAGCTTCCTGGCAACAAAGGCAGAAGAGGAAAAAAAGTCATCCATACCAGTTGTGATACTTGATTGCCATGTATTACCAAGCACAAAACACAAGTGTAGTAACCATAAGGTATATGAAAGTTATAAACATGCCAAATGGGCTGAAAGAAAATACAGTGAGCTAAATACATTCCTAAAGAATTCTGCATGTCACATAAGAGAAGATTTAAATAATCACTCTTTTAAGAGGGAAAGGTTTTTTAAACACAGCTGTGAGAATGAGTTGAAATTTAATGAAGGGTCAAAAGGAAAGTGGTAAGATAACATGACAATATGGTAACATAACAATATGAGTATCAGGTGAAGAATTCTCCTCATGGAGATTGTGTTGTAGCACTGAGGAGTTTTCCCAGAACTTCCACTTTGGAGTTGCTTCCCTATGATGCAAAAAAGAAAGTATTCCAGGGACTTAGCATATACCCCAGTATGGAATTTGGGGTGGAAAAATCAAATAAGATATTCCTAACAAGCACAGTGCCTTACACCTGGTAGACCCTTAATAAATGTTTCTTGAATTAAAGTGAATTGACCATCTATTTAGAAGCATCCAAGCAGACCAGCTCTAGTAAGACAAGGACCAGACAGCTTAGGTGTGTGATACAGTATTTTCCCCATTTCCTCTGAGAAAAGAAATGAATGGAATGATTTCTACCTCAAAAGTAAGCTAGCCAAAATTCAGAGTAGGGAATATGAATAGCTTGTTGATTACTGAATGTAAGGTTCTGACTCTTCCAGAGAAACAGGATCATTGCTATGGGAAAGCTAAAGAGGAAAAAAAAGACAGTGATGCATGTTTTCCCTAGAGTATGAAGATGCTATATTTTCTCAACAAACATTTGCATTTTTAATCAACTGTCTAAATTAATAAAGTGTCTATGGGAAACACAACATATTTAAAAGGTAGTATTTGAGCTGTACGGTAAGAGTTTATTGTATTTTCTTTCTTTTTAAAAACAGCTGTTTTATTAGTACCTTTTGTTTTTAATATCACAGTCCTATCTGGCAATACCTAGGCTCCTTTTAGCCCTACTCCAACCTGATCTCTCCCTTGTTACAAAGAAAAACAATGAAGCCATAACACCCGAAACATTGACTGTGTCCTGCAACTCACACGACATTTACCTTAGCTGTCCTTCATTTCACTCTTGTGAGGACAGAGATACATTTCAGCGTCTTTCTCTGAGGCTAAATATGGTTTTTGAATTACTCAGACTTTGAATTTCCTTTACCAATTTCTGTCTACATTACAGCTTGGGGTCTGCTCATTTCACTCTGAAGAAGTTCATACAAATCTTTCTGGGCCTCTTCATTCCTCACAGTCATCATTCCTTACAGCACAATGATCAGCCTTAGTCTCAAGACCCAAATCTCATGATTATCAAACAAATTCAGAGGTATATTCAAGAAGCTGTTTTTTGATTGAAGCCAATTCGAGAAACATAAAGTTTACAAAGCAACACGGGAGGCTTAGGGGTAGGAGAGGGCAGATACGAAGCTTAGCTAAGAAATAGAATCATAGCTTTAGAGCCTGAAAGGACTTTACAAACCAAACCCCTCATCTTTTTGATGGGAAAACTGAGACCCAGGAATGTCTAATGATCTACCCAAGTCTCAGAGAATAAGCCAAAGTACAAGAGTGTAACAACTAGCTTGGGAGGAAACAGGGGAGGCCACAGGTGGGGTGGAGGAAGGGCATGGGAAAATCCACAGGACACACTTTTCAGTTTAATTTATATCACTGACATTTTCTCTATCACTCTTTTTAAAGTCCAAACAATCAGTAAAATGATAAACCGAGCCCTATTTTGTAACATTTGAAGATTTATCCAACTATAAATCCTCAGAGCGAACCATCATCTCTCTCTCAATCAGTTCCAGCTGGCTCTGATGGTCCTCCCACCTTCATGTGGACTTGGGCTCTCTGATTCCAGAGAAGTGCTTTTGCCACCATACCATCGTGAACCCCACAAAGGTCCTTGTCCCTGTGAAGTTTACAGTGGAGGTGGGGGAGATGTCAGAATGTGACACTGCCAGAGATGACTAGAATACACAGAATCTCAGAATTTGACAACCAGAAGGGTCTTCAAGACCCCATTCCTGTACAAAAAGCATCCCCACCACAACACACCCAACAAGTAGTCATCTGATCTCTGCTTATTATTAAGCATGAATTCATGTGAAGTATATTTCAGGGGTGCGAAATAAAGTTTTTTATGAGGTATACACTGGCAAGGGGGGAGAGGGTCTACTATTTTTCTTTTTTTTATAAGTTTATTTATTTTTAGTTTTCAACATTCACTTCCATTAGTTTTAAATTTTCTCCCTCTCCCTCCCCAAGATGGCATGCAATCTCATATAGGCTCTACATATACATTCCTATTAAACATACTTTCATATTAGTCATGTACAGAAGAATTACAATGAATGGGGGTAACCACAAGAAAGAAAAACATAAAACAACACAAAAAAAAAGAATTAGTTTGCTTGAATCTGCATTCAGACTCCATATTTCTTTTTCTGGATGTGGATGGCAGTTTCTATCACGAGTCTTTTGGAATTGTTTTAGGTCCTTGCATTGCTGAGAAGGGCTGTCTATCAAAGTCAGTCATTGAACACTGTGGCTGTTACTGTGAACAATGTTCTCCAGGTTCTGCTCATTTCACTCAGCATCAATTCATATATGTCTTTCCAGGTTTTTCTGAAGTCCACCTGTTGATCTTTTCTTATATCTGCTATTTTTTCTTTCCTCATTTTCAACTCTAAAGTGAATATATATGTATACACACACACATATATCTCTATGTATGTATATGTATATGTATATCTCGAGAAATGTAATTTTCCCATTTCTGCTTTGTCAACATATCCATAGAGGGGGGAAAATTTTGAGACAAAATGTTTCACTTTTTAACTGAAGCAAACAAATGAAGACACTTGGTCAGAAGTGTACAATTTTCCTCTGTGAAAGAAACCCTTCCCCAGCCATAAAACAACAACATTAATATTTATATTCAAGAATATAACAAAAGGCTATTGTCTGGGTAATCATGCTCCCAAACTGGCTAAAAACTTTGATGGTAATTCAGTCTGAGGAGGCTTAACTGCTAGACTCTAAAAATGTAACACATTTTTTTCTCCAAATGAGTCACTCTCAGTTCTTAAGGATGTAACTTATTGCCAGAATTTAAAGACATACAGAGATAAGTTAGTGTGCTGTGTTATCACTTTTGCTCAATTTTCATATCTCCTCCCCTCCCCGCCAAGATGACATTTTCATTGCTAAAGTCATTGTTTCAGACTTAAGGTCCTGCTTCTCAAACTTCCCTCTAACCCAAGCCAAGAAAATAAATATAGTCTTTCATGCTCTCTTTCTCCAAATCTTCCACCATCTACTGTGTGCTCATTCTTGGGGGAAGAATAAGCAGCTTTTATTCCATTTCTCTGGCCACTTTGCTAAAAAGGTTATGTCCTAGTAGAAAATACCAGCTCTGGAGTTAAAGGACCTGGGTTCAAATCCTGTTGTTGACACTAACTGCATGTGTGACCTTCTGCAAATCTTCAGCCTTTCTGTATGTCGGTTTTTTCATCTGTAAAATGTGGAGGTTAAATTAGACGAGGTCTAAGGTCCCCTTCAGCTGCAGAGTTATGATTCTATGATCCAATGTGAAGTGTTTTGTTTGGGGCGGGGGAGCGGGAAGGGAAAAGGAATTGTCCCAGGGATATGGAGCACGTGGGAGGGACGAATGTAGATTCCACCTGCACACTGCTACGTCTTGGCTCAAAACGTATAGAGCCCTAGTACTGGACAGTGACGTCAAACCCAAATGGGTCACTAAATGGTAGACAAGGATGTCTGTGGCCCACAGACTGACTTGGAAAACCATATACTAAAACTATTCATGTTCTACTGTATTTTTATTTGATAAAATATTTCTCAATTACATTTTAATCTGGTTCTGTCAGACTGTGTTTCAGGCCATAGTGTGGGTCTGGGGCCACATGTACGGCACCTCTACACTAGGGAAAAATAATGTGGCCCTGTCACCTTTCTGCCACGGAGCTTTCACACGGTGATTATCTTGTTTCTTTGGGAGGGGGGGAAGGGGTAGAGAATCACAGGATCACAGATATCAATGAGGAAGGGATCTTAAGAAAGGACATTGATTCCTACCCCCTCATCTAACAGATGAAGAAAATGGGGCCTAGAGAGGTTAAGTGACTAGTCCAGGGTCACATAGCCAGTAAATCTCTGAGGCAAGATTCAAATCCAGGTAATCTGGATGTTAAGTCTAGTGATACCCTTACTATGTCACATCAAATAATTCTTCAAGTTTTCATATTCCCTACCTTGAATTATGGCTACACGTCCCCCCAAACTCTATCGTGGCAGCCTTTTAGCACCAGGGCACAAAAAGGTAGAATAGGGATAGCCCCACCCTCCTTCTCTGCTTTGTGTGCCCACGGTGCTTTTGCTCCAGGCATCTTCTCTGGCCATCCCCCATGTCTGAAACTCTCTCCTTCCTCCGCTCTGACCTCCCTGGCTTCCTTTAAGTCTCAATTAAAATCCCATCTTTCATTGGAAGCCTTCTCCAAGCCCGCTTACTTCTACTACATTCCCTCTATTAATTATTTCCTATTTATCCTGTGTTTAGCTTGTTCTATACATGCATATATTTGTGTATATGCTGCCTCCCCCATTAGATTGTAACCCCTGTGTGGGCAGGGACTGGTATTTCCTTCTTTTTATATTCCCAGTGCTTAGCACAGTGTCTGATAGATAGTTGACTGACTGATTGATGGGGAACGTACTTTGGATATCACCCTACCACGGGGTTCTAGGACCTGTGAACTTTTAAAAACATGCATTAACTGTATTTCAGTATAAGTGGTTTCCTTTGTAATTCCATGCTTTTTATTTTATGCATTTAAGAACATTCTTCTGAGATGGGATCCATAGATTTCACTAGACTGTGAGAAGGGTCCATGACACATTATTGAGAGGGGGAACTAGAACTTGATGAGCTGTTTATATTCTTACTTTCCAGAAGCTCCCCGCCCCCACCAGGTTTCCAGTTCAGATTGTGTTCTCTCTTACCCTGTAGATTCAAGACCACATCACAGTATCTATCAGAGGCAGGGATTTTTACAGGAGAAGGATGGTTAGGAGCAGAAGGGATACAAAACCTGCTGGAGAAACTCCCTCAAGGCATTGCAGAGACTGAGCTGGCAGTTTCTGCAGCCATGGCAACAGCACATCTCTGGTATTCTGGCTTCCCCCTCTGTATCTACCTCAGTCCAAAGGGTTTGAGAGAGTGAAGCTCAAATTAAGGAAGTATGATACAGCTGAACCAAGAAAGCAAGAGGAGGGAAACAGAGGAAGAGAAGATCTCTAAGACAGCTCAGGCCCAGATGTTGTAACATCAGTGAAACTGTACATTTCTAGGAAAATGCACAATATAACCATTTTATTAATGGTGCTTTCATTATTAATTCTTGGACAGCCTCATTAATCATCTCCATTGTGTTCAAAGATATGCTACCAAAGGGCGGGAAACATCAGACCCTATAAAAAAAGAAACATAAGAAAATACCAGTGTTTGACCTCCCTAAGTATAAGCAAATATTCTCACTGACCTGATGGGCATCATGAGTGAATGAGTGAAAGAATGAATAAAAGTGCATTTATTAACCTCCTATGCTGTGCCAAGCACTGTACTGAATAATCTGGGTAAAAATGCAAAAGCAAAGACAGTCACTGCCCTCAATGAGGGCACACAACACACAAAGGGGAGGGATGAAGAAGAAGGGGTGTCATGGCCCAGAAAGTTACAGGGATGGTGAGTGGGGCCAAAGGAGAAATCCATTTGATTATATTATGATCTGGTCTATAAATCTCTAACTTTTCCATGTCTCCTCTTATCGACTTCCTGTTGTCATCATTTTTGTTCCACCATTTTCTATTATAAAGATCGTTCTTTGCAGAGAGAACAGAAACCAAATAATCATCAAACACCTCTCCCTTTCCTCTTTTGTCAGTCGACATCATCCCGTCCATTTCAAGCAAAGGACCTATCTCTTCTTGCAGCCTGCTTTTCCCAATTATTGACAAACACAAACATAAACAACCTTATTGTTGTCCTTAGTCCTGTTCTTGGCTCTGGCCTATTCTGAACTTCAGTATTCCTCACTTGCTAAAATGTACTACACTCATATTCATTTCAAATCTACACTTATTTCACTTCATACCTAGTCTTGCTTTCATCTTTTGTCCACTTATTTTTCCAAATCTCAGTTACTTGGTGAGTTCCCTGTGTATCCACATGAACTTCTTTGGACAAATTCCATTTGGGGATTTCATTCACTTCATTCCAGTTGTTCCCTTTGTTTCTTCAGAATTTCATTATTGAGCATCTCCCATCCTTCCTGGTCTAAAGTCCACAGTATCTACCACTCTTTCCTCTGAACCCACTGACATCTGTTTCCCTCAGATCTAGAATTCATATCAGACTCTGCTCAGATTCCTCTTCTCTTTCACAAATTCTAGGATGGAGTGGTCACTTTTATCCCAAGGTTCCCATCATTTCCACACCACCAAGCAGCTCTTCCCTCTTTGCTGAGCAGGTAAAATGAATAAGGTTTTCCTTTAACAAACAGACAGAGCTCATTCTTGCAATTTGCACCCCACCTTACCAAGAAACCTCTATAATGGAAGGTCAAACATTCATAGTTTGGTATGCTTGTGTGTGTGGACAGGGTATTTTATAGTATAAGATTTCCTTAATGTAATAATGAAGCCCTCAGTTTTTTTAAACAGACATATACCAAAATACACATTCAAATACTTGTTGTCCTTCTAATGGTCACCACAGAAGCAGAGTCACTTATACCTACCTTGCTATTGTTTAAAATGTTCCTGGAATTCTTGGAATTCCTTTCAGAGTCACTTATGAGCCATATGAGGAAACCATCATTATTGCTTATAGTTTTATCTCATTTCTCTCCCCCGCCCCCCAAAGATATTTTTCAGTTGGATCATTTTTCATTCCTCTCTAGGCTACACTCTTGACTTTCTCTACCTTGCCCCACACACCTCTTCATCTTGGAAGTTCACTTCAGCCCTGGACAGTGCCCACTCTGGAGGTACCCTCCACCGCTGAGGCCTCTCCCTCTTATTGGAGAGCTCCTCCCAGAACCCCTCATTAAGGAGAGTGTCCAGGTCAGCCATGTCTGTCATTCTTTTCCAGGCTTTGCTCCAGGCTTTTTCCCCACTCATACTTTACTCCCTACTCCAGCCCAGGTTTTTAGCTTCTCACTTATGTGCTTCTTCCCCCATTAGAATGTAAGCTTCTTGAGGGCAAGGACCGTCTTTTTGCTTGTATTTCTTTTCTCAGTGCCTACCACAGTGCCTGGGACTTGACAAATGTTTAATAAATGCTTCTTGACTTGTCCTGACTTGTTTTATGGTAACTTAAAGACAACTTAATAATAACAAAAATATCATGCAGATTAAAACAGAGACTGGTAACTCTTACAGATTTTGTATATGTGTTCATTCTACAGTGAGGATTTAAATGAATGTGGATTTTGTGTCTTTTACTCTGTTGTTCTTTTATAAGACCTCTTCAGCCCAGTTTAAAACCATGTGAAGCACAACTTTCAGGTGCAATACGACCAGTATCTCTGTTTGTATACTGAGATTTGGCATTTATTTCTCCACTTCAATCCTTCAAAGGGAAAAAAAGGAGACTGAACTTATCAAAATAATGTCATGTCCTGAATACCACAGGGAAGAAATGTGCTGGGCAGGTGTGCTTTTTAAGTCTTTAGGTTGTCATAGAGTGAAAGAGCCTTGAATCAGTACTTTGAGGAACCATCATCATTCCTTTTCACAACAAAGCACTCAATTGAATCAAAGGGAATAGTTGCCTGGAAATCTCGAGCCAGTTTAAATAGTGGAACAGATGCGATATGAGTAAAATATTGTACTTAAGTAATAACTGGATGAGAGGGGAGGCCGTGTGGTATGGTGGAAAAACTCCCAGCACTAGGAGTCAGAAGGCAGGAATCCTAATCCCTGCTCTTTAGATTGGGTGATTCTGGACACATCACTTCATTGGTGTAGGGCAGCTAGTGTGGCACTGTGGATAGGGCCCTGAGCCTGAAGTCAAGAAGTCCTGAGGTTAAATCCAGGTTCAGACATTTACAGGCCATGTAATTCTGGGCAAATCTCTTAAACTGTCTGCCTCAGTTTCCTCAACTATAAAACTGGGATATACCTTTGAAGTTTCTTTTGAGGGTGAAAAGAGATGAAATTTGTAAAAAGACTTAGCACTGTGTCCACCACACAATAGACACTTAATAAAAGCTTGTCTTCCTGCCTACTCCTCAGTATCCTGATCTGTATAAAGTAAAAATTGAATTAGTTCTCTGGGGTCTTTTAGGATAGTTCTGAAATTCTATGATGTAAATTCCTTCATTTTATCCCATCACTTCATTTAGACTTAAATGCTCTCTTTAAAAAAACATTAAAATTCTACCCAACCCTTCCAAAAAGTTAGAACAAAAGGAATCAACAAACGAGCAAATAAGATGTTTTTAATTTGTACTCCCTTCTAGGCTGGTATGAAATTCTACCACCTTTCTCCGTGTTGACCGATCTTTCTCGGTTTCTTTCTATCTTTCTTTCTCGGTTTCTTTCTTTCTATCTTTCTCAGTTTCTATCTTTCTCGGTTTCTTTCTTTCTATCTTTCTATCTTTCTCGGTTTCTTTCTATCTTTCTCGGTTTCTTTCTTTCTATCTTTCTATCTTTCTCGGTTTCTTTCTTTCTATCTTTCTCAGTTTCTTTCTATCTTTCTTTCTTTCTCGGTTTCTTTCTTTCTATCTTTCTTTCTCGGTTTCTTTCTTTCTTTCTATCTTTCTTTCTTTCTCGGTTTCTTTCTATCTTTCTTTCTTTCTTTCTCGTTTTCTTCCTTCCTTCCTTTCTTTTTCTTTCTTTCTTCCTTCCTTCTTATCTTCCTTCCTCTTTCCCTTCCCTCCTCCTTTACTTCTGTCCTTCCTTCCTTCCCTCCCTTCCTTTCTTTCTTTCATCCTTAAACCTATGCATGTGTGCTCACCAAATTGACACAAAGCTAAAAGGAATAGCTAACTCACTAGCTCCCTAAGAATCCTAATAGCTGGAGTACTGGGTTGAATCTAATAAGATGGAACTCAACAGGGACAAATGTAGAGTCTTGTGCTCGGGCACAAAAAAAATCCACTTTATAACCACGAGGTGGGGGAGCACGGATAGGAGTTGTTCTGGAACAAAACAAGAACAACATGGGGGTTTTTGCTGAATGAAAGTCAAGCAGCACGATAGGGAAGCCAAAAAAGCTAATGAGATCTTGGGCTGTATTAAGAGAAGAATAGCTTCCAAGAATAGGGAGGTGGTAATCTGAGGGTAATCTGTTCTCATCAGACCTCCTCTGGAGTATTATGTTAAGTTCTGGGCACCAAGATTTAAAAAGAGACATTGATGAAGGACATGAGGGAAAAGGCAGAGGAAATAAGCATTTATGTAGTATCCACTATGTGCCAGGCACTGTGCTAAGTGCTTTCCAAATATTTCATTTGATCCTCACAACAACCCTTCCAATTTACAGTTGAGAAAACTGAGGCAAACAGCAGTTAAGTGACTTGCCTAGAGTCTCACAACAAGTGTCCTCATGAGGCCAGATTGGAACTCGGGGTTTTCTGAGTGCTCTATCTACCTAGCTGCCTTGACTCTGAAGAATGAGTAGGATTAAGATGGTGGAAGGGATTATATTCTAGATGTCAAGGAATAGGGTAGACAAAGGCTGAACTTACAAGGTATGTACAGTTGACTAAGAATAGATGGATATGGCTAGAAGAGGGTTTAGTTTGGGCCAGGGAAGTAGTGCATAGATAAGGCTGAAAAGACATGAAAATTAATGGGATCGTAGGTCTAGAGCCGGAAGGGACCTTGGAAGACATCTAGAGGTATCAAACACTCCACTCAAAACCAAATTAAAGTTGCAATTAGGTAATTTTTACCAAAATAAATGAAAATACAATAGAACATAGATAATTTCAATTTGTGGTTTTCTAAGTTAATGTGCAATCAGCAGGCATTCTTACGTATGATTTAGTGGTCACTATTTCCATTTGAACTTGACACCACTGATCTAGCCCAAACCCTTCATTTTAGAGATGAAAAGTCTGAAGCCTAGAGACGCTGCATGGTTTGTCAGAGACTACACAAGTAGAAACAGAGGTGGAATCTGAACTTAGGTGCTCAAGTTTTAGATGCAGTGTCTTTCTAGTAAACCATGCTACCACTCTGTATCCAACTACGAGCATTTTTCTGGTCCTTAATTTATTATTGTAATGAGTGCTGAGATTTCAGGGAAGGGAGGGGAGGGAGAATATAGAAACTTACGGAGTGGTTCTTGTTCTACTTGCAGGGTTGTTCATGATTTTGGACAACTAGGTGGTTCAGTGGATACAGCCCTGGGCCTGGAGATAGGAGGACCTGAGTTCAAATCTGGCCTCAGACATTTACTAGCTGTGTGACCCTGGGCAAGTCACTTAACCATGTTTGTCTCAGTTTCCTCATCTGTAAAATGAGCTGGAGAAGGAAATGGCAAAGTACTTCAGGATCTTTGACTATCAAAGAGTCAGACACGACTACACATCAACTCTATCTATATGTTTGTTTCCCAATTAGACTAATAGGAAAGTTCTTCTCACTCATCTCCAACCATCCAAATCCTTCACATGCCCACTTCAGATCCCACCCCTTAACCTCTTCTAGCCCAACCTCACCTGAAGAGCTATCTCTCGTCCACAGCAATTATAGTTCTTACAATTAATTTGTTAATGAATAATGCACAATTTTGGGATATTTCTTGCATCATTGTACTGAATGCTGAGTCTTTTATACTACTTTTATAATTGCATTTTGTTTACCCAACTAGATGCTAAACTAGTTAAGAATAGAACCTGTCATATTTCTTTCTACCTTTCAAAGCCCCTAGAATATAATAGGCATTTAATAAATATTCTTTGAATTGATTTAAAACAAGAGAGCTGGAAGATACCCTAGAAATATTTATTCCAGCTGCCCAATTTTACAGAGCAAGTTGAGGCTTGAATAGGCTAAGTCAGTGGTCTCAAACTCAAATAGAAATGGGGGCCACTAACCCAGAGAGGACGATCCCTGAAGACCTCATGAGGACAGTATTAAAATGTAACGTTACTCTGTTTTGTTTTTATTTTGTCTAATGTTCCCCAATTACATTTTAATCTGGTTTGGGTCTCATGTTAGAGTGTTGTAGGCCACATGCAGCTTGTGGTCAGTGTGTTTAATATTTTAGGGCTAAGAGATTTTCCTAACAACAATAATAATTGATACTTATGCAGCGATCTTAAGGTTTTCAAAGTACTTTAAACATATTAACTCATTTAAGCCTCCCAATACCCTGAGATATATGTGCTATAAGTATTTTAATATATATTTTATTTTCCCCCAATTACATGTTAAAATGAATTTTAACTTTCTTTAAAAAGTTTTGAGTTAAAAATTCTATCCCTCCCTCCCCCCTCTCTGAGACAGTAAACAATCAGATATAAGTTGTACATGTGCAATTATGTAAAACATTTCCATATTAGACATTCTGTACATGAAAACTGGAATAAAAGAAAAAATGAAAGAAAGTGAAAAATAACATGCTTCAGTCTGTATTCAGACAGTATCGATTCTTTCTCTGGAGGTGGATAGTATGCTGCACCATTAGTTCTTTGGGATTGTGTCCGATCATTGCATTGCTGAGAATAGCTAAGTTATTCACAATTCTTTATCGTACAATATTGCTGTTACTGTGTACAATGCTCTCCTGGTTCTGTTCACTTCACTCTGCATCAGTTCCTGTAAGTCTTCCCAGGTTTTGCTGAAATCATCCTGCTTGTCATTTCTCATAGTACAATATTACTCCATTACAATCCTATAATCACAGCTTGTTTAGCTGTTCCCCTATTGATGGGCATCCCTTCGACTTATAGTTTTTGTGCTATAAGTATGAATATCTTAGGAAATTAAGGCTCAAGGTCTTCTTGGGTCCCAAGTTCAGCACTCTACCATCCCCCACCAGGATGCCTCTTAAAATCATAAGCCAAAACAACAGCCTAGCCTGGACTTGAACCCAGATGTCCTTACTGCCAATCACGTATATCACTTATGCGACAAATACAACAAATAATTACAGAGATGACAATGTTAATAAATATGCCAGTGGTGCTGAGTGTGTGTGTGTGTGTGTGTGTGTGTGTGTGTGTGTGTGTGTACACATGTGCATGCAGCAGGCAGGGGATGGGGGATCATTTGTCTACTACATTCAGAACCAGTACCTTTATGATCTAGACCTCTGACACAATTTCCCAAGGTTCTTCCAAGAAAAAATAAAGCTTCCCAATCAGCAAAAGGATCTTGGCCTCTAGCAGTAATACCAGAGGGGTGATAATGTCAGATTTTCTCTCTGACTGCCTAGATAGGATCACATGGAAATAACATATAGCCTGCAGCTGCTCAATTGACTTTTACCTACACTACTGAGATTCTTTAAGGTAGCTCCAAGTGAAATTCAAGTTTCCTTCAAATAAAAACAATGGGAGACGGGGTGGTGGAAAGGGGAATATACTTTCTTCCTTTTTGTGGTTCTGTCCAAAAGTTTACACACACATAACTGGGTTTATCATATAGTTTTAAAGAAAGATATTATTGCTGTATGGTTCCAGTATGCAAAAGTGGAAATAACCCAGAACCTGGAGTCAGAAGAGCTGGGTTGAAGGCTCAAATCTGTTTCTTATTACCTCTAAGAAGCATGGTATAGTCAAAAGAGAGTTGTGCTTAGGGCTGGAGTGACCTGGATTTGACATCCCATACTACCTCTTAGGTGGGCAAGCTATTCACCTTCTTAGCCTTGATTGCCTCATCTATAAAATGAGTCTAACAATTAAGGTAACACAGAGGTGCAGTGGACAGAACACTGGCCTTGGAGTCTGGAAGACCTGAGTTTAAATCCAGCATCAGATATGTGCTAGCTGTGTGACTCTCAACAAGACTGTCTCAGTTCACTTAACTATAAAACAAGTATCATAATAGCACCTACCTCCTTTGTGAGGACAAAATGAGATATTTGCAAAGTGCTTTGCAAACCTGAAAGTGCTATTTAAATGTAAGCTATTATTATTGTTGTAATTATTATGATTATTACTAAGCCTGAGCTTGATCTTCCTCTTAGTGGGATCATTAATGACATCTGTACTACCTACTTCACAAGACTGACACAAAGATAAAATAATATCTCATAAGCAAAGTGCTTATAACACAAACTATGCAAAGTTATAACTATAAAACAGTACATGGCAAACATTTTCAGAAACCTCCAAGGTGGGAATTTGTTTTGCTTAACTATGCATATTTGGTACAAGGGCTTTACTTTTGTTTGTTTTCCTCCCAATGGGATGGGGGCGCAGTGAGAGGGTAAGGAGGAATAGAGACAGAGTAGGAAAAAGAAAAAGAAAAGAGAGTCATTGTGATATCTTTTTAAAAATACTGATAAGAGAACTAAAGGAAGGCCAGGAAGAAGCACAGATAAGTGGGATAGCTTTGAAAGCTGCAGGTAGAATTTAATTTTTTAATTTTGATTTATTTTATTTTTAATTTATAGAATAAAACGAGTATTTCCATAACACATAATAACAAAGAAATGATTGCGTGTGAAACCGCAAATCTATTATGTACAACTTACTATTCCTTTTAAACATATAACATATTTTTATATATTTTAAATATACAATAAATTTATCACATAAATTTCTTTTTTCCTTCCCTTCCCTCCTCCCAGGCCTAGAGATAGCTACCATTAGACAGAAATGTGTGTGTGTGTGTGTGTATGTGTGTAATGTTCATATGTAAAATCATTCTATACATGCTTCTATTTCTCTGAATGCATCTTCCTTCACACAACCTTTGTAGTTAATTTGGGTATTTACAATAGTCAAAATGACTTATTTCCTCAAATTTGTTCTTAAAAAAATATTGTTGTTACTGTATAAAACATTCTCTTGGTTCTGGTCATTTCATTCTTCATTATTTCATGCAAGTCTATTCATGTTTTTAAAAGCAAGATGTACATAATAGAAATTTGCAGCTTCATGTATAATCAATCCTCTTTCTGTTTTACTATATATATGGAAATGTTCATCTTATTTGGGTTTTGAGAAACTCAAAATTAAAAATAAAGTATATTAGCAGTACATAAGTATAAGTTAATAATGTCATTCAGTACCTCAAGGAATGGAAATCTTGATGGAGTGGGTATTCTCAACACCAATGCAGATGGAAATTTCTGTGGGACTTTGTAAATGGCCTTCAAGAGTTCTTCCAAACGAAAGAATCATTCTCTTGCAGCCAGCCTTGGTGATAGAGCCTCTCCAAACTCAGCTAGATTGGTCCTCAAACAACAAATATTACTGAGCTATGCTCAGAACCTTTCCAAAGTGGTGAGACCTGCCAATATCTTTGAGAACTGGGGGGAAAGGAAAATCACTCCTATGATTTCATACTTATAGTGTACTTCCTCTGAGGAGAGTCCCTCCACCAATACAGACCTAGAGAGATGCTCACAAAACAGAGTTTGAGTGTCCTGACTGTGGTTACAGAGCTCCACTAAAGGCTGTATTTTGGGCTTTCCCGGCTTAGAGTGAATGTCAGTGGTAACTGTTTCTCTTTGGAACAGCAACCCTGAGGGTCTTCCTCTCCCAGCTTCATTTTTGTTTCTTTTTTTCTAATTAAAGGGGTCATCCCTTGACTCACTTCTTAAAGAGGCCTATTCACTGAATGAGCATTACCTCACTCTTAAGTGAGTACCTGAAAAGGCCTTAGCCTGGAAGGGCCAGGTTCTCCCATTGCATCCTGATGAATATCAGGCCACTGGACCCAGAAGGCTCTGGAGGAGAAAGTGAGACTGGTGACTTTGCACTGCCCTCCCTCACTCAAATCAAAGTCAAGTGCAAGTCATGTCATCATTTCCTTGATGCCATGGTCCTCTTTGAAAACAAAGGACAAACATAACAACAACAGAGCCAGTATATGTCAGTAAGGACTTAAACTCATGTCCAACTGACTCAAAAGGCAGCTCTCAGAGGCAGCTAGGGGGCTTAAGGGTTGAGCACTGAGCATGGCTTTAAAAAAAAACAAACCGAAGTTAAAATATTTTCTCATTCATTTACTAGCTGTGTGACAGTGGTTAAGTCAGCTTCCTCATCTGTAAAATGGGGGTTATAATAACAGCATCTAATTAAGAGGGATACTGTGAAAATTAAATGATGTAACACATGTCAAGTATTTGTAGATATCAAAGTACTGACCATTTTTTATTCTTAGACTCCCAGAAACACCTCAAGTTGGTTTATTCGTTCACCTGGTCAGGAAAGTGAGTAGTACTACATGCCTTTCTTAGGCAGTTTCTAAAACTCTGGGCTACTCACTAATTGTGTATGCACTGTTGGTTTTTGTTCAATTGTTTTCTTTGTTCAACTAAGCAAGCACAAAAAAGAAAAGGACACAGCAAGGGCACTCCTGATCATGATGGAGCAAAGCTCCAGGTGTGCCAATGGCAACTCCAGGATGGGCTTCCCCCAGGGACGATAGGGTGTGACCAATTTTCCCACTGAATCACCCTGGCAATCTTGCTTCAATACCACCCACGAAGTCTCCTGCCTTCTTGCGCATCACCAGAAGAAGCACCCAAGGGAGAGGAAAGCTTGGTCAGTTCACTCAGTGCCTTTATTAGTCGATCCTCCTTTATTCGCGGCAGAGTGGAATTGCATTTTAATACAAAGTCTTCTGGGAAAAGGCAGCTTAAAGTCTCCCACTTAATAACCGCTTGGCCTATTACCTAATATAAACTAATGATCCAAAAGCATTAATAGCGTTGGCAGAAGTATTGAAAGCTATATCAAAACCATGTCACCAACTTGGCCTTTTGTGGCCTGTTTATTCCAAAATTCTTACATTGGCATTCAGTCACTTTTTTCTCCCTGTATTGAGTCTAACAAGCTAAGTAGATTTCCCTCCCTCCCTTTCTTCTATTGTGCTAAATTTAATAGCAGAATTTAAGGTACAAATGCTTTCCTTTAACATGAAGCACCATGAAAGTACAGGATTCTTCCCCTTGGCCCTTTTAGCAGGCTCCCACTTTTGCTGTGATCAAAATATAGTGTCATTTAGTCAAAGATCATAAAAAGAATCAAAATCCCAGGGCCTTGAAGGAAGAAAAAGATTTTGACGGCAGAACTCCAGGCACTGTCTTTGTTGAGAACTGCACTGTACATGTAGTGTGCTCCTCACCTCATCTAGGCAATCTTGTTTTAAACAGTAACATCTGACATCTGTGGAATGACTTCTCTCGTTTTTATGGTTTCAGAATTAGTTCAAATAAAAATCTTATTGCAGATGCTCAGTGAAGCTTACCTCTGCAGAGGTGGTTAAAGCCTTCTGCCTAAAACAAAGTTAGATGATTTTCTTTATTTTTGAACTGTGCCATATACTGAGGAAGCACTCAAGGCAATACAAATTATATGCTTAAAATCTGATTGACCCAATTACTTTTCATCCAAGTCCCTCCCCTCCCCCCCCCCCAATATTCCCTGTTGGTCTACTGTCATTTCACTGTTAAAGAATCTAGGCATTCATAGGTTAGGGCTTTTGTTCATTCAAACTAATGAACTTTCTTAGTCCACTGAAAGCTGAGTTTTTTCCTCTCCTGCATGCCCCAGAACTGCCAGAGTCCAAAGGCTTATAATAACTTCCATTCAAAGAGCCCTTTTAGGTTTACAAGACACAATCCTCAAAATAATCCTAGGAGGTATAAGTACTATAAGGTGAGAGAATGATTCACTCAAGGTCACACAGCCAGGAAATAGCAGTCAGAACTAAAATCCAAGTATCCTGAGTCCAAGTCCAAGGCTCTAGCCATTAGACCCTCCCAATGCTTTATGGGTTAAGGCAGCTAGGGAGAGCAGTGGATGGATGGAATGCTGGGCTGGGAGTCAGGAAGACCTGAATTCAAATCTCATTTCAGTCATTTCCTAGTTATGTGATGCTGGGCAAGTCATCTAACTTCTATTTGCCTCAGTTTCCTCATCTGTGCAATGAAGATAATAATAGCATACAAGGTTGTTGTGAAGACAAAAATGAGATAATATTAGGAAAGCTCTTAGTACAGTTCCTGGCACATAGTAGTCCTTATAGACAATGGTTATTGGTGATGATGATGATGGTGATGAAGATGGTGATGATGCTGCTGCTTCTGGCATCTGATCACATCTCTCAGTCAGTACATTCTCAAATAGTCATCTTAAAATCGTAAGACCAATCACCATCCTATCAGGCCCAACTCAAGGCACAGTTCCAACCCAACTAATCCAGCAAGCATTTATCAAGTACCTACTGTAGAGAAGCAGCCTCTGAGTTGGGTAGACCCAAGTTCAAGTCTCACCTCTGACATATAATAAGAACTCTAAGGGCCCAAGGAAATTCTACAAGAGTGTAAGTTGCAGAACAGTGAAGTTCTGCTTTGATAGATGGAATTTTCCCTTGCTGAAAGATCTCTTCACCAATGAAGTCACAGATCAGAACCAAAAGAACAAATGTAACGTGCAGGTCATTGGAGCATGAAGAAAAAATGAGCAGCACTTGACAAAGCTTTCCCCACATTGAGCTCTTGCTATTCCCAGGGCCTACTGGGCTCTACTACACATCTTGGCCCTTTGTTTTGCACACTCATGATTTTAAATAACAAAGTTTTATTTTTCCAACAAGATTTTAAGATCTTTTAGAGTGGAGATGTCTGTTACACATCTTCATATCAACCACAGTGCTCTCCTCAATAAAAAGTGTTGAATAGCAATAGATAGAAAGAAAAATTCCATTTAAAATAACTGTAGACAATATAAAACATTTAGGAGTCTACCCCCCAAGACAAACACAGGAACTACATGAACATAATTACAAAACACTTTTCACACAAAGTCAGATCTACACAATTGGGAAAATGTCAATTGCTAATGGGCAGGCAGAGCTAATATAATAAAAAAAAAGATAATTCTACCTAAATTAATCTACTTATTCAGTGCCATATCAATCAAACTACCAAAAATTGCTTTATAGAACTAGGAAAAATAATAACAAAATTCATCTGGAAAAACGAAAGGTCAAGAATATCAAGGGAATTAATGAAAAAAAATGCGTTGCTGTACCAGACCTAAAACTATATTATAAAGTGGCAATCATCAAAACTATGTGGTACTGGCCAAGAAATAGAGTGGTGGATCAGTGGAATAAGCTAGGTACACAAGACACAGTAGTAAATGACTATTGTAATCTACTATTTGATAAACCCAAAGACTCCAGCTTCTGGGATAAGAACTCACTATTTGACAAAAACCATTGGAAAAACTGTAAAACAGTACGGCACAAACTATGCATAGACTAACATCTCACACCATATACCAAGATAAGGTAGAAATGAGTACATGAATTTAGACATAAGGGATGATAGTATAAGCAAATTAAGAGAGGAAAGAATAGTTTACCTGTCAGATATATGGAGGATGGAAGAATTTATGACCAAACAAGAGATGGAAAACATTATGAAATGCAAAATGGATAATGTTGACTACATTAAATTAAAAAAAGTTTTGCACAAACAAAAGCAATACAACCAAGATTAAAAAGAAAGCAGAAAGCTGGGAAATGGTTTTCATAGCCATCATCTCTGATAAAGGCCTCATTTCTAAAA
This sequence comes from Phalanger gymnotis, assembly GCA_028646595.1. Lineage (NCBI taxonomy): Eukaryota > Metazoa > Chordata > Mammalia > Diprotodontia > Phalangeridae > Phalanger > Phalanger gymnotis. Next base: position 230,911,779 of record CM053626.1, read on the forward strand.
TATATAGAGAAGTGAGTCAAATTTATAAGAATACAAGTCATTCCCTAGTTGATAAGTGGTCAAAGGATATGAAGAGGCAGCTTTCAGATAAAGAAATCAAAGCTATCTATAGTCATATAAAAATGCTCTAAATCACTATTGATTAGAGAAATGCAAATTAAAACAACTCTGAGGTACCACCTCATACCTATCGAATTAGCTAACATGACAACAAAAAAAAATGATAAACGTTGGAGAACATGTGGGAAAAATGGAACACTAATGCATTATTGGTAGAGTTGTGAATTGATCTAACCATCCTAGAAAAAAATTTGGAACTATGTCCAAAGGTCTATAAAACTGTATATACCCTTTGATCCAGCAATACCACTTCTAGGTCTGTATTCCAAAGGGATCATAAAAAAGGGAAAAGGATCCACACATACAAAAATATTTATAGCAGCTCTTTGTGTGGTGGCAAAGAATTAGAAACTGAGGGGATGCCCATCAATTGGGGAATGGCTGAACAAGTCGTGGTATATGAATGCAACAGAATACTATTGTTCTATAAAAAATGAGGAGCAGGTTGATTTCAGAAAAACTTGTAAAGATGTATATGAACTGAAGCTGAACGAAGGGAACAGAAGCAGAAGAACATTGTACACAGCAACAGCAACATTGTATGATGATCAACTATGATAGACTTAGCTCTTCTCAGTAATACACTGATCCAAGCAATTCCAAAGACTCATGATGGAAAATGCTATCTACATCCAGAGAGAGAACTATAGAATTTAAATGAAGATCGCACGTGCTATTTTCATTTTTTGGTTGTTTTTGTTTTTTCTTTCTCGTGATTCTCCCCTTTTGTTTTGATTCTTCTTTCACTACATGACTAACACGGAAATATGCTTAACATGACTGTTCATGTAGAATCTATATCAGATTGCTTGCTGTCTTGGGGGGGAGAGAGGGAAAGAAGGGAGGGAGAAAAATTTGGAACTCAAAATCTTAGAAAAATGAATGTTGAAAACTATCTTTACATGTAATTGGAAAAAAATATGATTAAGTAAAAAAATGAGTGTTGAGTTGAATTGAATATGCCCTGTTCTACCTCATCTGGCCCAAGGAAAGGGCTAGTGGTATGGCCCAAGCTTCAGGGGAAGTAAGAGTCCTCTTTAGTGGTGGTGGGTTTAGGGCTATATAAAGGAATGGTACAAGATGAAGCTTCACAATGTGCCATATCCCAGGTCCAGGACCAGACGCTACCATCAGTTCTGGGACAGGAGTGAGGGGGCTTATCCAAGGTACAGCCAAAAGGTAAGTACTTTAAGAAAAGATAAATACTTTTAAAAAAAGACTAAAAAAAGGTAATACTCAAAACACAGTCCGAAAGAGACAAATTCAGAGGACACACCCACATACAACCTAGTGACAAGGACAAAAGATGTGGTAGAAAATTGACTTGGGAGAGAGAATAAAGAAAAAGATGAAATGGAGGATGCACAGTTATAGGTCTAAGTAGGAGACTAAGAGAATCAAAGATAAGGAGCTAAAGGCATCCCCAGAGAGTCTGTCTGAGACAATTTGATTTACTCAATTACTTTGGAATGTCTGCTGAATTTTAGGTTAAGACACCCAGAAATAGCTCTACCTACTCAAGCCACCTGATGGACTGCAGCTGTGGGTGGTGGGAGGCTCACCTCTTTGTTCTCCTAAATGGGAAGCTGTTATGCTAGGTCAGAAGGTGAACCCCTTCCCATATAGCCATGCTGAAATTTCTGAAGTGGCTTAGCATCCAAAAAAAATTAGATATTATAATAATGTAACACGAGATTAAATCTGACCTCATCAAAGAAAGGAATTTAATAGACATTCACCACAGAACTATCAATCTTGTTAACCAAATGTAAAATAGACTTTATTCTTCATCTACAGGATGTTATCTGCAGTGGTATGCCAGTAAGTAACAATGGCCAAGTAAATGACTACAATGGTTGCTCTGGGGCAAAGAACAGAAAAAAAAAATTGATAGGATCAAAAAGAGATTCCATTCCTGTATCAAAGGATCATAGATTTAGAGGTGGAAGGAACCTTAGAAGCCTCATTTTATCAACGAATAAACGGAGGCTTACAGAGGATAGGTGATTTGCCCAAGGTCACACTGCTGGTAAAGGTCAGAGGTGGAATTTGATTGCAGGAGCTAAGAATATGAATTAAAAATTACAGGATCACTCATCATGACAGCTCTCTTTTTGTGGTAAAGAGAAAATAAGGCTTGGTGATTTCTTTTTGAATTAATAATATTTCATTTTTTAAAATTCCCGCTTCCCTTCAAAGATAAGGCTCTTTCCTTAGGGTCATAGCTACTATATCATTTTAAGAGCTAATGAAGGGAGTCACAGCATTCTCTCTAGCCACAGAGGAATCTCTCCAGTTAAATAATTTCCTTGTCATCTCCAACATTCGAAACTGACTTTGACATAGGTGAAATGATGGACAAGAAGTCCCCCAGAAGAGCACAGATAATGTGCTACACTGCAACTTTTTGAACTAGCCCAAAAGGTAGCCCTTTCTAATTCAGCACTGTAACAAGTATCCCAGGGCATTAGTTTCTATTTTGCTGTCAGAAGTGGCTTAAGAGATTTATCTATAAGTGATGATTTGGCTATAATTTTCTTATAAGGGTCCAATTGTTAGGTGGGGGCAGGTGGGCTAATCTAAAATGGCATTTGTGTATGATATGGCTACTATAAAAATATTCTGTACAAGTAAGTGCATATAACCTTTACTATAGTGTGGGCTCTATACGTGCTTATAAAACAACACAAATATGTATTTGTATTAGTATATTTGTATGTATTACCATAGAATTTAGAGCTGGAAGTTCCACTTCTTTATTTTGCAGATTAGGAAACTGAGGCATAGAATAGCTAAGTGACTTGCCCAAGTTAAGTAGCCCACCAAGAAGCCAACCCTCTGGCTCCAAAATCAGTGTTCCATCTACTATACCATACACATTCACAGAGAGGCATAGTCTAAATTTCAAATTTTTATTGATTTTTTGAAAAAAATTTACATTTTCATTTCTAAATATATTCCTAAATATATCCTTTTCTCCTACAAAGTCAGCTTTTGTAACAAAGAGAAAAAAATGAAAACCAGAGAAAGAGAGAAGGAAGAAAGAAGGGAGGGAGGCAGAAAGAGACAAAGAAAAGAAAGCATTTTAGCAAAATTAGGTAACACATCAACTTATTGACAGCAGTGTTTCATACACAAAATTGTTCATCTCTGCCAAAGAAAGGACAGAAGTTCTTTTGGGGGACAGGCCTGATCAATAATCTAACACAGCATTCGGGTTTTTGTGGGTCTCAGTGCTGCTTTTCTTTACATTTACATGATTGTAATCATTGTGTGTATTGCTTTCCTATATCATTCCCTAGCAGGTCATGTAAGTCTTCCCACAATGCCATATTATATTAAATGCATTACATAAACTATGTCTCTATTGTGGCCCATTGCAGCCAAGCATATTTTTCTCTTTTAAAAGATCTACCCAAAGGAGGGAAATATTAAGGGCCATTCAAAACCAATGAAAACGTCAATGGGCAAAAAGGCCCTCTGAGGAGATAAATGTGAAGTTATCTGCCCTGGTAATTAGCGCAAATAACAAAACAAGGAAAACCATTTGAAGGTAAGACCTTGAGGCTTTGAAAGACTAAAGATCAATTAGTCTATGTTCCAGAAGATTCTGCTTATCCTGCATTTTAAAAATTAGGATCAACCACAACAAAAGCAACAACTATAACGAGAATTGCATATAGCACTTTAACTTTGGCAAAGTGCTTTATTTAGGTTTTCTCATTTGATCCACACAACAATTCTGCGAGGTAAGTGCTATCATTTTACAGAGAAAATTGAGTCTGGGAACTGTTAAGTGGTTGGTCCAGGGTCACATAGCTAGACAGCATCCAAATCTGGATTCAAACTCAGGTCTTCAAATCCAGCTTCAGAAACTTACTAAGCCCTGCCTGTCTCTGTTTCCTCATCTCTAAAATAGGGATAATAATAGCACCTACCTCCCAGGGTTGTTGTAAAGACCAAATGAGATAATAATTGTGAAGCACATTGCAAACATCAAAATGCTATATAAATGCTAGTTATGATTACAATTATTATTTTGTTGTTGATATTTGTTCTTGACATTATCATTATTATTTCTGACCCCAAGTCCAGCATTCTAACCCCTGTGCCACCTAAGTGCTTGAACTAAACATATGGCTTTGGATGATTCTCTGCACTTGAGCAAATAGAAGTGACCTTTGGGCAGGTGAACATGCCTTTTAAAATGTACTTATGGGCGGCTAGGTGGCACAGCGGACAGAGTGCTGGTCCTGGAGTCGGGAAGACTCAAATCTGGTCTCAGACACTTACTAGTTGTGTGACCCTGGGCAAGTCACTTAACCCTGTTGGCCTCAGTTTCCTCATCTGTAAAATAAGCTGGAGAAAGAAATGGCAAACCGCTTCAGTATCTTTGCCAAGAAAACCCCACATGGGGTCATGAAGAGTTGAACATGACTGAACAACAATTGAGTTTTTCATGGAGGTCACAATATGCAAGAAAGAAAAATCAAATTCCTTTTCCTTAGCAGGTTCAAGCAGAGAGAATGTTAGACGTCTTTTCTTCTTCACTAGTTTTTATTTCCTCCAATTACCAACACGACAGCTCATTACTGGTTGCATTTGTTCTGCTGGAAATTTTTGTTAAAAATAGACACACTTACTCCAAGTTGCCCTGAGGGTCAAATATAGCTCCTGGATTTTTGAAGAATGTTCAATGTTTTTCCATGGAGTGAAGGCTTTGAAGTAAGAAGAGTCTGCTCTGTGTCTCACACAGCTGAATGGGGGATCCCTTCCCTAATTCTATTTCAAATTTATATCCTTGCCCATCTGCCAGTGAACTTCAACCCCCTCTGTGGTCCACCATCAAATAAGAGAATATATATCAAGATGCTAATTGCCTTTGCTAAAGGGCCATCTAAGTATTAGAAGCTGGAACAGGGGGAAAGAAACCCCAACAAACCTGAAGATGTGACTATCTATTTGTGCTTCTTCAACTCCTACAAAACAGTAGGAGTGTAATTTGTTGTTGCGGCATCTCAGTGGCAACGGGGGAATGTAAATCGATTATATTATTCATTCCACAGTGTGCTGATTATTGATCTTACAGTGGTACTGTTGAATTATTTACTAAAATTTTTACTTATAATTACAAATTATTACTGGCTGTTATTATTCTTGAGATTGCAATATTCTACTCCAAAAGAAGTTAGAAACTGCATTTTATCATTGCACAGAGTATATCTATATTGAAAAATATTTAGCAAAAGAGAGGTGATAATGACATCAAAGCCTGCATTCGTGTGTATTTTTCTTCTTAAGGTACACTAAGGCACACATACCTTGAACCATTTTTATGCAAAAATATTTTATTGTCACTTTGTTGTCAGCAGGCATAAGAAAACACTATATGTTTTCTTAACACATCAGGAAAACTTGAGAACCATTTTGAATGGTAAAATGAACAGTGGAATGAGATGCTTGTGCCCTCACTCAAATGGACACAGAGTGAGATGGTGTAAGGGTCATCTCCCAAGGGAGAAGCCACGTTATTTCAACAAGGACAAAGAGAATGAGCCCAATGACAAACAAATCTTTCCGTGGGAAGTACAGCAATGGTTAAAATGCTTGTGATGAGTAGAGTATTTATAGCTAAATGTATTTCAGCTGATGGACAAGAAAATTTATGGAAACTCTTCAAAGGAAAAGGATTTCTTTTGTTGTTGTTGTTCAGTAAAAATTGATAGTCTTTTTCTTTGCTTTGCTTTTTATATCAGATGGCTAGACTCCATGACCGTGGCTGTCCTGCAACAGTGTTGGCTTACTCATTTCAAGTCTATATTTCATTTTCACTCTAACTACCTGAAATCATGAAACAGTTTACAACCGACATGTTTTAAGAGACATAAGATCATTCAGGCCCATCATCTCTCTGGAGAGACAGACACAAATAAAATCCAAATAGCCTAAACACACCCAGACTATAGGCTCCTCAGCTTGAATCTATACCTGGCATTATGGTAAATAGTTAAAGCTGTATTTCTGCATTGGGGTCAGTCTTTATATAAACAGTGATGACCTTACAGGCTAAAGGGATGCTTACTTTGGTTTGAAATCATCATGGATTTAGTCTATAAGAAAATTATTATTAATTTTCTTTTAAATATGTTTTAATCTGTACACATTCTAATTAGGAAATGACCAAACACAAGCTTAGACACCTAGAGGAATAATACATGTATCCATCTAGAACTTTGAAATGGGGTCCACACACCAGTCTTCGTGGAGTGGGGCCCGTGGCTTTAAAAAAAAATTTTATAACTGTATTTGAATACAATCGGTCTCCTTTATCACCTTATATGCTTTATTTAATGCAATTAAAATATCATTCTGAGAAGGGGTCCATAAGCTTTATCAAACTCAAAAAAAAAAAAGATTAAGCTGCCTTGATGACCTGCATCACCTATGGTGTGCCTTTTCCTTCTATGGCCCAAAACGAGAGAAATAATTTAAAAAAATAAGCAGCATCAGCACAACTAGAATGGAGTTGGAATACTAGACACTCACTGGCAACAAGGTAAACCTTTCCTGCAAACCAAGACACAAGGTAAGTACAAACCAATGGAGTAAATTATTCAGAACTACAACATAGAGGGCAGCTAGGTGGCACCATAGTGCACAAAGTACCAGGCCTGAAGTCAGGACAACATGAGTTCAAATTTGGGCTCAGATACTTAGTAGATATGTGACCCTAAGTAAGTCACTTAGCCCTGTTGGCCTCAGTTTCTTCTTCTGTCAAAAGGAGCTTGAGAAGGAAATGGCAAACTATTCCAGTATCTTTGCCAAGAAAACCCCAAATAGGGTCACAGAGAATTGGACACAACTAAAATGACTCAGCAACACAACAGAGAAGGCACCTGGACATGTGTATCTGAATAAAGCTCCAATGTTACCAAAATTTTTCTAGAAACTCTCTGAGGGTGACTTCTTTTCGGTCAGCCAGCTTTTTGGAAGGAGAAATGAGAGGTGAAGAGGGGAAGGGAGTTAACATACAATCTACAATTTTTTTTTCCTGCAATTATTTTGGTATCGGCCCCCATTTTGAGATACCTTGAAAAACTATCCTTAAGTGCTTTCTAAATTTTGTCTCCTCTAGCACAGACTTCCATCTTCTTTTCCCATTCTTAGCTTCTTAATTATCATTTCTGTTTTCCCATATAAATAAGCTACATGACCAAGCCAGGCACCAAGTTTTCAGAGTACAAATGTAGTGGTCCAACCACCATTGTCGATTAGAAGAGAGGGTTAGATAGAGGCTGGAAAACTGGTTCCATTCAGCATCTATTTGTTGCCCCTCAAGTTTCACCTACGAATGCTTCTGTACCTCTCTCCTTTTTTTAAATTTCAAAAACCTGTTGACTTCCTTAGAGGTTTACTCATCGAGTATAGAATGATACAAAATGTTCTACTGATTCCAAACATTCATGATTTCTGCCTTATAGTCTAAGTCTTACTCAATCTATATTATAGAATTGTGAAGAACTACTTCCTCCCCAAGGCAATTTGGCATAGCAGCTTCAGGATGAGACTTGAAGTCAGGATAATCCCAGGTTTAAATCTTGTCTCTAGCACTTACTAGCTCCATGATCATGGGCCAGTCACCAAACATCTCTGAGCCTCAGTGTCCTCATCTGTAACATGGGGATGATAATATCTGGAGCATTTACTGAGTTGTGAGGAGCAAATGAGATATTAAAGAACATTGTTTTGTAAACTTTAAAGAGGTATAGGTCAGTTATAATTTTCCATCATTCCCCAAAGAGAAGTAAGAGGCAGCAGCCACAGAGGCATATATTCAGATCTATTCAAGTCAGCTGATTCTGGGACTGGACTTCATCAATAGCTTCCTCTTTTAGTTAAAAAAAAGTTTTGTCGATTCCTTTTGCTTTTTACATTATATTAATTTCTAAATACATATCCTTCAGGGTGCATCTCAGTAAGTCTTCTGCTTTAAGGAAGAAAAACAGCTGACCAGCACCAACCAGCCCAACAACTATGTCTGACAGTATACACAACATCCTGCACCCATAGTTCCCCCCATCTCCAAGGAAAAAAGAGAAGCACCTATCCTCATCTCTTCTCCAGTAATTCCTGGTCACCTTGAAAAATATTTTTTTGACCATTAGAAAGGTGTTACAGGACAAATGTGTTCTGACCTAACTAGCATGGGCTGGTCCCCCGGTGCCTTTCATCTGTCCCTACACAAAGACAGAGCAGGAGATCTACCTTTACTCTTCCAAGAACATGAAGAAAACAAGACTTCCTAGGACCCAATCCAATAGGGTGGAATACTAAAGAGAAAAGCCAACTTAAATAGCTGAGTAAGAGAGAATGAAATCCCAAGATCACTAAATCCCCAAGTTTTCTAACCTCTACTGAAATCTCTTGACTATAATTCTTTGTCATAGGAACAGAAGACAGAAATCACCTTCAAGCTTATGTAGTCCAACTCTTTCACTTTACAGATGAGGAAACTGACACCTAAAGAGATGAACAAAATTGCAGATGGTCATTTATTGGCTTCAGCCCCACTATGACCCAATCCCCCTTAATGCCAGTCCCTTTCCCCTTACGCTACCACCAATTTATCCTGTATCTATCTTGTTTGTACATAATTGTCTACACCTTGTTCCCCCATTAGACTGTGGGCTCCTTCAGAATGGGGACCAGTTTAGGTCCCCTTTTTGTCTCTTTGTATCCTCATCACTTAGCACAATGCTTATAACCTATTAGGTACTTAATAATGCTATCAAGGAAGTGTATCAACAGCATTCCCTTTGTTACAATGGAAAGAATCCTGGATTTGGAGTGAGAGACTCCCAGTCGGCATTCGGACTCTACCATTTACTACTTTATGACCACAAGTCACTTAACCTTTACAGGCCTCAGTCTCCTTATCTGAAAAATAACAGGTAAGATTAGTTTATCCCTAAGGTCTCCTCCAGTTCTCAGTCTTTGATTCCATGATGACACATACTTACATAACCACATAATGGAATGATAGATGTTTTTGCCTGCTTTTTAAATATTTAATGGTTCTGTTTTCTTTGATGTCTATGACTGAGTTGTTTTGATTCCCACTGAGTTGTCCAGGCTTTGCACTCCAAAATAATTACTGGGTATATAAAAAAGGCTATTTGCAAGGCTACTGTTGGGCTGAGCTAGACCCCATTTTCACTCCCTCAACCAAATGTAATACCCAAAGGTCCCAAGAGTAGAGATTCAATAATCTCCCAATGAAATAAATCCAAAACAGAGATGGGGGGGAAAGGTCTAGAGATAGTACCCAGAAGGAAGCATGGGAATAAGGAGAGAAATCTATGATTTTACTGACATAGGAAATACCTACTTGAAGAAATTCCCTCTGTAGCCATAGGTTGGTTACAGGGGTGGGCAACCTGTGGCCTTGAGGCCACATGTGGCCCTCTAGGCCCCCAAGTGCAGCCCTTTGACTGAATCCAAACATCACAGAACAAATCCCCTTAAAGGATTTGTTTGGTAAAACTTGGACTCGGTCAAAAGGCCACACCCAAGGACCTAGAAGGCCATATGTGGCCTCGAGGTCACAGGTTGCCCACCCTTGGACCACTGGTATCTTGCGACTTGGAAGCATGTGATAACAGAAATGGACAACGAAACCTGTATTGCCTGCCCATCACATATGTGGCCACTCAGCATGAGTCTGGGGGTCTGAAGGTTGATCCCAAAGCTGCAGCGAACCTTAGAACAGTCATAAGCCAGTACTGTTCTTTGGTATCATCATAGGTCTCAGCCAGATATACTATATCCTTCTTCAATTCAAAAACTTGAGTTTTGCATTCTATCTTACTTTCAGTTACCTAGTAGCACAACAGAGCTTACCACAAAGCAATCTGAATAATAAAAAATGGGCTTGCTTTTCTGACCTCAGGCCCAGGACCAAGACTATGCATTAATAGAACAAGTGTTAACTCTAGCTCCAGAAGTCCTTGTAAAAACAGTTTTATTGATTCCTTTTGTTTTTATATTAAATTAATGTCTAATTATACATCCTTCAGTATATATCTCAATGAGTCTTCTACTTTAATGAAGAAAAACAGGTGACCAGCACCAACCAGCCCAACAACTATGTCTGACAGTGTACACGACATCCTGCACCCACAGTTCCCCCTGCCTCCATCTCCAAGGAAAGAAGAGAGGCATATTTCCTCATCTCTTTTCCAGCAGTTCCTGGACATCTTTTTTTTCCCCTAATCATTAAAAAGGTGTTATAGGACAAAAGCTGCTAAGAAGTGATCATCCTCGATGAAATTGACATCACTGAGAAGTGACAAAAATATTTTAGGAAAACCTAAAAGAGTTGCCACAGAAATCTGTTCATTACAGAAAGAGTATCTGGGGTTCATGCTATGTATTATGGATCCAATAAACGTATTTCATATATTCTAGATTTACTAAGATGTGAGAGATTTGTGTCCTGTGATTGAGAGGAGGCTTCTTATTTTCAGAGTTCAACTCTAGAGGATGTACAAGGTCTTGGTTTTTGAAATGGAACAAACAGCTACTTCATAAGTACATAATCTTACCATTGACTCTCCCACCTACCACCCTTGACAAATTCTAACAGTAATACTTCTCCATTTTAGCACAAATCAAGGACTCACCCAACGCCTTCCACGCCCCACCCCCATTTTTCACTGTATTTTCAAAATACTTTTTCCAAATGCATAACAGAAAATCATTCACATGTAACAAGGAAGATCATCTAACTCCTGATTAGAAATCTTAATTCACAGGGAAATTTGGTCTTGACTAGAAGATATTTAGAGAGAAAGTCGCTAAGGCTTCATTTAATTTTACTGCTTTTCATCCCACGGAGATCATCCAGCCACTGAAAATAAAGAAAATAAAAAAAAACACTAGTAGTTGATTTGTGAGCCAATAATAGAAAAGATGATTGGGAAAAAGCATGGGAGAAAATAAAATTTTGCCACCTCTGGAGAAAAGACAGGGTAATCTCACAGAAAGAAAAAAAATAACAACCAACCTTAATATTTCTCTTTCCCTCATGCTTAAGAGATGGAGGCAATAGAAAATGAAACATAGAATCCTAACGTGAAAATGAATTTTATTTGGGTGGAAGGGTTCAGGAGAATTACTATTGCTGCCCCTCAAAAGATTCTGTAAAATTAATTTCATACTGACTGCAAAATATTTCTCGTTCTGCAACTTGCTTCCCAGTACAGTTTGGCTCGTGTATGCATCCTATTTTAACAATACCAGAAAAGCTAATAATTTCTTTTGAGAAGTCATGATCTACTTTATGAAGACACATTCCATAGCACAAGCTGAATTACAAACAGCTTCTTAATTGGTCTCTTTGCTTCTAGCCTCACCCCTCGCCAATCCATTCTCTACGTACCTTGCCAAAATGATCTTGCACAGGTCTGACTGGGTGTGAGAGGCTGGAAATTGACTTAAACACAGCAAGAGTGGGAAAAGCTGAGGTGGAACTTCCCTCCAGGTGACTATAATTTGGGTAGTGGGGTGGGGATAGGGATAGAGGAAAGGGCCTGGAAAGGGTGGCTATCTGGCGGGATAGGGTCACTCCTCCCAGGAGCACTTGAGGAGGCAGCCCCGCCCACCCCTCAGCAGTCCCTCTGACCTAACCACACTTTCTACAAATGCACCTGACTCAGGGCACCTTTACAGACATAGAGGGAGCCAACATTTTTGTTTGTACTTGGGTAGATTATATACTCAAGACCCTGGGTGCTTTATTGCATCGAAACAGCACTGATTTTGAGGAGCGGTCTGCGGTATTATGTCACCCCCTTGTTCAAAAATGTTTAGTGGTGACTATTGCCTTTATTTACTGCCATCGTTTTGATGAAGCTTTTTTTGACCTCCCCACCTCCACTCGAGAAACTCTTAATATCTCCTACCTCTACAAATTAACTTTTATTTACTTATATATGAAAATAGTACATCCTACCCCCTGGGGAATGCCAAGTTCCATTTCTGTCCTTTCTTCCTGAGCACTTAGCACAAAGCTGGGCCAGTAAGCAGATGCTTAGCAAATGTTTCTTGAAATTATTAGCCTTCCAGGATAATTTCAAAAAATCTGGGAATACTTACATGAACTGATGCACAGTGAAATGAACAGAACCAAGAGAACACTGTACACAGTAACAGCAACATTGTATAATGATCAGCTATGAATGACTTAGCTATTCTCAGCAATACAATGATCCAAGATAACCCCAAAGGACTCGTGATAAGAAGTTCTAACTATCTCCAGAGAAACAACTGAGAATCTGAATGCAGATTAAAGAATACTATTTTTCACTTTATTTTTTTCCCATGGTTTTTTTTTTGTCTGTGTTTTCTTTCACAACATGATTAATATGGAAATGTGTTTTACATGATTGTGTAAGTACAACCTATATCAAATTGCTTACCACCTCAAGGAGGGAAAGGAGAAAGGGAGAGAATCTGGTACGTAAAATCTTAAAAAATTAATGTTAAAAACTGCTTTAAATGTAATTGGGAAAAATATGAAAAAAGAATTTATTACTTCTTGTGGTGTTCCAGGCCGGCTAACCCACCAGTTATAAATTCTCCCATAAAAAATTGTGGAGGCTTTTTGTTTCCCTTCAGGTGAGAATACAAAAGATTGAAGTGTGGCCCACATGTTACTCTAAGATGTAATTTAAAGGCTAGTTTCTCCCTCAGCTGTCTCTACTATTCTCTGATCTGCAACGTGGCTGCTGTTTCTGGAAAAGCTAGAGCCAGAGAACTAAGTCAGGTGGTTCATAAGAACCCAAGTTGCTCTGGCCTTACATCCCACGCTGGACTTCAGAGATCAGTCAGTCACAGGGTTCCAAAACCCACAGAAAGGCAGAACACAGAGTTACTGGAAGATAGATTGGAAAGAGAGCCACATGGGACACCTATGGAAGGAGTATCACAAATAAGGGCCTTTATAAACATGGTGACACAGCTTAAAAAGTTAAATAATATTTTTTAAAAACCCAAAGTTTTAGCAGTCTCATTTCATTTCTTTACCCTAAACCTCTTTAAAAAAAAGTGTGGGCCTGAAAGGAAGTCAGGCAACAGATGTGAGCAGAAGCAGTTTCTTTCTGCACTCAGCCCCAGTGTCTGCTACGAGTCTGAAAACAGTTCCCAGCTCACCCAAAAGAGATGAAGTGCTTTGAGTCTGCCTGTGGCTGGTTCCTCCAATGGTCCAGCAGAACATGCCATTGATTTGTGCTTTGGCCCTGTCATCCCACGCTGACAGGAAGCTTTTGTAAACCTGTGTTGGTGGTATAGAGAAAACTACATGGCTTTGCTAGAAATGCTACCTGTTTTTGCCAAAAATCCCTGAGCTCACTAAGCTGAGGACAGTGCACCAACAAACCGGAAGAGTAATTAACACTGTGACATGACTTCATCAGGAATATTAATTTCGCACTTCAAAGCAAACTTCAATTCACAAGTCTCTAAGGGTTTTTATAAACATTCATCTTCACAAATACCTGAAACCCTTTTACCAAACAGAGAAGAAAAGACAGAAAGCGAGTTAAGTGGATCAGCCAGAGTGAAGACAGTCAGCCAGTGGCAGAACTGGCAGTAAACAGAGAGGGAAAACCCTGGTTGTTTCTTCTTTTCTCCAAAGAAAGCTCTTTAAGAAAACAATGGTTAGTTTTCACTCAGCCATATTTCACTACATTCTGACCTTTGTTGTTGTTCAGTCATGTCTGACTCTTCATGACTCCATCTGGGGTTTTCTTGACAAAGATACTGGAGTGGTTTGCCATTTTCTTCTCCAGCTCATTTTACAAATGAGGAAACTGAGGCAAACAAGGTTAAGTGACTTGCCCATGGTCACACAGTCTGTAAGTGTCTCAGGTTGGATTAGAATTCAGGCTTGGCACTGTGGTACCTGGCAGCCCCCAGTCAGTTACCTAGATTCAATAAACAGCCTTCTTCAAATGGAAGTAGACTTTAGGAAAGCCATCACAACGGCCAAAGACAATGAGCAGATTAAACAGAAGAAATCACTTAACATATTTGGAGACTCAGTTTCTTTATAAAATGGAACAATCAAACTACATGATCTCTAAAGGTTCCTTCCGGCTCTAACTCTGATTCAGGGACCTTATCCTCCTTTTTTCCCCCTGATCTTTCAATGATGGCACACAGGAAATCCATTTCCCTTATGAAAACTGAAAAAGTTACAATATACAGACCATGTAAACAAGATTAAAAAACAACAACTGGATAACCCAGACCCTTTCCAGGGATGAAGGAGGATACAGCCACATCCTTATTTTATACATAAGGAAAATAAAAAGGGAAAACAGAAGGAGATGGAAAGTTAACAGATTTTCCACTAACTGTTAATATTCACATTTGTTCTACCAGTGCACAGGACATCCTTTGGACCTAAGTTTTGTGTTCTTCCATTAGCATTTCCAGTGAAAGCAGCAAAAAATGAGCACAAGTATAGAATTCTCAGCTAACTACCTCTAACCTCGATGCCCCTTTTTGGTGGATCATTTTCATCTAGGGCAAGATGATGTGTTTCTAGAGCCTCTTACTCTCCCCCTGTGAAGACCTCATCCATCTGCAAAGCAGGGGAACTGAAACAGGCACATGAGATCTAAAGAGACTTGATCATTTTTGTGAAACATCAAGATGGCGGAGAGAATGGAGATGATGGGCTCAATCCTATTAAAAGGGACTATCCTTGGAGTCCTTTGGACTCTTCCGTTTGAGACACCTTGCAAGCCTTGTCCTTTGGACTACATAGGAATTGCTTTTAAATGCAAGCTCTCAGAATATAACCACAATATCCTAACCAAAGTGTTTTCTAATCCCATACCTCAGGGTCTGACTGACTTACAAGGGTCTATGTACAGACTTAAGTATACAATTTACATGAAAGGCAACAGAACCAACTTTTGTTGGACAAAAGAATCCATGGCCTCTGCAAATGTTTACATTCACAACTCCACTTCCAATTATCTGTCAACAAATGCAGTTTATAAGAAGAGACGCACATAATAACTGTCAAATGATATGCCCATCCTATCAAAGGCAAGGAAATAGATGGACTGCATGCCATTATGTATAAGTTTCCATCTAAGCCTTAGATTTGTAGATGTCCATTCCATTTTGCCATATGCAACCCAGGAATCCAAGTGACTGCATAAATACCAGACACAAACATCTAATTTATATATGCTCTCCAGGGCCAGTAAAAAGTTACTCTATTAGATAAGACTGGGTTTTTTTTAAGTTGTTAAGTAGTTGAATAATGTTGACAAAGTATAGTAGAAAAATGAGGGAAAGAAGGTTTTCATGTAAAGTGACACCCTGGTCACCCCACTACCTTCCTTTTTACCTAGAAGCAGGACCTTAATGGTGGCACATTTCTATCCTGGCTTCATCTCCCCCTCCCCCTTCGCCTGCCTGGAAAACATTTTAAAGACCCTTCCACTACTCTCATGATGCAGTGAGACCACTTTGGTTTCCTCAACATTGTGCAATAGAAGGCAATACTTCTATCAGATCTAAAAGTCTGGTGACAACCAGAACAAATTTTCCCGATGTGGGACCCCTTAGGAACTTATAATAGAAGGAGAAGTTCACAGAACCAAAGATTGCTTTCTGATTGCAAATGAATGGATAAAACTAGAGATAATAGGCAAGAGGGAAGAGAAGAGGGAGCAAGAAGGCATCTATCAGGTGAAAAATAGAGTCTAGGGACAGTATATGTGGTAGCCCTAAGATAGACAGAGCTAATACATCTACATATATCTCCATACAAGTATGTCTTTTTTAAAAATAAACCCAGAGAGAATCCAGACATATAAAACCTAAATGGGGGGATTATTCTTCACTTTAAAAAATGGTTCTTCACTTGACAATAAGATTTACAATATGTTAACTTAAATGCAAATAAAAAATATGAAATTTATTTCTCAACTTTTAGGAACACAGCTATTACACAAAACAATTAAGTACATGAAGAAGAGATCCTTCAAGGACCTTCTTCCCTTGTCACTCTGTTCACACTTATTAAGTACCTACTGAATTGAGGGCACTTAGCCAAAGAAGATACAACATTTAAATAAAAGTGGTCCCTGCTCTCGTGCTACTTCTTACTAGGAAGATATTCCACATGCACACATAACAGAAAATACAAATTGATAAATGAAAAGTACATTGGTAAGGTATAAAACAAAGCTCAGTGTATGTTGCAAGGGGTGGGGGAAGGGTATTTGTGACTGAAAGGATCACAGAGTAGAAAGAAAAGAAGGTATAGTATAACATAAGGAGATGCCATACTTTCAAAATTTGGTGAATCTGTAATTGCACAAGTGGGGAAGAGGAGCTTACATCCATTGAGGCAGTGTACAGCCCTGTGTACAAATCTTCTTGTGAGATTTTAATCTAGGATTTCCCATCAATTGTATGAGGGTGAAAGGTGAAGGAAAGGAAAGGAAGGAAATGAACAGTTATATAATGCCTACTACATGCCAATCACTGTGCAAACTGCTTCTTACAAATCTCTCATCTGATTCTCACAACAATCCTGTGAAGTAGGTGCTGTTATGATCCCCATTTTACAGTTGAGGAAACTGAGGCAGACTGTGGTTAAGTGACTTGCCCAGGGTCACAAAGCTAGTAAGGGTTTGAGGCTGCATTTGAAATCAGGTCTTCCTGATTCTAACCCAGTGCTCTTGGCACTGTACCACCACCGAGCTGCCAGTTTGCAGAAAATCTGTCTAATGTATGACAGTTCTCTTTTTTTTTAGTAGCTCATGAGTATCAACAAGTCATTCAAACTTTGCCATTTCTCATGATCACTACAAGACCAGCCCACTTCCTTTTCCATTCTTATATATTTTCAATACCTTTTACGCCAGCTATCAATATATCAGCATAATTATTTTGCCAATAAGCACTTATTGAATACCTACTATGTTCCAGTCCCTGTCCTAGGCACTGAGAATACAAAAACAAAAATGGCAGGTCTTGATCTCTTACATCCCTTTGGGATAAACAATCTTTACATGTATGAATGCATTTTAAAATATATAGAAAGTATGGCAGAGGGAGTCAAGCAACTAGGGGTACCAGGAAAGGCTTCATGTAGAAAGTGGCACTTGGGCTGAGCTTTGAAGGAAACTAGGGATTCCAAGGAGCAGAAGTGAGGAAAGAGTTCATCCTTTTATTTCTCATGTACAAGGCTTAAATGGTAACATGCTTATAACCAACAGGCATTTCTCCATTGTCCCTGAGATTTTAATTCCATTGGGGGAGAGCATGGTGTTCCATGACTCGTACCCTTTAAAGAATCATCAGAACACTGGTGTTAGAGACAGGATTTTGCTGCAGCGATCTCAGATCTTTGTTTTGGTTTTCCTGGGTAATATAATCATTTTGTTAATAATGCCAGCACGCTATTAATAAAAGGATGGTCATTTAACTGGTGTCGCTTAGACCAAAGACTCTTCATGGCACTGGGCTCAGACCTTCTGAAGAATAGGTATTCCTGAGGGGTGCCTACTCAACTCAGATTAGTTAACACCATGGAAGGTATAGGTCATTCAAATCTTGGTCAAAGAGTCTCTGAGCTTTGTAAGCTCTGTACAAATTTCTAAACAGAATTCAGCCTCATTGGTTCCTGCTGAATTCTGGACCTAGATAAATATCTTTCTTTACTGCCTGCAAAAGATACTTAACAACCTATGAAAGGAATAAAGAATTTAACCATATGTCCACCCTCCTTCACTCCATAGTAACTACCCAATGCACAATTAAAGATATATGGGGAACCCACATTAACTATTCAGTTGATTTTCTGAACTTAGAGGAACTAAGATAGAGGGGGTATGGGGAAATACTGGCCCCAGAGAAGAGATGATTAAACACTCTTCCCTAATGTTGCTTAGAGTTCTGTGTTTGGGGAGAATGTGGGTATAGAATGTTGCATGTGCTATCCTTGAATAATTTTGCTTAACTTTTTATTTGTTACAAAAGAATATTCAATGAGGACAGGGGACATCTTGAAATGACTACAATATAAAAACCAGAAAGGCATCAATATAAGTTATTTTCAAAGAGGTTATGAGTACACAGTGTACCTGTTAATGCACACCCAAAATAGCCTGGTAGGATTTCTTCAGCTCCCTGAAGGAGTTCGACAAATTTGGATGCTATCAGACCAAAAACTCCAAATCAAACAAGACACCACTGGATCCCCTGTTCA
This sequence comes from Phalanger gymnotis, assembly GCA_028646595.1. Lineage (NCBI taxonomy): Eukaryota > Metazoa > Chordata > Mammalia > Diprotodontia > Phalangeridae > Phalanger > Phalanger gymnotis. The sequence continues at coordinate 230,930,200 of CM053626.1, forward strand.
ACTAACTGCATCAAAATGATGGCTGTTTTTGAAACAAAATCCAGATTTGCCATTAGTGGATTTTAATTAATTAGGAAAGGTTCCTGAACTTGATCAACCAAAGCTATCATTGGGCTTTAAAATGTGAATTTAATCCCAGAACTAGCACTTAAGGCTTAATCAAGGCTCAGTTCAGATAGCTCACATTCCAGGGGCCTGGTATGCAAGCCAATGAGAGGCATGTTTCCCTGGAATAATATTCAATTTGTTATTTATTTTGGCACAAACAGCTCTGCTGTCCCATAGCTAGCTGGGAAGTAAACAGCTAGCTGTAATCCATCAATAAAGGGACAGCAGAATTCCTCCACCACATCCATCCATCTGCTTCTCAGTGGAGATATATTGATTTATATGCTATACATGAACACAGCAAAGCTGCCTGTTCAAAAGAAAACAGCAATTATCATACCTTCTGCATCCAATGGGCATGGCTACGAGAGAGAGAGCCAAAGCTTTCACAGTATACCTAAAAACAGAGCAAAGCATTCAAACAACCCCACAAAATTTTCTAAAAATTAAAAGTGATTCTGGATTGCTCCAGTGAGGCCAAGAAAAAAAAAACCAAAACTAATTTCTATGAAGCACATTTGGTAAGATGCTGACAATTGAAAGGGGAAAAAAACTAAATTATAAATTCCAAGAATTATGATGTTAATAATAATTTCATCTACAGTAACATTTAGGAAGCTGATTAGATGATCCTAATGGGAGGTTTAAAATGAAAGGGGAAAAAACCACCCTTAGCATAATTTAATAAGATCTTCAGACTGAAGAATGCTGAAGGGTTTCACAAAAGATCTTCTCATGGCCTTTTAATAGCTCTTCCTGATTCTAATTAACCTGTTAAATGCCAGTTCTCATAATCCCATTACAAATCCATAAGCAAATCTTTCAGATGAAATCCATTAGACAAATGGATTTGCAAGACTTTTAGTATTAGATCTATCCAGAAAATCGATTTCTACCTTCCATCCTGAGAAAAGGGGAGAGTGGATAATCAAACTTTTAAAAGGGAAGCCATTATTATTTGTCTCTAGGATAGAACTTCCTGATTGACTTTTATAAGGCTAATATTAAAATTAGTTCCAGTTGTCTTTGGGGATATTCACTAAAGAGGCAATATGGCATTGTGGAAGAGCACTGGATTTGGAGGCAGAGGAGTGGAGTTTAAGCATGGATTTTGCTACTTATTCAGTGTGAGATCATAGGCTATTGAAAAAACCTTCTATTTCGTCTTCCTGCCTTAGGCTTCTCTTCACTTGAGTCCCTCCTTCACACTACGGGTAAGGCAATTTTCTTTAAGCATACCATGTCACTCCCTTCCTTTCTATACTCCAGCAGCCCCTTATTGCCTTTAGAATCCAATATCAACTCCTCTAGCTTTTTTTTTAAGCCCTTCATAACTTTGCCGCAACTTATCTTTCCACTCTCCTTGGGTATCCATACAAATTATCTATTTTCTCCTATGTGATGCTCCCTCCTCTATCTCAGTACCAATGCATTCATTAACAAGTTACCTGTGATCTCTTAATTGCCAAATCTAATGGCCTTTTCTCAGTCTTTCTCCTTCTTGACCTCTTTTAGCCTCTAACACTGTTGACCACCCTTCTCCTTGATACTCTCTCATCTCTAGGTTTTCATGAAATAATATTTGTAAAGCATGAGATAATATCTGTAAGGTACTTAGCACAGTGCCTGCAACCTAACAGGTGCTTAATAATCAATACTTTATTAGTTCTTTCTTTCTACTCTCACCTGGTTCTCCCCCTACCTATTCAACCACTCCTTCTAACACTCCTTTCTTAGATCTTCAGTTTACACCTGCTACTCATGGGGTCTCTTTTCACCTCTGTACTATTTCTCTTGTATATCATTAGTTACATCATTAATATTATCATTAGTTTCCATAGATTCAATTATCTTTATGCTGATGATTCTCAAATATACCGATCCATTCTTACACTCTTTGTTGACCTTCAGTCTCACATTTCCAACTGCCTACTGGATACATTGAAGTGGATATCCTAGAGACATCTTCAACTCCACATGTCCAGAATTGAACTCATGATCTTTGCCACCAACACTTCCCTCTTCTTAACTTCTTTTTTACTACTGAGGGGACTGGCATCCTCCTGGTCTCTCAGGCTCACAATGTAGGCTCAACTCCTTACTCTCACTCCTCATATCCAATCTGTTGCCAAGGCCTATTGAATATACCTTAGTCATGATGCCAAGAAAACCCCACATGGGGTCACAAAATCAGACATGACTGAAATGACTGAACAACAAATATGTCCCCTTTTCTCCTCTGATACTTTGACCCCCCTAGTGCTGATCCTCATCCACTCATGCCTGGACTATTGCAATAACTTGCTGTTGGGTCTTCCTGCTACAAGTCTCTCACTACCTGGGTCCATCCTACACTCAGTTGTTCAAAGTGAGCTTCCCAAAGCAAGTAGTTCTGACCATGTCACCCTATATACCTAATAAACTCCAATGGTTTTCTATCACTTACAGGATCCAATATGAATTTTTTTAGAGTTTGTTTAGAGTTTGAAGCCCTTCATAACTTTCTCCTTCCCACCTTCCCAGTTTTCTTACATCTTACACCTCTATGCACCCTAGCATGTCATCATTGATGTCTCCTTTATTTGTACTATTTTAATCACTCAAAAAGACAAATTGAACTTTAAAGATTATTTCCAAGTATAGATGTAGACAATCTTGTAGGACCTTTGATAGAATAAAGATTTTTTAGTTCCCGAGTGGCACATCATTTTCGGATGAAGTCAGCAAACCCTTGGCAGTGATGAAAAACATTCTGGACTCCCTTCTATAGGGTCTCACAATGGCAGACAACATGGTAACACACACACCTCTCTCTGGCGCCCATGGCATTAAGTTACTCTAGTGATTTTCCATTGATCTCAAAAGAAAAGTAGATGCCATCTAAAAGAGAATGATTTAGGCCATGTCCTAATCTTAACCCAAGGATCAGGCCAATGTCCATCATTGCTATCTTCCCCCCACTCCAAATAAAATGAATTGATAAAATGAATAAATGAATGAATAAAATAATAAATGAATGAAAACTAGAAATGAACTCCAAGTTCATCATGTTTAAAAGGGAATAGAGGAATAGAAAAGCAATGAAATTGTTTTTTTTCTCCAAAGAATTTTCCAATAAAATAGAAAAAAAATCACTTAAAGTGTGATATGCATTCACCACTTTGCTAAATTTTGAGAAAAGAAATGATGTCTCTGCCCTTGAGGAGTTTATATTCTAATGGGGAAACACACATTGTGGATTAGTAGACAGAGAGAGTCACTTTTGTCTGCAAACTTACAGGGATGGTGAGTGAGGCCATGGGAAGAAGAAAGACTTGCCTTTCCCAAAGGCAGTGGCAAAGTTGATTTGATTGTGGCTCCAGAACCAACGGGAGGTAAAAGGTGACAACAAGTTGGAGGTTATGTGTACAGCAGCTGGGGAGGATATAGCTGCAAAGGCAAGTGAAGCACGTCTGGGACCTGCCCGAGATTGTGAGCCAGTTGAAACATGCAAAAAGAAGGGCCGAGAGGCCCCAAGGAAGAAGTTAGGAGATGAAAGCGTTAAAACCTCAAGGGCATGGTCTCCTGTCCCAGCATCCAGGCAGCTGGTAAGAACTGCCAACCATATTATTTATTCATATATGTAATTATGACTAAAAAGCCATCTTTCCAAAGCGAGGTCAAAGACCATCCTTTCATTTGCTGACAGAGCCATTATTTGCACACCTTGTCCTCATTCTCAGATCTGCCTTTTGGCCTCTTTCATTGCCTGCTTGACACCTGGAGTCCAGGTGAACCACCCCGACTCCAAATGCTTCCCATCAGCCAGGTCTGTCTGCTGTTGCTGTCTCTCCCAGCATCCTGTGGCTAAGCCATATTGTTTGAAGTTTTACTTCGGTGGGCTCTCGCAACATTTCCCTCCAACCACATTGCCTGCAGTCTCTCTAAGTTCACCTTCAGGAAGCTGCTGAGATGCTCTGATATCACCTGTCTGCACACCACCAGTTCAGAGGATCTTTGTTTCTAGGCTGATGAATCGGCTGTGTTCCAAGACTTAATCTTTTCTTGCTTAATGTGCAGTACAATTCATAGTCAGTAACAGAGGAACTCCTGAAGCGGATGATGACCGTGTTGGATCCAAGTCTTACAATTACAGGGAAAACAGGACGGCACCACGATGAGATAGGCTGTGTGCTTCATTTAGAGATGCATGCTACAAACAATCTTCTTTTCTGAAAGATATGATGGCTTTCTGCTACTATGCTGATCAGGCCAAGGGTAACAGAGCATGCAGGCAACCCGGTTCCTTCCCAGCTGCCTATAAATATGCCCATCTATTTCTCATTCTCCTTTGCTGATTGTCTTCTAGATTTCTCCTGCCCCCAATCATGTGTGTAGCCCAAGCCTCTGTCCTGGGTCTATTCTCTATATCCTACTATTCTATATATCCCCTTACCTGATGGCCTAATGAACTCTCGTGGGTTTAATTATCAACTCTGTGCAGATGATCCCCAGAGCTATGTCTAGCCCTGATTTTTCTCTGGGGCAGCTAGGTGGCCCAGCAGATAGAGTAGTGGGCCTTGAGTCAGGAAAACTCATCTCCCTAAATTCTAATCCAGCCTCAGACACTTACTACCTCAGTGACCTTGGGCAAGTCACTTATCCCTGTTTCCCTCAGTTTCCTCTTCTGTAAAATAAGATGGAGAAGGCAATGGTGAACCACTCCAGTATCTTTGCCAAAAAAATCCCAAATGGGGTCTTAAAGAGTTGGACTTGACTGAACAACAACAACAAAATTTTTCTCTTGAGCTCTAGGTTTGCATCTTCAACTCCTTATTTAGACCCTTGCTAGCTGAGCGAGCCTGGGCATGCTATCGGCCTCAATTTCCTGAACTGTAAAATGGGGATAATAAGAACACCTACCTCACAGGGTTGTTGCAAGGATCAAATAAGATAATCAAATGAGATACATCAACTAAGATAAATCAAAAACCTCAAATAAGATGAATCAAATAAAAAATTATTAGTATAGTGCCTGGTACATAACAGACATTATATAAAACTTTATTCCTTTCTTTTCCTCACCAAAATATATATCGTATTTCCCCATGTATAAGACACTCCCACGTATAAGACGCACCTTAATTTTGGGGACTGAAATTTGAAAAAAAAATGTATTACATAAAGTTATTGAACTCAAGTTTTATTCATCATAAAACTAATACAATAATACGATGAAATTCAAGGACCTTCTGCTCATAGCTCTCAGGCATCTTTTGGGCAAGTCTGATGCGTTGTACCCATGCTTAGTCCATTCCATTTCATGAAACTGAAGCACCAGTCATGTTCTCCTTTGAAATCAGTAACTTCTTTTTCATCAGCAATTCTTCTTGCCTCATGCTGAACCATCTTTGTGGACACAGGAATTCCAATTGCCCTTTGCTGTTCAATCCATATCTTCAATTCATTCCCTCTCTCAATCAGGCCATTTTGCTGACTTGCCTCTCATGGCCTTCTTCTGCTGTGGAGTTTTCAGTAGAGTTTCTTCTTCCCGTAGCCAGTCTTGGATTGTTTTCTCAGTTGGAGGAGGACCAAACTTATGTTCAGCAGCATGATTACCATTTACTTTTGCAAACTGGATCACTTTTAACTTGAATTCAGCACTGTACAAAAACCTTTTCTGAGCCATTTCTGGGCAGAACCTAATATACCAGTAACAAACGCGAAACAATGAGCACAAAGACAACAAGCTCCAAAAAGTGAGAAATGCAAGTAAAAAAATCTACAACAATGAGCGCAAAAACAAGCGTGAAAAAGTGGGAAATGCGAGTAAAAAAAAAATCTACAACCACTGTATAAGACGCACCCAGTTTTTAGACCCCAAATTTTTCGGAAAAGGGTGCATCTTATATATGGGGAAATATAGTACACCAGGGTTCCCAGAAGCCTTAGTGAAGTTTTTAGTTCAGCCGAAGCTAAATACATACAAATAGCCCTTCTGGAATTTTGTATAAACATGTACATGTATGCAAATGTTGTTTTACCTCATTAGAACATAGGCACCTTAAGGGCAAGGAATGTTTCATTTTTATCTTTGTATGCAACGTCCACAGTATATTCACATTAGTGTAGTATGTTTAGTGCCTATCACACAGCTGGTGCTTAATAAGTGCTTCTTTTTTCCTGTTAGACATAGGTTGATTAATAAAGTGAGATGCTTTCCTATGTATTAAAAGTACTATGAAGAATAAACTTTCACCAGCACAAGGAAAACTCTGTGCCTATAGGGAACATCCTCCCCTAGTCACACTCAAGCAAGGAGGGATTGACATATAAAAGCAAAAGTCACTCCCAAAAGCACAAGCAGGACAAGATGTTTGTTCTCCCACAGAGGAACTTGCAGTCAGCTTTCTGGAGCCCTGAACCAGCAACAACCCATCTGTTTCTTTCTCAGTTTGTTAATAATATTATCCCTTTCTTCCCCATTCTTCTGAAAACTTTCCCTCTTTAAGCTATCTTGGAAAATGACTCCTAAAAATCTCCACGATAGTATCATTTTCCAATGTAGATTCCTTTGATCCATCTGTATTTGGTCTGGCCCATCTGCTCTTCCAAACTGCATCTTCTTTGGTTCAATTCTCACTTTCTCAGATTTGTTGTTCAGTCATTTTCAGTCATGGTGTCCTACTTCTCCTGACCCCTATTTGGGGTTTTCTTGGCAAAGATACTGGAGTGGCTTGCCATTGCCTTCTCCTGCTTATTTTACAGAAGAGGAAACTGAGGGAAACAAGGATAAGTGACTTGCCCAGGGTCACACAGCTAGTAAGTGTCTGAGGCCAGATTTGAATTGGGCAAGAGGAGTCTTCTCAACTCTGAGGATCTTGACAGGTTCTTCATGTAATTTCTCTACTTCACCTGCAACAGAAGTTGGCACATGCTACAGACACCTTTATAAGTGATTTTTTGGGCACATGTTCTTCTATATCATTTTATATTATAGTTATTTAATTACTTGTATATGAGTCAAATACTCCAACCATCCTGTAAGTTCTATGAGGATAGGGAAACTTTGCCTCTCTCCTAGTACCCAGCACAGTACTCGGTACACAACAGACAGAGGAAAAAAGGAAAAGGCCTTTATTAATCACTTACTGTGTGCCCCAACATTTGAAAAATGCTGGGGATTCAAAGAGGAAAAAGAACCAGATAGCTTCTGTTCTCAAAGAACTCTAATTGAGGGAGACAATACATAAAAGTTCAGCTGCAGAGTAGACAGGTTGATGTCACAGAGGTTCAGCATCAGCATATGACAAGGCGCAGGGATTCTTAGGTTACACCAGTAGATTGGCACCATCATCCAACTTACATGCAGAGTAGTGGGTAAAACCTGGAGGACCTCAGGACAAAGCAGCAGGATGGCTGTTTAGGTCTAGTGGTCCTCCACCTCACCAAAAGGAAGAGATGATGACTCCCCTATCATCTGAGTTCTGTGAGCATCCCAACAGCCCAGAAGTTCCAGGTGGCCAAGGGCTAGGGAAAGAGGTGAAGGGAATGTCTCTGTGGTTGCAGGTCTTCCCATCTTTTGGCCATCCTAGATGGCCTGAGGGAGGGGAATAAGGGGTAAAACAAGGGGGTAAGGATGCCCCTGGTGATGGCAAGTCTTCCTGGCTATCCTAGATTAAGTTAATAAATGTTGAATTGACTTTGAAGAAGTATAAACAGGGCAATTTATTTGAAAAATAAATGATAGATTCATGCTGACCCCAAAAAAGTTGAAATAGGACCCTACTCTACTAAATTGCTGTGTTTCCCCTCTTCAAGACATTAGTCAGTATTAGTTTTAACCCATTCTTTTATAGGAACTTTTTATTATTCACACTAATAAAAGAACCATAGATTATTAGAGCTGAAAGGGACTAGTAAAGAAAATAAAAAAGATATGCAATCTAAAATGGCAGCCATTACAAATCACTTTTATTGTATTTGGGGAGTATGTTTTTATATTTTTATATAGTATATATGAAGAGATTTTTTTTTAAAAAAAACCATTCTGTGAGTTTACAATGTTTCAAAATAAGCCACAAAAGACCTGACATTAGGGGATCTGGTAAATTGTCCAGCTCCCCTTATGCAGCTCCACCCTTCAACTATACCCTGCAACTCACTCCATACTGAAAATAGTCTAGGATTGTCACTAACTTTATATAGCTGCCCACTCTCTTAAGCTTCTAGGGTAGACAATAGAAATAATTGTTTTCTTTTTAAAGGACGTCCCTGCTGGGATATAAACTACATATAAGGTAAAAGCAAAGACTAAAATTAAAAGAATAAATAGTCGGATATAGGGGGAAAAACAACCCTTGATTAAATAGACTGGGTGTTGTTAGTAAGAATTTAATGGCTAACACTGCCAGTGATAAGCTTTAGGGAAGGTATTTTTCTCTTGATAGAAGGTTGACGCTACTTTAAACATTTAGATAGATTGTTATATATTTATATTATATATGTATATGTTATATAATATATAACACAATATATCACATTATATTTATATGTTACATGATATACAACACAATATATCACATATAATATATAATACAATATATTACATTATGTATTTATATTAGAAATTTTATAAATATATATTTAATATATTTACAACCTAGTAGGTCCAGGATAAGGCCAACTACATTTCTTTGTGGTCAATATTTGCTGAGTATTGATTTGATCATTTTCACATTCAAGAAACTTCAGTAGATGCCTAACACGGGACCCATGTTTTCCCTGGGAGCTCATATATGTTTAGCCTATCATCATTTTATGAACCCAAGAAGGAAATGTAATTTATTTTCTTGAGAGCATTAAAAAGGCCGACCCAAACAAATTGAAAAATCAGCTGTAATTGGTTTGGAGATTAAGAAGTCGAGATGCTATTGTTGCCTTTTAAGAAGCTTATCATATCTGGAGTGAAACATGAGCTAGTACTAAGCCTGGCTCTCCAGTCAAACATAGACATGCAGAGCACTTTTAGGAAAGTGTGAAAGTGATATTCATAACCAACCATCAACTCATCATATTTCAAACACTTCAAGCAAAGCTCCCCTTGTCTCTGCAGACTCTAGGAAAAAAAGGTTTGAACTTTTCCTGAGCTATGCTAGTGACAGGTCTGAGAATGAAGATAAGCTAACATGTGCCAAATAGCTAGACTATAGCGCAATTTTGCTTTTTTTAAAAAAAAAGTTTTTGTCTCTCCTGCCACGCTCATTGAAAAGTTAGCAAAGGAAGGATTTGGCCATGAGGTATTTGAGAGCCACACAGGTGGATGGAGAGTTACAAGAGAGCGCTACCAACGCGGGTCAATGTGACATGTTCCACAGGAGCCAGCTGTGGCACGGACCCCATGGCTGTTTAAAACATGAGTGGAAGCATGCACTGGGTGACAAGATCCAGAATATTTGGGTTTAAATGCCACCTCTGACTTGTGTGACTCTGATCAAGTCAACTTCTCAATCTATCAACTACTATAAATATACGTATGCAATGAATGCTATTGTTCTATAAGAAATGATGAGCACCAGAGTAGACTTCTATGAACTGATGCTGAGTGAAGTGAACAGAATCAGGAGAACATTGTACACAGTAACAGCAACACTGTGCAATGACCAACTTTGATAGACTTGGCTCTGCTCAGCAATGCAACGATCTAAGACATTAGCCTCACGATGGAAAATGCTGTTTACATCCAGAGAAAGACCTATGGAGATTGAAACATACTATTTGCTCTTTTCTTTATTTCTTTCTTGTGTTTTTTCCCTTTTGTTCTGATTCTCTTTTTACAACATGACTAATGTGGAAATGTGTTTAATATGATTGTACATGTATAGCCTATAACAGATTACATGCTGTCTTGGGGAGGGAGGAAAAGAGGGAGGGGAAAAATTTGGAACTCAGAAAATTGTAAAGTGAACATTGAAAACTATCTTTGCATGTAACTGGAAAAAGATACTATTAAGGGGTAGGGAGAGAGTCTACCATAATCCAAACAATGTCCTAGGTACTGGAGACGTATGTACAAAAAATTAAACAGTCCCTACTATGAAATTGGGATAATAACCTATGTAATGCCTACCTCACAGGGTTGTAGTGACATTCAAATAAGATATTATATATAAAATGCCTAAAGCACCATACTCTAAAACACTAAGCTAAGCTCTAAAAGGTTAGAGCACTAAATAAGTCAGCTGGTTTTGCTGTACTCTGTGTCCTCCATGACCATACTCCATAAATCTTCCCCTTATCCTCTTGCATCTTCAGTCCCTCCCTATTAGCTCTTTCCCCTCTTACCTACAAATGTGTTCGTTTTTCTCCTGTCTTTAAAAAAATGCCACCATCCCATCTCTTTTTTCTTCTTTTTAATGCAAAATATTCTGAAAGAATAATTTGTGATTATCCTCTCTGATGCCTCAGTGCCTACTGATCATCAACCCCTTGTAATGTAGTTTCTGTTCCCATCATTGAAGTCAGATGACTTCCTGGTTACCAGGGTGGGCTTCTGGATTGCCCCCTTTATTGTCATGGAAAGAAACCTGAATACAAATCATTAGAAGGATTTATTTCAACCACAGTTACAAGTCAAGGTAGAGACAAGTATCAATTGGAACAGAGAGGAGGGAACATCCAAGGGATAAATGGACTTCTGAATAAGACACTTCCCACAAGTACTTAAATATATAGAAAATACACAGTCACACTGGGAGCACAAATGCTTGGCCATTGACTATGGTTGCTATTCCTTGTGTTATGGGACAGGGGAGGGTTAGGGAGACATCACTAGTCTCCTGTTGATCTCAGGGAGTCCTAGACAAGTCAGACTCTATTTATCTCTGAGTTGACAAGAACTGGGGTAAAGGAAAGCAAGATCCTGAGATGTGTGTGCTTACTGACATTGAAATGGAGACATTCTAAAAGTTACTCATATGAAGAAAGGGTCACCCTCTCTCTGCTATGATAACTGTCTCTTTGGAGACTTTGAAAATTGTATTCAATGGTACCCATCTTCAATGGCTCTATATACAGTGATTCAGTACTTGGAGTCCTTGGGGGGAAATGTTAGGGGAACCAGCTACATGGTGTCAGCAGCCATAGGATGAAAGAGCTCTGGCTACATGCTTGGGAACCTGTGGGAAAGAGAAAACTAAAGATCAAAGGGTGTGGGGAATAGGTTGAGGGAAGAGAGTGACCTAGAATACAGTGCTTGTGTGATTTTCTGTTTGCCATTCAATATAGAGGTAGAAGACTCAGGTAACAAGCTGGATAGTGTTCAAAGCAAGGTAAATGGGATCATGGAGAGCCTTGAGTCTATCTCATTTAAGGATCAGTTAAAGAAATTGGGCATGTTCTTCCTGAGGAGTGGGAGAGATGATGGCTGTCTTCAAGCAGTTGTAGGTCTATTGCATGGAGTTGGGACTAGGCTTATTCTGTTTTGTCCCCAGTAGACTGAATCAGGAAAAATGAGTGAAAGTCACAAGTCAATTTGGAGTTGATGGTAGGAACAAACTTCTTAACGAGGAGAGCTAGCCAAAATAGGAAGAGGCTACTTCTAGAAGTGATGATGGGTTCTCCCATCTTGGAGGCCTTCAAGTAGAGGCTGGATGATGACCTCTTGGGTAGGTTATAATTGGGATAAAGTAGAAGGCCTCTGAAGCCCCTTCCAACACTTAAATTCTGTGGTTCTGTGACTTACTGAGCAAGTCACTCAACCATTCTGAGGCTCAAAAAGCTCTCTAAGATTCATCTACTAAATTAGAACAGCACTGGTCAAATAAACAGATGAGATACAGCAGATCTTAGGGAAGAAAAACCTAAGACTAATATGTTTAGAAATCAAAATAATCTAGACACAGTGCCAAGAATGACCAGAATGGAATTCAACAAAAGCAAGGGAATATATTAAAGAAGTTAATGTCACAAATGCAAGATGGAAAAACACTAGCTTTTTACAAGAATAGAGGGGTCTGGACTTTGTGCTAGAACAACAGAAGAAGGTGTCAAATTCACAGAGTCAATATCAGCTACTGGGAGAATACCCATTATGGGCAAGGGGTCTAGGTCATGATGATGTTCAAAAACCAAGAATGACATTGACAGGAGAGCACAGACACAAATAAGATCAGAATCAGGCATTACCAGGGTCAAGAGAGTATCTATTATGAATCCAAGGACTGCAGAATCTCAGAAGTGGATCTCATCATCTTCCTGTCATGACAATGCTACCTCCTACAAAGACCTCCAATTCCTGCCTTTGGAGTTATGCCAACCAATGAGACCTCAATACATCACTTTTGCTGTTCATCTTTCAAAGAGGACCACTGATACCACACAGTGATGTCTTGACTTACAAGTAAATCAGATTTAAGTGAGGCAGAGTTGTACAAAGATATCAGCCTCACTTTCTCTTCCAGAGTCACCATAATCCAGTAGTGAGACGAAAGTCAAGATGACTGGCGATGGCCTAGGATGGAGTGGATGCCCTTGGCATCTTCAATGTGTGACCAAGCTCTAAGTGCTCCATTGCAAACCTCAAACGACCATTCATGATGTTAAGACACTACATTCATTTTTCCCTACTGCAATTTTCCACCGTTTGTTCTAGAAATAGTAATCAAATCAATATCCCTAAATGTACCACTGCTGCTTATGAGGGGTACATTATTTCAACTTCCTATGTTTTCACTCACCAACTTTGTGATTTCACCCTTCTCTGGCCACCAGAGCCAGAGCCACATGCTCTTTCCTCTTTTAGAATTTACTTGAAGCCCTGGGAAGTGGGACTGTCTCTCTTTTGTATTTGTATTTCCAGCTCTAGTATAGTGTTGGTCATATAGTAAGTCCTTAATAAATGCTTTTACATTCACTTTTTTTTTCACTTGTTTATTTATCAATTAAAAGGGAACTTGGATATTATCCAGTTCAAACCTGGCTCTAGTCTCTTAAATTTATTTTTATGTGTTAAAGAATGAAGTCTTGCTATAAAGCCTATTCATTTCATAACAGGATATCTGTTTTCAAAGACTATACCAGTGGGATGAGTCTCTTTATTTTGCATCTGGCTGCACTTATTCTGGACTACTTTGGCTTCTCCACCATGCCCCAGCACCAAGTACCTCTCGGCCTGCCTTTTCAGCTTTCTTTTCTGTCTTGTCTTCCCCCACTAGACTGGAAGCTCCTTGAAGGCAGGGGCTATCTTTCTTTTTTTATATTGTATCCCCAGCATTTAGCTCAGTGCCTGGCATAGTAGGCACTTAATACATGTTTATCGGCTATTGGCTAACCTCTGGCAGACGCTACCTAATCAATCAGCAAACATTTATTAACGTGCCAGGTACTATGCTGGTACAGTGGAGGGTAGGGTACAGTGATACAAAGACAAAACACAATATTCCCTGGCTACAAGGAACTTAAGTTCTATTAGAGAAAAAAAAATATGTATTCAGATACAAAATATATACAACATAAATACAAGGTGATGGAGGGTAGGAAAAACAAGGAACTGGAGGGAATCAGAAAAGCATTCATGTAGAAAGTGGTACTTGAACTGAGGTTTGAAAAAAACTGGGAATTTTAAGAAATGGAGGTGAGAAAGAAGTAAATTCTAGTCCTATGCTAAGATCCTACGACCAGAGATGGATTGGAACACCCAGTTGGAAGAGACTTTGAGCATGAAATCAATGATAGTCTATATGTCCGTCCAGCAAGGACCAGCCAAATTAAATTGGAAGGGGTTCATCATCAGACAGCTGGCCATCAGGTGACAAAGTTTTTTTTTTTTTTTTTGGTTCCAGCAATTCATGAAAACTGCCTACAAAGGCATGGAGCGATTGAAATCTGTACTGGGGAAAGGAGCATCCTTACCAATGAAATCAGGGGTCTTTTGAAGTACTGAGGTAAGAAGAGTAAATATGCAAAGAACTAGATAAAAGCACATGGAAGTGACAGTAAACTTCCATGCCAGGTTTTTTGGGGGTTTTTGTTGTTGTTGTTGTTGTTTTTAAGACATGAAAGCTTTTAAATCGAAAGCTTGCTTTTCATTCAGGTTATGCTCAAAGCTGTTGAACTCGAACACCTGTATAATTTTTTTTTTCTTTTTGGATTGTTCCAACTCTACTATTCCCCTCCTGATCACATCTGTCACAAGGCAAGCTGAAAAAGGACGGGAACACCGAGGCCCAGGACTTTCCCTTCTGATTCAGTACTCTTTGACTTTGTGATAGAAATACCCCCATTCTTCTAGTTTATCATTAGCTTAACCATTCTAGGAAAGACGTGCCTTCTCTTACTTGGAAAGCATAAGTCATGAAGACTTGTGGGAGCATGAGGGCTGCAAAGTAAAATACAGCATCCTCTCCAGCAAAGTCATTTAAAAAGGAGGAAATATTTTAAACCTCAAATCTGGAATAGAACTATTCTGCACTTTTGTTGTTCAGTAATTTTTTCGGTTGTGTCTGACTCTTCGTGACCCCATTTGGGGTTTTCTTAGCAAAGACACTGGAGTGGTTTGCCATTTCCTTCTCCAGCTCATTTTACAAATGAGGAAACTGAGTCAAACAGAGTTAAATGGGTCACATAACCAATAAGTGTCTGAGGCCAGATTTGAACTCAAGAAGATAAGTCTCTCTGACTTAAGTCTGGCACTCTATCCGTTGTACCGCCTGGCTGCACTTACCAAGGGTTCACTTCCATGATGGTTTGACAGTGGACCTCTACATGGCAGAGCTGCTGATTCCACAGAATAGTGGAGTTCACAAGAATATGGGATCACAGGGCTCTAAGAGGCCTTAGTTCGGACCTTCCCTTTTAAATACTCAATCAATAGGCAAATTGCAACAATAACAGCTGACATTTACATAGCACTTTACAAATATGATCTTATTTGATGCTCACAACAACCCTGAGAGGTAGGTGCTATTATTATCTCTTTTTTAATAGATGAGGAAGTGGAGGCAAGAAAAAGGTTAAGTGGCTTGTCTAGGGTCCAACAGCTAGCAAGTTGTATGAGGCTGGATTCGAACTCAGGTTTTCCTGACTCCAGGTCCAGAGCTCTGCCCACTGCACCACCCAGCAGCCCGAGGATATGAAGAAATAAGGGTCAGGGAGGTTGAGTCACTTCCTCACAGTCACACATATAGTATCAGAGGGAGCTGAACCAGGGTTCCTCTGACTCTGGAGCCATGAGTTGGAAGGGAAAGGACCTCGGAGATCTTCCAGAATAATTCATACTTGAGCAAGAATCCCCTCTACAGCTTGCCCAACAAGTGGACATTTGGCCATTCTTTGCTTGAAGACATCCAGGGAGAGGGAGGCCACTACCTAAGGAGGCAGCCCATTGCATGATGTGAAAGGTCAAATTGTTAAGAAATTTTTCCATACATTAAATCTAAATTTGCGTCAATAAAACTTCTCCTCCTTTTTCTCCTTCTTCTTCTTCTCCTTCTCCGACTCTCTAGAGCAAAACAAATCCTTCTCGAAGGTGAGAGCCCCATAAATACCATGACTTCATCATCATTTCTCAAGTGGAACATGAGTTAAATGAAAGCACGAGGGAAGACAAGCATAGCTAAGCTTGCTATTTACAAATGGAATCATAGAATCACTACGCTGGTAAAGGACTTGAAGAAGTCAATCAATAATCCATCACTCAGAATTTATCAATTGCCTATTCAATTGATTAACAAACCTTTACTAGGTGCTTATAATGCGCCAGGCACTATGCTTATAAAGAAAAAGAATAACAGTGCCCACCCTCAAAGCCCTCACACCCTATAGGGAGACAAGAAGTACACTTTGAAATGAATGCAACATAGATACAAGCTGATATGGGGGAGAAGTCATCTCAAATGACCTTTTGCCTTCAGCTACCATCATGTAACCCCAAAGCCACATTCATATCACCATCTGCCAACAGAGTCACAAAACCCGTGCAATCTACTCTATGAGAAAGTGGTAATTCGGAAATGAGAAGTGGCATGAGAACTGCAGACATTATTCTGGAAAAGAAGTCTAGACAACCAAGGTTTCTCAAAGTGTGTTCAGAAGACTCCCGGGGGTCCCTTAGGCCGAACGTATCAAACTCTCAAGTAGCAGCAGAGATCCATTTCTGTCTGACTTTGACACGACCGCCTTAGACCCTTTCAGAGGAGTCTTGAGGTCAAAACTATTATACTGAAATGTTTTAATTTCTAACACGATAAATATGCATAGATACAGTGAACAAAAAAAAGTCCTTTGGAGGTCCTCCATCATTTTTGAGGGTGAGGGAGTTCTGAGACCAAGAAGCTTGAGAACTGCCATTCTAAATCATTCAGCACAGAGAACTACGTAAAACACCAAAGGGAGGAGATTCAGGACATTTCAATCACCCATCCCATCTCTTTTAAATCTGAAAGGCAGCATGGTGTAATAGACAGAGAGCTTCTAACATATACTGGTCATCTGACCCTGTATATCAGTGCCCTGGGCAATTTCTGGGAATTTAGGGAAGCCTCAGGAAGCTAGGAGACAGAGATGTGGGGAGAGAAGGGAGAGAGAGGGAGGGAAGGAGGGAGGAAGACAGGAGAAGAAAAGGAAGAAGAGGAAGAAGAAGGAGGAGAAAGAGAAGGAGGAGAAGAAGGAAGGAGGAGGAGGAAGAAGAAGGAGAAGAAGGAGAAGAAAGGAGGAGGAGGAATGGGAGGAAGAGAAAGAGAAGGAGGAGGAGGAGGAGAAGAGGAGGAGGAGGAGGAGAGGAAGTGCTTCAAGGATGGGGCGGGGCAGCTAGCACAAATTTGGAGCTGAGAAATGGAGTGTCCTATTCATCAAACAACTGGAACAAGTGGAATGAGATGACTATTTCAGATGAGAGGAAATAGCCTGGGCAGAGGCATAGCAGTGGTCTGAAACTAGTCGATTTTATTAGGTAGAGGGAGTAGAATCGCAAACAGATTGATATTTTGGGGGCAGAGGGCTCTGATTGGGAAGTAAAGAGCAATGAGGGTGGAGAAGAAGGAGGTTAAGGAGTCTGGTTGGTCATCGTGTCACTATCAATGCCCAAAAGGGGGACTCATGATTATCTTGGCAGCCATGTACTTAGGCTGCTTGTAGCTAGGACAGATTCCGGGCAGGCATGGAGACCCATTAGCAGCATGCCATAGTATTCCATGTCTGCAGTGATGAAGGGATTGACTAGGTTATCTGTTGGGGACATACAGATAAAGGGTCAAATCCAAGAGCTGTAAAGAAAAAGGAGAAGGATTTAACTAAATGTGGGTGGTGAAATCAAAATAATCCTGCATTCACAAGTTTATTTCTTCACATCTAATGAACAGAATGATGTTTTGTTTGGGTTTTTTTTAATCGAGATGTAGGTTACAGGCTCAAGCTTTCTCCTGCCACAAAGTGTGGGTGGAGTGAATTCAGTGGAGCTAAAAATAAATATACAAAAATCACTGGACTGTTGTTAATGATTACCCTCTACTGAAATACAGTAAGCTGCGGAATGTTCTAATGAATTGGAACAAGGGTCATTCTTCTGTCATGAATGATGATCAATGCTAAGCAGCGTCTAAAGATACTTATGTTGAGTGTTGTAATAATGACTGCAGTGATTTAAATATGAGGGAAAGTGAAGGAGTGAGAATAAGCTAAAATTGAAAAATTTGCAAGATTGATGTGGAGTGTTTGGAGAGGCCCAGATCGTTGCTTCAAAGGTATTCAGAAGTTTGATGAGCTGATCATTCAAGGTGGACTGTTTTTGTAAAATATGAAATCTAAGATCAATATTATTGGTACTGAAAGAAGCAAGAAATCCAGGTAGGATCACCTCAGTCAGAGCTGTTAGGGACTTTGGAGGCCATGCAGTCCCCCACTTTCATTGTCGTTATTTGTCCTTCAATCTCAAAGAGGACCATGACATCAGGAAGGTGATGCCAGGACTTGAGAACGAATTGGATTTGAGTGGCGGAGGGCTGTGCAAAGTCACCAGCCTCACTTTCTTCTCCAGAGCCATCTGGGTCCAGCAGCGAGATACAGACCAGGATGACTGAAGATGTCCCACATACACACACACACACACACACACACACACACACACACACACACACACACACACTTTCATTATATAGAAGCTCAGAGAGAAGCTGTGAGTTGCCCAAAGTCACAGACATAGTAATTAGCAGAGCCAAGTTTCAAACCCAGTTCTTCTGACTCCAAACTTGGCACTCTATATTTCATGGTATTTCTCGACATTAAAGAAATAAAGCCAAAGAAGAAAGAGAATAATATTTATAACTGAACCCCAGGAACCCAGAACTACCTGAGTTTTTTTTTTGTTGTTGTTGTTTTGTTTTGACTCTCACTAATGAACCCTGACCCCCTAGTCCAGGGTTGGGGAACCTTCGGCCTTGAGGCCCGGCGGGGTCCTCTATGTCCTAGGTCTAGCCCAAGGCTGTTGGATGTGCCTTGTTTGAAAATCAAAAGGCAGGATACAGGCTGAGCTCTGGAGGCCAGAGGATCTTCTTGAGGGGGAGCCCTATGGCAACCTGCTAGGTCTAAACAAAAGTTAGAAGAATAGAGACCTCGGCCTGGGAAATTTGAGCGCCACTTAATTAGATTATGTTTCTTCTAGACATCAAAGTTGATACGGTTACTTATTTCCTCTGGTCTGGAGCTTGAAGTCTCCAAGAACCTCTTGGATCATAGGTACTGGAGAAGGAGGCAGGTCATCTGGACAGAGAAAATCTGGAAAGACTGAGGGGACAGCAGCTATACTGAGCCTGTTTTGCTTGTGGAATAGTTTATAGCAGGGCTGTCCAAAATGCGGCCCACAGGCTGCATGAGGCCCACAGTTCGATTTATGTGGCCCACCTACAAGCATAGAAATTGACATAAATGCTTTAGTAAAGGAAGCTGAGCTGCTGCAGAGTTCTCACCAAAATGGCAAATCAAAATATATCATCTATCGTTTCAATAAGAACCTAAAGTCAGACAGCCCTGGTTTACAGTCTAAGATCCAAAGTCGAATCATCAAGCATTGCATTGTGCAAAGCAGTTGAGACAAAAGAAAGCTCAAAAGACATTTTCACAGTACTCACAATCTAATATCAATGCAATTGTATATCAATACAATTACGTACAAAAAAAGGCATATATGGGATAAGTGAGAGATAATTAATAGAAGGAAGGCACTGGTATTAAGGGAGATCAGGAAAGACTTCTTGGAGAAGGTGAGCTTTTGGCTGGGGCTTGGAGGAAGACAGGGAAGCCAACCAGTGAGTCAGTAAATGTTTGCAAGTGCCTACTCTGTGCCAAAGGCAGCTAGGTGGTTCAGGGGATAGAGTGCTGGGCCTGGAGTCAGGAAGTTCAAATCAGGCCTCAGATACTTACTAGCTATACATGCTTGAGCAAATCATTTAATCTCTGTTTGCCTTTAAGGCATCGAGGTGGTTCACTGGGTCTAGAGTCAGGAAGACTTGAGTTCAACCAGCTTCACATATGTGTGACCCCGGGCAAGTCACTTAACTTCTGTTTGCCTTAATCCCCTGGAGAAGAAAATGGCAAACCACTCCAGGATCTTTGCCAAGAAAACCCCAAATGGGGCCACAAAGAATCAAGCACAACGGAAGAAGAACAATATGTGTCAGGCACTGTGCTAAGTATTAAAGAAACAAAAAAAGGCAAAAACAGAACAAAACAAAATAAAAAACAACCATACCAGCAAAAAGAGAACATAAAATCACAGACCACTGTTTTGTACCATGAAAACACAGCACTAGGTGAAACATCATTAGTGCAGGACTGTTAGCTTAATAGGAATGATGCTAAAAGTGTTATAAATGAACAATGGACTGAATGGCAGGCCATCAGAGTGTTGCAGCGTTATGGCGGTGTCTGTTTCTACTTTACCAACTCTTTTTGGTGAAACGACATCAGCCAGGCAATGCTGAATGGCCAAGAGAGGAGGAAATAACTAAGAGGATTTTAATCCTGCTCTCAGCTTCCTTTCCTCCTATAATCCCCCAGCCATATTAATCTTCCCAAGATCTCTTGCCCATTAAGTCGTTCTCCTGCTCAATAACATTTAAAGGCTCCATGTTGCCCATGGGATAATAATAATTAATAAGAGTAATAACAATAATAAAAAACATTTATAAAGCGCTTGAAGATGCACAAAATACTTTCCTCACAACATCTTTGCAGGAGAGATAGTACAAGTATCAGTCTCTCTTTACAGTTGGGGAAAATAAGTCCCAGAGAGGCAAAGGGACTTGCCCACGGTCATATTGCTAGCAAGTGTCAGAGCCAGAAATTGAGTCGGGGGCTCCAAGTCTAGTAAGTACTTTCTTCTTGTATACCATGCTTTCATTCTGGGTTGAAGGACAGCTTGATGGTTGAAGCCTTCACAATTCAACTCCAACTGTTTTCCAATATGTTTTAGCCAAGAAAAAAATGTTTAAATGATTTACCCACACATACTGTGTATTCTAAACTCCAGCTCTGTGTTCATGCAGTTCCCCTCTTCAAGTTACCCCTTTCCCTCTTCTCCACCTGTCCAGATTCAGACCATATTTAAAACCCTAACTCAAAGTCAATTCCATTATCCATGAAGTCTTCTCTGACTTCTCTAATGGAGACTGAGGCCTTTTTCTCCAAATTTCTAGAACCATCACAGGGGTAACCAACAGAAGGTTAGTTGTAAGAGGGGAAAAAAGGACATAAAGAATCCAGCAATAAAAATTTATTAAAGCACATTATAAGTATGCCAGATGCTGCACTCAGTGTTGGGGATATAACAAAAGGGCAAAGGATAATCCCTGCCCTCAAAGAGCTACTGGGAAGACAATATGTAAAGGAATGTATAAAAAGCAAGCTATATAAAAGGTAAATGGGAGATTATTAACAGAGGGAAAGAACTGGAATTAAGAGGGGTTGGGG
>CM053626.1:230951747-230987691 GCA_028646595.1 Phalanger gymnotis
TTAACAGAGGGAAAGAACTGGAATTAAGAGGGGTTGGGGAAGGCTTTCTGTAGAAAGTGGGATTTTAGTTTAGACTTGAAGAAAGCCACCGAGGTCAGTAGTCAAAGCAGAGGAGGGAGAGTGGCCCAGGCACGGAAGACAGCCAGAGAAAATGCCCAGATCAGAGAGATGGAGTATCTTGTCCAACGAAAAGCCAAGAGGCCAACGTCACTGGATTGAAGAGTATGTGTCAGGGGGTAAAGTGGACTGGAAATCAGAAGCTGTGGTATGGGTTATGAAGGGCTTTGAATGCCAAACAGAAAAAGGGACAGCAGAAAAAACTGGTATCTAGCCCCAAGGAAGGATTTCTGACAACCCTGTACCTGAAGGGACATTACTATGAAATTCCTATTTTGGTGTTTCAGCTACCAGTGAAAATAGAAAGTCCAAGCAAGAAAAGGCAGGTGGGGGATGAAGGCTTTCTATTCTTAATAAAACAGTCCCAGTCTTTCAAACTCAGACTTTTATTTTTTCCATCATGGCCAACTCAATTCAAAAACATCCTCGGCTAATGAAACTTATTTTGGCTGCTTCCTTATCAAAACTTTACAAAACTTTATTTCGGCCTCATGGGCCCTGAAGCTGTAAATTAACTGAATAAAATTTACAAATATTATGCAATGAGATAAAGTACTTTTCAGATTTTTCCCCATTCAGTTGACTTAGCTGCTTGGTATGACAGTTTTGCTTGACATGAGTTTAGATCCCTTGGAAACCTTCCTAATCCCACTCTAGGCCGTGTGCCTATTCATGGAACCATGTTAACCTAAATCCAGAAAATTAATAAACCTCAAATGGTTTTAAGCACTTGGAAATACTCCTGATACCTCCAGCATGTTTATTATATTGTAAGCTTTTTTTTAAAGGTTTTTTGTTTTTGTTATTGTTTTTTTGCATTGAGAGATTCCTTCTCAAAGGACCTCAACAGCAGCAGATGAAATCTCAAAAATTATTAGCATGCAACAACATATTTCATTTAAGATTATTGCAGACTAAAGTTAAAATCAGAATTAAATTTGTGAAAGATGAATCTTTCACCCTTCGATTCTCTTTATTGACGTTTGAACTCTTTAAACTATGAAGGTGCTAAATTATGATAATTTTGTTAAAAATAGCAATATAGATAGATTGCAGAAACAGAGAATCTCAGAGTCGGAAAGGACCCAGAGGGCATCTATGGTTCAACCCATACCTAAATAAAAATCTTATAGTATGCCTGTTGCATGAGTGGTCACCCAACCCTGGTTGAAAGACCTCCGGTGATTGGCAATCTCCTATCTCCTGATGTATTTGCATCCATTGCATTTTGGATAGCTTGAACTACAGTTATCCCTCCCACATCACAACTTTCCCCATCGAGGTTTTGTTATATCACAGGTTGGCATAAGAAATTAAATGAGAATTTTTACAGAGTTTTGCAGAAGCACAAAGGCCAGAAGACAACACAGAATCTATGCCCAAATGCTTAACCTAAATTTTATAATAAAGTACTGTAAATACCCCATGAAAGAAAAAGATAAAAGTCAGAATTCTTCTCTGGTCCAAAGGAAGGCCAAAAATTTTTATATGGATTTTCCAGATCATGGGGGGGGGGCTGAACCCCTAACCTCCTCCCTATCCCCCTTCCCTCCACCTCCCCAGGCCCTGCAATGAGGAAGGGATTAATTGTATTAGGAAGGGTGCCCTGACAATTAGTTTAAGTTTTGTCTTTGTAACTTCCATCTAATACTCCTAGTTCTGCCCTCGGGAGCTAAGCAGAATCCATCCAATCCCTCTTCTATGGGATAGGCCGCCAAAAACCTGAGGACATGTATCATGTCCCAATACACACCTCTTAAATATTCATTAACCAATATAAACCTCCCAAGTTTCTTCAACCATTCTCATATGGCATGACCTCTAAGCCCTTTACCATTCTGTGTCTGTTAACTATATGGCTAGGTCAGCTAATCAGCAGTTAATTTGCCTTATATCATGCTGGTTGATGGAACACCAGGGTAGAAAGTGCTTTTATTATATGGAAGAGTTATAATTTCCTTTCTTTTGCTTTCAGCAATACAGTGATCGGACTCCTCTTAGTGGCCATTGTTCCCCTGGAGGTCAGAGGACTTTGTTACTTTTTCCAGTCATGATTTTATTAGCAACTGGTGACCTACCCATCCATCTACCCTCGACAGGGTCATAAACAGGCACACATACTCTATAGCACACTATAGGCAATCTTTAAACTGAAACATCTTGCACTAGGCCCAGACAAGTTCAAGGAGATTATTTTCTTCTTCTAGAAAGAGATGGGCTGAGTATCAGGTGTATGATAGAAGTAAAAGCAGCTGTTCTTCCTAGAAATGCAGTCAAAGAAAAATACACATCTACCCCCTCAGCAACATTATACAGTAGGAAAAGCAGCTAATTCAAACAGAGTCTATTGCATAAACAAAATTCCAGCACTTTTTTATTTACACAAAAAGCAGATGGAGAGAACACAAAGGACTGCTAATGTTTTAGCAAAATTAATCTTTCTTCAAAATGCCATTTCCAACTGTCCACCAGACCTCCATCTGTGAAGACACTATGAGCAACCCACTTGCTAAGCCTGCCTCATGAATTGAGTTATATACATAGAACTCAAGATTCAAAAGACGTGAAGGCCAAAAAATAGCCCCCACCGCAAGAAAACAAATCTAGAAAAGAAAAAAATGCTTTGTTTATACCACAAAGCCATGGACACTGCTCCCATGGTAATTAAATAAAGGCCCCCCAAAACACACTTCATCAAAATGATCTTTAAACAGGGAATATTTTAATGAGCTGTCATCTAAGGGAAACCTGGACAGTTCTAAGTATTTGGGTGCCTTTGGATAATGACAAATCTGTACCTCCCTGCCATGACAAAATTGAGATGACTAAATGGAAGCATTCACAGAGTAGTCTGCCAATGAGAAAGAAACTGCAGTTGCACTGTATGCCAGGATTTAAAAAATATATAATTTAAAAATGTAAATATCATTTTAATCTTTAAAAATAATAAATGTTTCATTAAAATCATTAACACTGCACACAAAATTACAACTAAGCTAGCTTAGTGACTATCTGCATTTAAATTAACCACTTGCAACATGTCACAAAATCAAAGATTTAGAGTTGGAAACAACCTCGGAAGTCACCTAATCCAACAGATAAGAAACTGGGGCCTAGAGAGGTTGGTTAACATGTCTAAAGTCAGAGTTAGAAAAGGGACAGGCCAGCATTCAAACTCAGGTTGTCTGCCTTCAAGTCAAGTGATGTTTCCACTGTGCCCCAAATAAAATATCATAATTTTTGAGTCTTAGGAACAACTCTAATATCACAGATGTAGGGCTAGAAGGCAGGGTAGAAGGCCATCTAATGCAAACCCCTCATTTTTCGGTTGAAGATGGATAAGGCACAGAGCTCGAACAGGCAACAGGGTTTTCAGTCAGCCTAAGTAAGGAGTTCTTAACCTTTTTTTATGTCATGGAATCCTCTGACAGGCTGGTGAAGTCCACAGAACCTTCTCAGAATAAAATTTTTAAATGCACAAAATAAAATACCTAGGATTACAAAGAAAATCAATTATGTTGAAATATAGTTATCTATCTTTGTATGTATGTGTATATATGTATGTGTATACACATACATATGTGTGTATGTGTATATATATATATGTGTGTGTTTAGATAGATAGATAGGTAGGTAGGTAGATAGATAGATAGATAGATAGATAGATAGATAGATAGATAGATAGATAGATAGATAGATAGATAAATTTAAGTTCACGGACCTCAGGTTAAACATGCCTGCTAAATACTTACCAAGGTTTTTTTTGTCTATTCGTTCTCATTCTCTTTTTTCACATATAGTTGCTATTAGGAGTAGTCCACCCTTTTTGGTTTTGCTTTTTTAACTCTGCGTTATTTAAGAAAGATCTTTCCACATTTATTTGTCCTCCTCATACTTATTGGTCCTAATCACCTTGTAGTATTCCTTTTCATTAAACACACTGCAAAGTAACCATCTATCTATATTGTTAGACATCTAGGTTGTCTCTACTTTTTGCTGCTTCTGTTCTGGCAGTTTTTGTTTGTCTTTTTTGGCATTTACAAATGATAACTTTCAGTTTGTTTTTATACACTAAGGTATTATTTGCAATAGAATTATTAGCTCAGAAGTATGATTTTTTTAAGTCAAGTCAACAAGCATTTATTAAAGTCCTACTATGTGCCAGGCATTGAGCTAAACACTAGGGATAAAAAGGAAGGCAAAACGAACAAACAAACAAAAGATCCTCAACCTCAAGGAGCTCACAGTCAAATGGCAGAGACGACATGAAAGGAACTATGTACAAACAAGATATGTGCAGGATAAATTGGAGATAATCAACGGGGTGAAGGCCCCACATCAAGTGGAACTTTGATAGACTTCCTACAGAAGGTGAAATTTTATCTGGGACTTAAAAGAACCTAGAGATGCCAGGAGGTAGAGCATTCCAGGCATGGAAGACTGCCAGGGAACTTTCAGATCAGCAGCCTAGGTTCTGATGTCAACAGGAGAGGCTTTCTTCAGCAGGAAAGGAGAGCAAAACCAAATAAAGACCACAACCTTTCAGAGAAAGTTGGTGCAAACTGAGTACTTCATGAAGGACAGGAAATCTCCCAGGATTCTGTTTAAGACTTTCTTCATGATCTGATCCAGCTGACCACATCCTAAGGGGGCAGAGCCAAGAATCCCAGACAGTAGCTCAGGTTACTCATAAGAACTACCAAGAAGAGGAATCTCTAAATAATTTTATAAGAGATTCAATTCTAATAAATAAAATAACAGCCCATTAGATTGTACAATCGTACTGTAACACAGAGCTATGTGTGCCTGACAAGGAAACAATGTTACAGCCTTGGAGCTTTTCTAATTATTTAGATTGTGATTACATCTTCAATGCAATATTATTGTTAAATGGATTAGGTAACATTAGATTTCACCAAATCCTTGAAAGTCTAGGAGAGGAGGACAGCTGCTACTTTGCCATCTGCAATTCATTAGAGGCCCAGCACAAGCACAGGGGGTGGAAAACCAGATTGGTATCTGACAAACTTATTTTCCAACTTTTCAAATTTTATTAGGAAATAAAGAAAAATAAACACTGTGTGTCCTAAGAACAGGAAGGGAAGAAAACCCTTCTGCATAGCTGAATCCAAAACAATGAATTCTCTGTGTGGACCAGAGAAATATAATTGCTGGTCGGTTGGCTGCTAGACAATCCATTGACCTGTATTTAAAAATTCAGCTCTTATCGACTGCTCTGCACATTCCACCCCAGGCAGAAACTGAAAAGTGGCCTTAGACTTGGTTTTCCAGTCACTATCAAACAGATTAAGGATTCTCTGTCCGACAAGTCTGTTCTGCTAAATCCCTCCTGTGAATGCAGGTGCATGCCTCGGTTCTCCTCAGGCAAGACGCATACAATCAACTTAGATGATGAGAGGCTCTCTGCCCCTCTCCTTCCTTTCTCCCCCTAGCTTCCTCACCCCACTGATACTGCTGTGCCTGACACCTGGCAGCATTTTCAAGCAAGCAGAGAAGGCTCAGTCGCTAACTCAGGAGAGGCTCCAGGGACTCCTCCCAACAATCGTAAGAAGAGGACAAATGAAGCTCTCAGAGAACACCCCCAAGTTGATGAGGAAAAGGTGCCTGTTGATCCCGAGTCTCTCTCTATCCAGAGCATTAGGGTAGAAAAAATACTAGACTGAGAGCCAGTTGAAGCAAGAATTGAATCCTGCCTCTAACACTTATTGCAACTGGGCAAGTGACTTTATCTCTATGATGATACCCTCCTTATTAAGTGTCTACTATGGGCCAGAAACACTGGGGACTTGAGCACAAAGAATGAGACGATTGTTGTTATTGGGTCATTTTTTAGTCGTGTCTGACTCTTTGTGACCCCATTTTGAAGTTTTCTTGGGAAAGATACTGAAGTGGTTCGCCATTTCCTTCTCCAGCTCATTTTACAGATGAGGAAACTGAGGCAAACAGAGTTAAGTGACTTGCCCAGGATCACATATAGTAGGTGCTACATAAATGCTTACTTTCTTTTCTCTTTCTTCTTTACCCCCTCCCATATGATTAGTGGGAAATCAAAAACAGAAATCACACAAGATGATTTTTTTTCCTTATTTCCTTCCCTCTTCCCCCCCCCCACTATGCTATTAAATCTAGTGACTTGAACAAGATAGGCAATCAATATTATTACATTCAGATAGTTCAGCAAAACCACCGTGTTTTCAGGGCTGGCCTTTATAAAGAGATTTTGTGCAAATGGAGTACAAAAAAAAATTGCATTAGCCTGAACTTTCCCTCCAAATCTGACTAGTATAAAGATCTGAATGCAGCCTATAATTGGTATTACATTCTTCCTTTCCAAGAGATCTCATTGTAGGGGCATAGCCCATGTTTGATGGCAGCTTCTATATCATGAAATACAATAATTAATAGGCACCAAGCAAAAAGAATTAAATAGGTGGAGGGCAACAGCAAGAGACTGAAATGTGGCATAACTATAGCACCCTTCCCAAGTTCCGTAAGTGTGGTGACAGCCCTCAGGTTACTGTTGGGTTTTCTATCTGATGACATTTATTCACTTACAAAACAGAGTCAGGTTGTCATACAAAAAAAAAAATCACTGGAAAAAAATCACATCAGGAAGTAAAATCCACAAAAGGTGAGGCAAATCAAGAGAAAATGGTGGTGCAAAGTACTCTACAGCAGAAGGAGCAGATAAAAAAAGGTCATATGTTTTCTCTAGAGATTTCAGTCAACATGCATGATGCCTCTGGATAGTGACCACAGTTATTCTAGATTTAATTTTTTTGGAGGTTAAATCTGCTTAATCCTTTTTGCCTCTCTTAAAGATGTCCATTGCAGACAGTGTAAACCTGAGAGACCCATCGGGTTTCTATAAGGTCTGCAGAGGTAGCCAGGTGATGGCAATGGAAAGAGCACCGTACTTAAAGACTAGAAGACCTGAGATTGAATGTGACCCTCATACACTTATTAGCTATACAACTCCAGG
Source organism: Phalanger gymnotis (assembly GCA_028646595.1). NCBI lineage: Eukaryota > Metazoa > Chordata > Mammalia > Diprotodontia > Phalangeridae > Phalanger > Phalanger gymnotis. Next base: position 230,958,868 of record CM053626.1, read on the forward strand.
CAAGTCATTTAGCCTCTAGGGGCTTCCATTTATCTATCTGAAAAATGGGTAAAATAATAGTGCCTACTTCACAGGGTTGTCAGGAGGGTCAAATGAAGTAAGATTTACAAACATCTGGCACAGCGTCGGTGCAGCACACTGGAGGTGTTTAATAAGTACTTGTTCTTTTCCTCTTCTGTTCCCCTCCCCCCTTTTAGCTATACCTGTTGTATTCATAAATATGATCACCATAAAAAGGGAACTCGAACTAACAGAGATAGAATGCGAATGGAAATGTAATAAAGTGCTCTGTGGCACTTATCCTATGCATGGGGTAGGCTCTAAAAATGAGAGCTTAGAGACAGACTACCTTTGTCCTACCGGTGTCATAGAATGGGGTTTCTCATGTCATTTTTCAAATGCACAGAATATGAACCATCTTACTTAATACCTCACCGGAATATAAAGAAATCCACAATACTGTTTCTACTGAAAAAAAATCATTCTCCTTTTGAGTTTATAGGTGAAAATACTAATGAAAGCTCTACCTCATACAATTGTTTTCCTTTTTAAAGAAAATGTAGAATTAGTTTAATGAAAAAAGACAATCCCATTTTAATATGATAATTGCTGCCAAAGGAAATACATATTTTAAGGACCAAAGCTTAGGTTCATTCTTCAGCTGTAAAACAGAATAACAATCCATCCGCACACTGTAAAACCATAGAAAGCTACAGCCAATTCAATTTGAGGACTCCTGCTGAACGAAATAATAAAAAATGTTCGAGTTTCACAGTGAGTCAGAGACTGAGTCAGTGTAACGAGAGACATTGGAAACTTTATTTAACTGCTATATTACCTTTGTTGGGGGAAGAGAGAGAGAGAAGAAAAAAGAGAAGGGAGAAAGAGGGAAGGAGAGAAGGAGAAAGAGTAGGGAGACAGAGAGAGGAGAAAAGAGAGGAGGGGGTGGGGAGAGAAATTACACTAGGAATATAAATATAAGCAAAAAAGACAGTCCCTATCCTCAAATGAGGGTAGCTGTTTGTCCACAGGTCACCAAGACACTCCCCTTTCTTCCTCAACATATTCAGTACCCAGCTCACAATCTTTTTCTCCTCCCAAACTCCTTCACTCATAGTAGGCGACTTCAACCAAACACTGATGCCCAAACTGTTCAGTTCCTTGTCCTCCTCACTTATTTTATCATCACCCACAATGCTCCATGTCCATGTTCAAAAACTCTGAAATGCCCTTATCTGACCACCATCTTTTGGCCTGCCTTCCCATATCAAACCCTACTCTTTGTCTACACCACAACGTCACCACCAATTCCTTGACCCCTCATTTCTCTTCAAAGCCATCACCCCTGCACTAGCCCCTCTCTCTTCTTTTTCCCACCTTGACCATTTGATGAACCAGTTCAATTCTACACTGTCCTCTTAGGTTTCTGGCCTCCTTATCATATCACCAATTCCATGCTGCCAAGTATCAGCCTTGGATCTACTGCCTTTGCTCCTAAACACATGCTGCTGAACAAAGGTGGAGAAAATCACACAAGTGTCCTAACAGGGTCCACTACAAATTTATGCTACACAACCTCAACTGGGCCTTCAATGCTGTCAGGCCTCTCTTATCAACTTACTATACCAATCTCCACAGTGGCTCTTCCAAACCTTTTCATTCCAGGGCAGCTAGGTTGTACAGTGAGTAGAGCACCGGCCCAAGGGGACCTGAGTTCGAATCCGACCTCAGACACTTGACACATTTACTAACTATGTGACCTTGGGCAAGTCACTTAACCCCAATTGCCCCGCCAAAAAACAAAAACAAAAACAAAAAAACAAACCTTTTCATTCCTCCTCAAATCTCCCATGACTTCTCCAGCATCTCAGCTGAGAAATTTGCCTCATATTTTACAGAAAAAAACTGAGGTCATTTTCCAAGAGCTCCCTCTTCACCCCTCTTTCTCATCTCATATCACTCAGTGATCCTCTGCTAACTCCTTCATCTCAGCCTCACACAAAGAGGTAGCTTTACCTTGCCAAGGCAAAACTCTCTACCAGTACTAGTGATGCCATTCCATTCCATCCCATCTCCTTCAACAGACTTTCCCCTCTCTCCTCCCTACTCTCTCACTTCTCTTCAGTCTCTCTCTGGCCACTGGCTCCTTCCCTGCTGCCTACAAACATGCCCATATGTCCCCCATCCTCAAAAATCTTTCACTTGATCCTTCCATCCCCAATAACTATCCTCCTGCATCTATCTCTTCTGCCCATTGTGGCTAAATTCCTAAAGGAGACCATCTACAATAAGCACCCCCACTTCCTTTCCTCTCACTCTCTAACAATCCAGTTTCCAAACTCATCATTCCTTCGAAACATCTCCCTCCAAAGTTACCGATGACTTCGTAGCTGCCAAACCCAATGGCCTTTACTCAATTCTCATTCCTTTTGACCTCTCTGGACCTTTTGACTTTGTTGATCACCTTCTCCTTGATATTCTCTTCTATCTAGGTTTCTCTTGGTTCTCCTCCTACCTGTATGAGAGCTTCCTTCTTATTCTTTGAGCTCCCAGCATTTTCTCTGGTTGTCCCTCATGCCTGGAACGCTCTTCCACCTCCTCTCTGCCTGCTAGCTTCCAAGGCTTCCTTCAAATCCCAATAAAATCCCAAAAGCCTTCTAGAAGAAGCCTGCCCCAAGCCCTCCTAATTCTAGAGCCCTCCCTCTGTTAATTATTTCCTATTTCTTCTGTATAAGGCATGTTTGTACATATTTATTTGCTTGCTTCTCCTCTATTAGATTATGATCTCCTTGAGGGCAGTGACTGTCTTTTGCCTTTCTTTATATCCCTATCACTTAGTGCACAGTGCATACCATATAATTAGTATTTAATAAATGATTATTGGCTGACTGATTGAAAGAGCTTTTATTCTATTGGCGGAAAACAACACATAGAGAAGAGCTGGAAAGAGGAGTTAGGTTACTGCTGAAGTGGTAGGAAAGTCCAAAGAATGAGGAGTGAAACCAAGAGTAAGGCGGGTAAGGCCTGAGTGCCTCATAAAATGGTGGTGTGGGCTAGAGACTAACCAATCATAAGGACAGGCCTCAGGGCAAAGCTATCTTCAGGGTATCAAGGCTGCTGAGAGGTTGATGGAGAAGACTAGAGAGTACTGAGTAAGGGAGAAGGAGAATGAAATTAGAATGCTTCAGGAAACAGGCTTTCTCTTCCATTAGAAGTCTTCAAGTAGGTATTGAATAATTGCTTGCTAAGGATATAGAAGCAAGATAAAGTGGAAAAAGCAGTGCAGAATCAAGGGACATAGGTTCATATCCTGATTCTGATACTTCCTGGATGTGTCACCATAGCCAAGTTGCTCAAACTCCCTGGGCTTCATTTTCCTCGTCTGTAAAATGGCGGTGGGACTAGTCTTCCTAAAGGGTCCCTGACAGCTCTAGATCTATGATTGTATAATTCCTATGATCTTGGCGGATTCCCAACACAGAATGGGTTAAAAGAGATGACTTTTGAAGTCTCTTCCAACCCTGAGACTCTGTGATTCTATGAACACATTTCCATGATTCCTATGTGAGCGCAGATGCTATTGACTTGTTCTGCATGGAATAGGTATGGAGGATTATTCAACTCCATCTAGTTTAAATCAACAATTCAAAATTGTTCTTCCAAAAGTAATAAAGGAATTGTCATGGTCCTGTTTTCCTTCTCTCTTTCATCAGGTTCTCCTGTAACTAATCCACAAACTCAGCCCCATTTGTAATGGGTTCTAATAATTTCTTCCTTAAAAGGATGGGGAAAGTATATTTAAAGTTCTTGAGGTAGGAAGGGATTGGGCTAGACCAAGGATGAGCAAGCTACAGCCAGGCCCACCAATCATATTTTAAAACGTTAAAACCATTCTTCATTCTTTGTTCAATAGACATTTAGCCTTGTAGCCACGGTTTATCAAACCTTGGCTATAGTTTGCCAGACCCTAGACTAGACCGTTCTAAAGGTCCTTTCTGGCTATAAAATGCTGTGATTCCATATCAAAGGCACCTTGAAGACAATATCATACACAAATATGGACCAAAAGTGAAATTCTTTTGCTGAACTGGAAGGCATGTGGCCTATCTTTGCCACCAGTGCAAACCAATATTTAACATCACTTTGTAAATCATCCTGAAGCCATTTATTTCACAGCCTATTTTATAAAAAGTGGCTATAACCAAGAAATCAATAGATAAAATTTACCACGATATAAAACAATGCACCTAATGGATCCAGACTGGGCCAGCAGCTTTATCATCATTGGCTCACTTGCAGAGCAAGCTGCCGGTATAACTTTACGATTCCTCTTTTCACTTGTAAACCAGTGAAAAGAGCCTCCCATTACCTGTCAAGCAACAAATAATGCGTTCTCCTTCCCTCCAGTGTTCTTTGCACCACATTTCTGAACCGGTTTTCTGAGAAGAGAGATATCAGCCACCCCTATTTCTTCCCCGTGATCGCACATCAAGGAATATAGAACCTTAATAGGAGAGAGAAATTACTTTTCATATACAGTAACTAAAATTGATTAGTTAAGCTGCATTATTGAGAATTATCCCCCCTTAAAAGGGCTCTTTTGGAGAAAAAAAAAGATTGTTGCCACTGGGCAAAGTATTTTCAAAGGTCAATGACTTACAACCAAACTGCCTGCATATCCTTGGTTCCTTGGAAGGAATAAATGAAAAAAATTACCCAGTCAACATTTTATGGCCCACACTAATTGACTCCTATACCGAAACAGCATCAGACAGCATTAGTTTTCCTTTGTTTTAACAAGAAATGAAATCGTTAGCTCTAGAAACTCTAACTGAAAGGGATAAACACATGAGAATAAACCACAAAGCCCCTTCGGTGCATATGTTTTTCTATAAACACACAAGATACCCTGTGGGGCGCCAGGACTCAAGGAAAACCGTTCTGTACTTAATGGGCTGCCCTGTGTTTGCTTGGTCCAGGCATGACAGACAAACACCATACCTCAAACTCACTGCGCAATTCTAATTCAGGACTAAGAGGAAAAACATTTATATTCATTGCTTAACCTTCATTTCTACACCTGGCAAGTGCTCTGACTGGTCTGAATAGAGATACACATTTTCCTCAAATCTGGCTTGCAAAAAAAAAAATCTGAGTGCCTATAATTGTGCTCTTAGTAAGAGACCAACAAGAGAGCAGTGATGACAAAAATGAATAAAACATCTTGATTTGAATGGAATGAAATATAAAAAAAACCTTTCTGAATAAGAGTTTTGTATAATTATTTCTCACTGTAGGCCTACCAGTATATATTTTCTTTCAAAGAGGTCTTTAGGCACATTTTAGGGGTGTGGCTTATATTTAGGGATGCTTATATTCAGAACAACTGGTAAATATCCTAATGATGATTTTTCGATTTCCATTGATGAGTGGCAAAGAAAAAAAGATTCTAATTTCAATCATTTCATTGTAACTCAGGGTAAAACATCATTCGTTTTTAAAAGACAGAATTCAAGCAAGGCTCCTGGCCATCTAATTAGCTTCTCTGCTGCCCCCTTCTGTCTAAACAGGACAGAAAGTCAAGAAAAGACAGCAAAAATACAAAAGAGTCTATTTGACATAGGGGGAAAAGCTTATGTCTTAATCATCTGAAATGCCGCCATTTTATGTGCTTCTAGGGCAGGAGGTCCTGGAATTGGATCAGCATATTAAGTGCTTACACTTGACCACACAAACGTTATAATGCCTTCTTTCTTTGTTGCTCTCAAATTATCTACTGTCTAAGAAATAAGCAACTTCAAAAACAAAGTAATTAATTTTTTTTGTTAGGCATACAACCAGACATTTTACCAACTCTAAGAGGTTTCTTTTATAACATAAAATACATTTAAAAGCAGTTGCCTCCATTCTCAAAAATGATGAACTCTCTTCCTTTCTCAGCAAACTTTAAGCACCCATTGTCTCCTTGTGAAATCATACTAGACCATAGGAAAAGCAAGTTAAATGCCATCTCCATTCTAGGCCTTACCCATTTAAGACCTCATTACTTTCTTTCACATTATTCACACAGTAAATAACTTAGTACTATACTTATTTTGCACAGTGGGCCTAAGACACAAATGACACATTATTTCATATTTTTGATAGTAAAAGAAAGGAAGCTAGGTGGCACCCAAGTGTACAGAGTGCTGGGCCTGGAGTCATAAAGACCTGAGTTCAAATCCAGCCTCAGATACTTATTGGCTAAATGACCCCAGGGCAAATCACTTTACCTCTGTCTGCCTCAGTTTTCTCATCTGTAAAATGGGGATAAAAACAGCACCTCCCTCTCAGAGTCTCTGTGAGGGTGTGAAATGTGAAAATAATTGTAACATGCTTAGTTAGCATGGTCCATGGCACAGTATAAGTGTTCCATAAATGTTAGCTACTATTACTAATTGGTTTGGTAAAAGGTCACAGATTGGTGCTAAAGCTGTAACTGATATAACAGGTATTAGCATTTCTTTGTATCTGATGTTCTCAAAGAATTTTCCTGCCCCTCGTTTTAAGGGACATAAGAACTTGACCAAAGCCTGCCAGTAGATGAATCATACAAAGAAGAAAGGAAGAAAGAAGAAAAGAGCAAGCTATGCCTATGTTTTAAATTATCCTTTTGTGATGCTTAGGCTGCTCCAAAGCCTGGCACCAATATTCACTTTAAGTAGGATCACAGAAGGCCATTTAGTCTAATTCCTTCATTTTATAGGTGAGGAAACTGAGACCCGGAGAGTTTGAGCGACTTGCCCAAAGCTATACAGACAGTAACCTGTAACAGCAGAATTCTAACCCAGGTCTTCCCACTCAAAATTCAGCATTCTTTCTTTGGATTTGTTTCCCTGTTAATTATGAGCTTACCAATCATCCACAAACATAAATATTTCAAATATGCAAAGAAGAATAGGAAAAAGAATTTTATTCCTTTTATTGCACATTTTATTCCCAGTGATCCACATCATCATTCCCCGTCCCCACCCTCCATTAATGTTGCCATGAGCACAAAGTAGTGGGAGTAGGGAAGGAAATTATGCTTTTTTAAAAGATGGTAATCTCTAAGATAAACCAACAACAAAATTAAATGGGGGAGGCTCTTTGTAGGCCTCCTTACTACAATTAATTAAGATTGTGTCCTTCCAGGAGAAGGGATGTACTACCATGGACTAGGTGGCACAGTAGATAGAAGAAGTCAGGAAGACATCTTTCCTGAGTTCAAATTCAGCCCCAGGCATTTACTAGCTGTGTGACTCTGGGCAAGTCCCTTCATATCTGTTTGCCTCAGTTTTCCTCATCTGCAAAATGAGCTGGAGAAGGAAATGACAAACCATTCCAGTATCTTTGCCGAGCAAACCCTAAATGGGGTCATGAAGAGTCGGACACAACTGAAAATGACTGAACAGCAAAAAGGGAACAGAGTTCCCAAGTTCACAAAAATGAGTGAGGGTTAACTCTAATGCCCCATTCCAGGGATCAATGGAAAAGCCAGTAGCCAAAAGTGCAAAGGACAAAGCCAGAGCTCTCATGATCCATCTGATCCAAGACAATGGGTCCATAGCACAGGGTGGGATACAAGGAGAGGGTCCAAATAGAAGTCCAGTAAAATAATTACCATTTACTCTGGTTAAAAAAAAAAAATCAGTCTGAGGTCAGGCTCCGACCTCCTGTTTCCTCTTAGCGCAGTGCCTGACATACAGTAAGTGCTTAGTAAGTGCTTGTTTTCTTCCTTCCTCCCCACAAGACAGGGCAGGTCCTGATTGGTTCAAATGACAAATGTTGTGAACAGGTTGCATGTATTTGAATTCACACTATTTGAAGTTATAATTAGGTAGAAAATGGTAATTGACTCCAACTCAATGGAAATGTGCAACACAAATGTGAATAATGCAACCATCTCATAGGATTTATTATTCATACTAACTGGGACCTAGCTATATATCTATGGGTTCAAGCACTCAAATGCTCTGGGTATCATTAGAAATTTTAATGTAAGCTCCTTGGGGGCCTAGACTGTTCCATTTCTCCCGTTTTTTCCAGAGCCTAGCATAGTTCTTGGCATATACTGGGAGTTTAATATATGCTTGTTGGTTAACTGATAATGCCTGAGGCCTAAATTAAGTATTTAACAACCCATTTGGATTCAGGAATTCAGCCATAAAATTTTACATGATTCAACCTCATCTCAACTTTGATAATAACAATCCATATATAGAGCAGTGCTTTAATGTTTATGAATGATTTTTCACACAAGAGCCTTCTGAGTAAGTGGTATTTGAATCCAGGTTCAAATCCTGGTTCTCCTTCTTCCTACCTGTGACCTGGGGCAAATCACCTGATTTCCTTAAGTCTTAGTATAACCATCTATAAAAATGAGAGGCTGAGTTAGATTATTTCCAGATCTAAATCCTATGAACCCTCCAAGCCCCCATTTGAGGGGCATGAGAAGCCAACCATTTAGATTAGGGGTGGGAAACCTGTGGCCTTGAGGCCACCTTGGGTGTAGCCTTTCGACTGAGCCCAAGTTTTACAGAACAAATCCTTTTATTAAGGAGATTTGTTCTGCGAAGTTTGGATTCAGTCCAAAGACCACACTTGAGGACCTAGAGGGCCACATGTGACCTGGAGGCCACAGGTTCCCCACTCCTGATCTAGAACCAAAAAAATCTACCCAGAAACCAGAAACATTCCAGAAGCTATTTGCTATCTTATGAAGTAGGTCCAATCCTTACCAAATTCCACATTCCGTGGAATCACAAAATTATATAAAGGGAAGGAGCCTCAGATATGTTTGTCTAAAATACTACTTTACGGAAAACTCATACAAAGCAAGTACTAACACAGAGGTCAGAAGAAGTGATACAAGGCTACTCTCGTCTCTCTGAAGAACCTTGGAATCACTTAGGAGACACAGGAGTCACTGGCATGACCACCCAGCGTAGCGTGCCCTCATCAAAGAAGATGCGGTGCTATGGGCAAAGCAGAATTGTAGTAGCTCAAAGGAAACATGAGATGTGCAAATTTAGAGACATCTCAACTCCAAATGTTCATATGGATTATTTGTGCTCAACCTGTGGTAGAACTTTCTGAACTTGTGTTGGTCTGATCGGCCATAGTCAAACATACTATCCCTGCATCCTGACAAAGTAATGTCATTTTGGGCCTCTTTGATCACAAAGGACAACAACGTTAATCTACTTCACTCATTTTAAATAAGAAAACAGAAGCCTAGGGAGACAGGAATAACCTCCTCAAGGCCACATAATGAATGTGAGAGAAGGGCCTCAAACCTTGATCTTCTGCCTCAAAGTCCTATGATTCTTCAAGACCCCAAAATGCTTAAACGATAACTGACAAGCTACATATACACAATGAAGCTACTGGCATGATTAAATCTTTAAACACCAATTACCCTGCTTCTATGATAATTTTATAACACCCTGACTAGGTGTCTAACTTCTAGGTTTTCACATAAATGTTATAACTTTTTTTACAACAATCAAGAGAATGAAGTATGATATTCATTAGTTCCTTCTTTCATACTCTATGATATTCTGATCCAACTTCAGTTTTGAGCAGAGTTCACAGATTCTGATAAAACTTAGTGATCTTATCCTAGCTGATAGGTGGAAAAATGAAACTTACAAATGATTCCAGCAAGCTATATATTATATTCAATACAAGCAATGAAGACAAAGTAACTTAGTGTGTGGATCTAGCTGAGACTGAAAGAATAGAGAAGGAATTCTGGAGGCTAAAAAAGTAAAGGTAACTGAAAATAAGAGAGAATCCAGACTCATGATAGAGAAAGAAACACTTTGTGTAAAAATAAGTCAATAATGTCCAATAGAAAACAGCAAAGGAAAACAGAGAACAAGAAGATAAGAGCCAAAAAGTGGAATAAAGAAAACAATTAAAATCAATTAAAGTATAATTAGAAAAGATAAATATCAATTTTAGAATACAGCACTATTTTAGCCGATAGATGATTTTTCTATCCTTTATTAAATTTCAACTAATCTTTAAAAGAGAGCAGAAATGTTATTTTCAAGATCTGGTATGAAGAAAGGAGTTTGCAAGACACATTAAATAAATCTGAAATATTGTTATTATTGAATAGCTAGATGGCATAGTGGATAGGAGTCAGGAAGACTGATTGAATTCCTGAATTCAAATTTGGTCTCAGACTTACTAGCTGTCTGATCTTGGGCAAGTCACTTAACCCTATTTGTCTCAGTTTCTTCATCTGCAGAAAGAGGTGGAGAAGAAAATGATAAGCCACTCTAGTACCTTTGCCAAGAAAATTCCAAATGGGGTCACAAAGAGTCAGATACAACTGGAAAAATCAATTGTTTTGTTGTTGTTGTCATGACCTATAGGCATGGCAAGAGAAATTACAAGGGATAATTTTGTCTGTTGCTTTTACAAAAGGGCTTCCCTCTACTCTTATGAAAAAAAATGACAGTGAGACACTCTTGTACCTCACTCCTCTTCCTAAAAACTGTGGCATAGTTCCTGGAAAGCATATTTGATTTGCAGTAGGATGACCTGGATTCAAATCCTTAATCTCCTTCTTTCTACCTATGACCTTGGGCAAATCACCTGATATCACCTTAAGCCTTATTTTCTTTCTCTGTAAAAATGAGGCATTGGGTTAGAATATTTCCAGACCTAAATCCTATAAAACCTCCAAGTCCCACATTTGAGGAGCAGTAGGAGAAGACCTTCTAGAACAGGGCCGTCCAACCTTAGGTTTTTATTGAAACAACAGACAATATATTTTGATTTGCCATTTTAGTGAGAGCTCTGTGGTAGCTCAGCATCATTTACTAAAGCATTTATGTGAATTTCTATGCTTGTAGGTGGCCTACATAAATCATACCTGCAGCTCCTGGGGCCCAAGGGGCTTCATTTTGGACAGCCCTGCTCTAGAACAAGAGTGAGGAACCTGTATCCTTAAGGCCACATGTGACCTTCTAGCTCTTTAAATGTGACCTTTTGACTGAATCATGTAAAATTTGAATTTAGTCAAAAGGCTGCACTTAAGAACCTAGAAGGCCACATGTGGCCTTAAAGCCACAGGTTCCCCACCCCTGATCTACAACAACAAAGTGCCTAGAAACTAGAAATGTTGCATAAGCTACTCACTATTTTACAAAGTAAGTCAGGTCCTTTCTAAATAATATCTCTCCTGACATTTTCACTTTATTTTTCACCACTAAGAACTTGACATTTTTTACAAGGTCTAGCTTTTTCTGCTAATAACCAATTATTAAATTAGGATCTAGGCTTTTTCTCCTATTTCTTCATTTCAGCTCAGCTCCTGTGGAAGGTCAGCCTCTGAAGGGCATGGCTGATTGAGATTAACCCTAATCCTCTGAGTAAATACTCTTGGTTGGGACCCCATCCAACTAGGAGACCTTACTTCTGCTTAGAGTATAAATAGAACCCAGTCTGGACTAGATCTTACCCCAGAGTAATAAGCCCTGTCCTTGTACTCCTTCACTAGAATTTAGGGTGACCCAGCTCATGAAGGAGAAAACTAACTAGAGTGGTCTGGATGAAGAAGGATTCCTCTGTCCAGATGGTTGGAAATGGCTGAATCTCATGATCAAGCCACATTCTCACCAGGAGGAGCTGAAGATTCCTCACTAAATGTCCACCAATCAGGACCGATTTTCAGTTTTCAAGGGAATTTCCTTTCAGGAGTTATTTAAAACTTTCAGGTTCTCCACTTTTGTCTCTGGTTGCTGAGGGAAACCAGTGACCACCAATTTATTGATTATTAGCTAGCCTATTAATAAATTGATTATTAATTACCCAGAAACTCTGTCGCTCAGGGTTTTTTTTTTTCATTTGTAACACAAGAGACCTAGCTTAATTAAAAAGAATTTATGTGAAAAAGCCCTAGGGAATTGATAGTACTGCAAAGTCATTATGAATAGATGTGATATGGATGCTTCCCCCCCCCAAAAAAAAACAAAACCTAGTAATCTTATGCTACAATAAACAAAAAGATTAGTGTCCATATTTGGGAAAGTAAACAATCCCACAGTACTCTGTAGTGGTCAAACCACATTTGCAGCACTGCCATCAGTTCTGAGGGCCATATTTTAAAAGAAATAGTGTCAAACTGAAGCATTATCACCGCAAGATCACCAGTATGATGAAAGGTTTTTAAGTCACGTCATCTAAGGATTGGTTGAAACAAGTGGGAATATTCAGCCTGGAGAAGAGAAAGCGTAAGGGTAGACATGATATTTCAAGAGTTGCATTGTGAGGAGGGTATACAAAAACTTATTTTGTACAGCCCCACGAATCAGAATTAGGACCAAAGAATGGAAATAACCAAAAGGAAGCTTTTGGCTTAATAGTAAGAAAAACTTTCAAAAAGAGCTGTTCAGAGATGGAATGCATTGCTTCGTGTGATATTAAGGTGCATGTCGCTGGACCTGTCACTGTCCTGGATGTTGAAAACAAAGACCATTTTTTGTTCTTTTTTTTCTTTTATCCCCAACACTTAACATAGAGCCTGAAACATAGTAGACATTTAATAAATGCTGATTTTTGCATTCCCTAAAAGCTGAAACCAGAAAATTTCTAAGGTTACTTCCAGACTCTCTATGATGCTATGGAATGAAGGGGTAAGGACTTCTTGGATACTGATTTTATAACTTGGATTTCTTATGTTAATTCATGCTGACAGATAAAAACACAGCACACAATCCTAGTCTAATCTAAAATCAAGAAAAATGTTTCCAGTTCAGCCAGAAGATAATCTTATAGCTTAATCTCAATGTTCTTTCAAGTCAAGTACTATCAAATATTATTTCCATCTTACACACATCAAAGTCTCCTCAAATATAGTGGAGCTTCGAATCCTGACAATTGTCCAGCAGATAATCTCCTTGCAGCTTAAAGAAAAACTACTAAGACTCCAAAGAGCTGCCATTTGTTTTTGGAATTACTAAATATTGTTTCTATAAGGGCTAATGGAAAATTGCCAAATACAAAGCAGTTGTCAAGTCACTGTGCCTCAGGGCTGAAAAACAATCGACTCATTGACTAGAACTGCCTGATAGGTAAGATGAAGGCAGCTAGTTGGCCAAAGGACATGCTTTGTTGGAAAGCTAGCAACTCTGGCTAGATGTTTTGCTAAATCCCATTTTGTGGCACAGCTGGAGATCAATAACTAAATGCAAGATGGCAGCTCATGTGGAAACAAGCCAAACTTAGTTATGGCCTCTCCTAAAAGAACTAAACAAACACTCATTTTAAAAACCAATACCCCTTCCCTCTCAGCTAAACTAGACCTCTCCCTTGCAGTTTTGCATTAAAAAGAGAACAATGACATATACCTCAATTATCAATGTCCAGAACAGCAGGACCACCAACACCCTCCCTCCCCATTCCACTAGCATCTTCCAAAGAAAATAACTTCATGACTGAAGCCATTTCTGCTGAGGAAGTTTCTGTCAAAGCAAAATGTAATTTTCAGGTTTTGGGCTTTTATTTTCACCCCTACAAAGTCACCATCTTTGGTACGACCACCGCAGAGATGAAATTAAAAAGCAAGGTAAGAAGAGAGGCAACAGGCAGACAAAAAAGACTGCCTTCTGCCATAAATTCTCCTCTTTAGTACCTTCCTACCTCTCCTAACTTGCTTTGAAAATTCAACAAACTAAGCCAGCTATCTGAGTTCAAAACCACAGAGTATTGAAGTCTCTAGGGCCATGAACACCTGTTAGATGATCACTGCTGCTGAATATGGATCAAAGCCATTTATAATTTACAAGAACTTCATAATACAGAAAGGTGATCATCCCAACAGAAGAAATAACACCTGTTGCAAATAGCAGGGTTCAAGTCTATGCGTATAAATTACACCTCATGTAACAGTACTAGTCACTGGACGGATTCCTTATAAATTGTATGTTTGACGAATCTGAAGCTGCTAACAGTAACAACAACAACAAAAAAAAAAACCAGAGGAGCCTGGTATTTTCTTTTGTGCCAGGGAATATGCAAGGTGCAAAGAAGTAACCATGCCATTGTCTAGGATTATAAAGGTAGGCACCATCAAGAAGTAATGGAGTTGTATATTTGTCTAGGGTGTAAGTCACAGAGCTGTTAGTAAGATGGGGCATCTAGGCAATGATACTTCATGTAAGTCTATGCTGCCTTGCTCAGGTCCTCAGTTTTACCATCTATTGACCTACTGGTTGTGCTCTCTTGTTAATTGATATCTCCAGCTTGGACCACCTTCTTGAGCTCCACATTCACATCTTCAGCTGCCTCCACGACATCTCTATCTAAATAGCCCAGACACCAGCTTAAACTCAACTAAGTCCAAAACCATATTTTCCTCCAAACCTACTACCCCACTGTTTTTTGTAAACACATTTTCACTCACCCACTCTCTCACATGATAGCTGCCTCTATACTGTACTGGATTCCAGCATGGTATACTAGTAGGAACCATAGAACTGAGATTCTTAAGTCCTAACTTTGTCATTAATTAATTGGCTATGTGACCTTGGACGATTCAATTCAAGAAATATTTAATAAACACTGACCATTTATTAAGCACCAGAAAACATTATTGGTGCTGCATAATGCCCCGTGCCAAGAGTTAGAAAGGAAATATTAAATGAAACCTAAACCATGCTGTTGAGGTTCTTACAATTTAACAAAAGAGATCAGGCATATCCACAAATTGTGATCAAAATTAAAGGCATAACAAGAAAAGAACAAAAGAGAGACCCAAATATGGACTATGAGAAATTTGAGAGAGAAATTTCTGGGCTTTAGGGTCCTCATGGGAACATGATCATACAATGGGGACAATGGATTTGGATTAGATGATTTCAAAGGTCCCTTCCTATATCCCCAAAATAAATGACTAGATCAATGGTTCTCAAAGTGTGACCCAAAACCCTTTCAGGGGGTTCTCGTGAAGTCAAAACTATATTCATAATAATAATATTGCTTGTTAACTTACTTGTTAACATATGCCTCTCTTTTCTGACTACATATATAAAGACAATTTTTCTTCATAAACTTTAACCATAATAATGGCGATAGCAACAAGAACAATATCATCATTGCAATTATAATAATAATAGCACACTTATATAGCGTATTTTAAAGGTTTGCAATTGTTGTTGAGGAATTTTGGTCACATCTGACTCTTCATAATCCCATTTGGGATTTTCTTGGCAAAGATACTGAAGTGGTTTTCCATTTCCTTCTACAGGTCATTTTACAGATGAGGCAAATAGGGTTAAGTAACTTGCCCTGGGTCAGCTAGTAAGCTAGTAAGTCTCTGAGGCAAGATCTGAACACAGGAAGATGTCTTTCTGACTTCAGGCCCAGCACTCTATCCACTGAGCCACCTAGCTGCCCTAAAGGTTTGCAAAGCACTTTATAAATACCTCATTTTTTTTCCTCACAAAAACCCTGGGAGGTAGGTGCCAGTATTATCCCCATTGTACAAATAAGGAAATTGGGGAAGACAGAGATTAAGTGACTTGCCCAGGGTCACATAAAGTTTCAGTCACAACCAAAAGAAATATATCACAGCAGATTGAAGATAGATGCAGATGTGAGAATCTAGCTGTCTTCTCTTAAACCAGATATTAAAAAGATTTGTAAAAATATGTAAAACAATATCACTTTTGTAATTTCATTTGTAGTAGCTATTTTTCATAAAAATATGCTATGTTAACAAGTAATGAGTTTATTTTGTTATTTTTACTGAATCAAATAAATGTTTTAAAAACTTTATCCATTTTAACTTCTAATATGGCAAATATCATTTAAGTATAATGTACCTAAACAAAAGTTCTTGGAGTCCTCAATATTTTTTAAGAGTACAAAGGGTTCCTGAGGCCAAAAAGTTTGAGAACCTCCAGACTTTGAAAAACTTTTTTGGAAAGCAACCTGGCAATATACAGTAAAAGTTAGAAAATTAAGAATACTTTTGACTGATAATTCAAGAAAATGCCCTTAAAGTATTGTCAGAAACGAAAATGAGAAAAGAGCTCTCTCGTTCAAAGATTTTTATAGTCTCATTATACAAAGTTACAAACAACTGGAAATGTCAAAACTAGCATGCTAGTTAAATAAATTGTAGTGTATATAATATGACTGTAAGGCAATTAAGACTAACAAGTATGAAGAAAATAGAGAAATGTGGAAAGACCTTGATAAAATATTATAAAGCAAAATCATTTGCCCCCATGGGTTTAGCTATCTTTAAGTAGCTGATTCACAATCCATTCATCCAGTCCTAGTCTCTCCCCTGAGCTTCAGTCCCATATTGCCAATTTCCTCCTTCAAATTGCACATGTCAAACTGTATATCCCTGACTCAATGTGTCAAAAACTGAATTAATTATCTCTCTTCCCTAAGCCCTCCCCTCCTTCCAAACTTCCTTATATAAACCTGTCAAAGGAACCGCCATCTTTCCAGTCTTCCAGGTTTGTTAGAACATTCCTCACTCTCCTTCACCCCACCTTAACCAATCAGATGCCAAATCTTGGCTAATTCTATTTCCACATCTCTTGAATCTGACCCATTTCTCTCCACTCATACAGCTGCTACTTTAGTTTAAGCCCTCATCACCTCTTGCCTAAATTATTAAAACAGCCTGCTAATTGGCACCTTGTCTCAAGTCTCTCATGACTCCAGTATATTTTACAGAATATATCAAAGTAACTTTCCTTAAGCATAGATCTGATTGTGTGCCACCACTATTTAATCAATCTCAGTGCCTCTAAAATAAAATATAAACTCCTCTATTTAGCTTTTAAAGAACTACACAGCCTAGTCTTAACATATCTTTGCAATTTCCCTGAATGTTGTGCCCTCTCCCATGATCTCTAGCTTTCTCCCTATTCTCCAACTCCCATCTCTGTCTTTGCAGTGGCCATCTTCCATATATGGAAGGCACTTCCATTCCAGAGAAACCCCTTTTCCTTTAAGACACAGTTCAAACACCATTTTCTGTGTGAAGCCTTCCCTAATCTCCCCAACAGCCAGTACTCACCCCTCCCAGATCATCTTATATTTTCCAACTTTATATTTATTCTCTTTATATCATTTTATATATCATTACACATGCATTTGATGTCTTCCCCATTAGAACGTAAGCTCATTTTGAGTAGAGACTGTTTATTCTTTATTCTCATATATGCAGATCTTAGCACAGTGCCTGGTACATAGTAGGTGCTTAATGGTTGGCCAACTGATTCCTAACTCCAAGGTCAGCCCTCTCTCTGCTTTGTCATATTACCTCTGGATATCACTGCTAAAAAACAGAGGAGAAAAAAGAATCTTCCCACTTAACCTAGTTCCAGTAGCCCTTGGGTCTTACATTCCTATTCCTTTCAATTTGCTATGTCTGGTTATATTTCCTGTCAGCTGGAGAAGACCTCCAGGGTGTGTGTGTGTGTGTGTGTGTGTGTGTGTGTGTGTGTGTGTGTGCACTCGTGCTCTGTCTATGAGCATGAGAGCCCATATCTGAAGCTACAAGGCATTCAGGGAAAACTGACATCCAAGAGGAATCAGCCAATAATGAGATGAATATCCCTTGGGCTCAGCTATTTGTCTGCTTGCTTGAATGTTCCTCATGAGACCATTCTCTTTTTCCCAAGGGTGTGACTAATCAAAATGTTGTGGCCTCTGACACATGTATTTGGATCTTGGCTTTGGACTCAAATGCTCTCTCTGGCTCTTCCAGATTTGGACCTGATTTCCAGTTTGATGTTCCTAAGTGTCCCTGGTTAACGTAATTGGGTTCCTCCTTACCAATGTGACGCCTTCCCTAATCCTTATCTCCCACAGTATCGCTGTCCTGGTTCATTCCGGCTAGATAGAGTTCATCCCTGTGATGTAACTGGACTGCAACTTTCTGATTTTTCCCCCCTGGTACTATGGTCCTCTGTTCCAACCAATGGAGCCCCACAATGCCAACTTAAAAGCCCCACCACGATTCTTCTGGTTACTTTTGTGTCTCCCACAATATCTAACACAGATCTATTAAATAATAAAAGCTCTAATAAAATACCTGCTGACTTAACTGAAGAAGATTTAGAAAGAGGCTTTGAAAGTCATCTAATATAACCCCTTCAATTTTGGATGAGGAAACTGAGGTCCAGAAAAGTTGTGTGTTGGCCAAAGTCACAGAGGTAATACATGACAGAGACAGAATTTGAACCCACATCTTTTAATGCAAGAGCCAGCCAGCATTCCTTCTATCACACTCCACAATTACAATCTGTATCACCTTGGGCAAGTCATCTAAACTCCCTAGGCCTCAGTTTCCTCAACTTTAAAATGAGGAGGTTGAACTAGAAAGTATCAAAGGTCTTTCCAGCCCAATATCTATGTTCTAAACCTAATTCAATCCATTAATCCCCAGACTTGTCCATTGCAGCTGGCAAATCCTCCACCTCTATGGTCTTCTCCCCAGATTGGTGAATCTGTCCCTGGAACCTCCATTGGAGGAAGCACCCATGACAGCCAAGGTCACTTCAAACCCAGTTCAGGCCATGACCCCCCAAACTACTTCTCACCCTTGGCACTGCGTGGGGACTCTCCTCCCCTTCTCAGCTCCTTTTAATGTTATCTAATGTATTATCTTTCCCCCCACCAGCTCTTTGAGGACAGGGACTATCTTTCTTTTTGTTTGTGTTGATATCCTGCACCCTACCTGGCACATAGTAAGAGCTTAATAAATGCTTTAGTTTCCTTTGACATCTAAGAAAAAGAAAATAAATTCTCATATATTCCAATATAAAAATGAAAAGTAGAAAAAAAAGATGAAGAGAATAGTTGTTCTCTACTTCCTAAATAGAGCCATCTTGCATTTTCTCATTTAGCAAAAGGATCTTTAGGGGAATGACCTTTTGACATCTAGTCATTCTTTGCAACTCTCATCCTCTTCTGCAAGGTGACTGATCAAACCAGACCAAAGGGAATGCAGAATCTATTCCTTTGCAGTTTAATCAAACCTGGATAAAATTCTTCATGCATATAAAGTAAAAATGCACCAAGGGGTTTGCTTTAGGCTTACATAAAAGACAGTGCCATGCGGAGAGATTTCACTTGTTCTTACGAGATGAGTGATTCTTCACCAAGGACATTAGGAACATGTTTTCTCCTTTCTCCTCTAAGAAGAGGTGAACATGGAAAGATGTTGCATCAATGGCACATCCTCAGTAAGATGTGAAACCCTCAGTGAAACAATTCTTGACATATGAATAGTCATGACCCCACAACAGGTGTTATTTCTAGAGTACCTTCTTAGGGATGAGCTCAGAGGATCTGATGAAACCTAAAGCAATAAGCATCAAAGACCCTCTAATAAACTGGCTCTTATGAATTCCAATCCCATTTTACATAAGCAGAGAGATGGAGGTGCTAATATTTAATCTTCTATTCGACTTGCACCAAGTTCAGGGTGAGTCCAGAGGGCAGGAAGAAAGCACGGAATCGCTTCTTGTATATTTGGTTCTCCAAAGACACTAGGCATATGAAACCATCACCATGGTGATTCTCTCTGTTGCTATGTTTCTCCAGAGGGTTATCATAGCAATGAACTGATGTAGCCTAAATTAATTAAATTCAACAAACATTGAGAAGGAAACTTCTGTTTTGCAGGGCACTGTCCTCTATGTTAAGATGGCTTACATAATATGAAGTGCTTTACGTACGTCATGCCACTTAATCCTGATGGATCCTGTGTGCTAGAGAGTATGAATATTATTAGCTCCATTTTGCAGATGGGGGAAATTATGGAGCACATTTGTTCAGAGACTTGCCCAAGGCCATGTATCTAATAAGTGTCAGAGCCGGGAGGGCAAGTCAGGTCTTCTGACTTCTGATCCAACGTTCTTCCTCCTACTCCAACAACTTAGTCTCTTACCCCAGGATGCTGGCAGTTTAGTAATCACAACTAGATTACTAATCATTTTGAAAGAGAATTTAAGAATATGCCAAATTCTTGTCAGAGTCTTTGACATATGTAAATATCTATCTATACCTATATACACAAAGAGATACAATTATTCAAATGAAAATTTCAAATATGTCTATCCCTCCATGATGCTAAAGAAGGCATACTATCATAAAAGTTAGAAGAAGGAATTTATTCTCGACTAAGTCCAGCTACAAGATACAAGACAAGACAATGTATGAAGACATTTTTCAGCTCTTCTACTGAAATCTACAGAAGAAAAGTACTAAAGATATAAATCATGTAAATCAGGGGGGCAATAATTCACTTTATAAAATTATTACCCCCATTAGGTTATTTTAAACAGTGATGTCACTAGGAATATTTAAAATATGACTCTATTAAAATATTTTATTTTATCACATTTTTTCACTTATTGCAGTAATTGGGGTGTGTCTACATGTTGGGCCAAAGTCTTTTTAGAGGTTAAATGCTATGAATCTTTTTTCCTTTTTTCTTTCTTTTCATTAGAGAGTCAGTAAGGTATGAACAAAATAAAGAGAATGACTTAATGCTACAAAACCTGGGCTCCAACGCTGTCTTAACTATCTCCCAGCTGTGCAACCTGAGACAGTTTCATTTCTCTGATCCTCAGTTTCATCATTCATTAAAAGGGAATAGTAATATATTTACTATATACGGTTTCTGTGAGTATCAAATGAGGTAATTATACATAGTATTTTGTAACTTAAAAGTCTTATGGAAGCTAAGTGGCACAGTGGATAGAGAGCCAGGAAAACTCATCTTTGTGAATTCAAATCTGGCCTCAGACACTGACTACCTGTGTGACGCTGGGCAAGTCACTTAACCTTGTTTGCCTCAGTTTCCTCATCTGTAAAATGAATTGCAGAAGGAAATGGCAAACCACTCCATTATCTTTGCCAAGAAAACCTCAAATGAGGTCACAAAGAGTCACACACGACTGAAACAAGTGAACAACTGGGGAAACTTTAAAGTCAAAGTGATGCACGGTAAATTATTATAGGTATTAGTGTTAATTGGTATGGGAAAAAATTAACCAATGCAAAAATGAACAGCAGCTTAAAGGAAATGTATTTTTCCTTCTAGTCTTTGCCTTCCCCCCACTCCATGAAAATCACTACAAGAAGATTACAATATATTACAAATAGAGTTTATAAAATTGTCTCTCATAACACATCAGGGAGCTATAGAAATGTAAACCACCATGCCATATTTGGGTTTTTTTTTAAATCCAATTTTTATTGTTGTTGCCAATAGGGAGTTTTAATCTCATCCTAATCACAATAAGGAAATACTCTATGGATTAGAAACAGCAGTCATACATCAGTTATTAGGCTTCAAATGGTTCTAGCCCCTTTATGACAAACCAATGCTTTGTTCTAACTAGGCATTTGTACTGTCTCCCACGGAATAGGTGTTCAATAAAGATTAGTTGTTTTGCCTTCACCTGTGATTTCCAGGGTGTAGGGAATTTTCTTTGTAGAAAATAAAATCTCCTGCCTATGCAGATTTGCAAACCTTTCTGTAACTTACAACCTTAGAGGGTGAATAGGGGTTAAGTGACTTACCAATAAGCAGGCCACTGGCATATATGGGAGACAGAACTTGAACCCGGGTACAGCTGACTCCAAAACCATCACTCTCTCTCTAGTCAATATGGCCCTCAGTGTAATATACTTATTAGGCTAGTCTCTTAACAATAGCTTATTAAATTTCCACTTGATGCTATTCACTCATATTAGATCCGCAGTACTTAAATCCCTAGATCTCTACCTAGCCAAAATTCTCCCATCTTGTGCTTGTGACTTTTTTTTTAACTCAGTATAAAACTTTAAATTTATGCCTATTCCAGTGCTTAGCACAATGCCTAGCATACAGTAGATACTAAATAAATGCTAGTCTTCTGACCAACTGTTCAATTTTATTCTGACAATGTCTTTTGACAATTCATCTTGACAATGACTTTGACAATTGACAAAATGTCATCCAGCAAGATAAGTAAAAAGGTAAAATTAAGAAGATGTGAGAAAAATCCAAGAAACGGAGGAGGAAGCATGATGAATAGCTTTTGAGTAAAGATAAAGACAAATACTACAGACCACCTGGACAGAAAGAAGAGATGAGGATTGTGGTAAGAGGGAGTATGGTACTGCGCAGAGTGATAACTCTGACAAATTCCAGGTTTAAATAGAGTACTTTGTAACTTAAAAGTCTTAGAGATGTAAATTATCATAATTATTACTATTAACTGGAATGGAAACTTTCTGATACGTACTACTTCTGAGCACAGGAGCTCCTCAGCTTCCTTGAGACTGTTTCCTCTCTATAAATGGAGCTACAACTACAGCACCTCCCTCTCAGGGCTCTTGGGCTTATCAAATGAGATAATATATATAAAGTACTTTGCAATGTCAAATGAGATAATATATATAAAGATAATATATATAAATTATCAGCTCTTTTCTTCTAGTAGAATATAAGCTCCTTGAGGGCAAGACTTGTTTTTACTTTTTTTGTCTTTTGCCCCTGGCCCATAACAGGCACTTGGGAAAAATCTGATTAATTGAATGGAATTGAACAGAATAGAATTGCAAGCCCGGAATAGTCACATGACATAGTAAGGATGAGGGATATTTCAATTATCTGCACATTTGTTAGGACATGGTCTTGGCCCAAGGGAGAGCAGCCACTAATTTCTTGATTTACCTTAATGACAATTTCATCCTTCACAAGGTGGAAGAACTGATGAAAAGAACCAATATTCTGGCACAGAGGAACTTGCAGCTGGGGTGGAAATACTGGTAGCCAGCTACAGTTTATGCTGTCTCCCTCCTGGGAATCTCAGGCATTCTTGCTGTCCTTCACCTCCTCACTTCAGTCCCTCTCCTCTCATTCCTGAACTTCCTCTGCTTCCTTTCCCTATTGTGTTTTGTCCAGTTTCCCTATTTGCAAAGGGAAATTTTCAACTCTGATATTCTCGGACTGTGATTATTCCTACTAAGAGATCATATGGTTTTCACTAAAAGAACCATTACATGGAGCAGATGGTGAAATGTTAACAGATGACACAGAGAAAGCCAAGCCTCACCACTCCTGTGGTACTTCTGTTCAGGAGAATGATCTCCCAAAAGAAGAAAAAAAAAGATGGGGATAAAAAATCTCAAAGAAGGAATTGTAGCCCAAGATAAATGAAAATAATGTAAAAACAAAGCCACATCCTTGACTCTTCACTCTCTCCCTCTCCCTCCCCCATATCCAATTAGTAGTCAGGGAGCTGTCATTTCTATCTTCATAACATCTCTCCTCTAAGTCCTCCTCATTCCTCTGCCATTGTCACTACCCCTCATCACCTCCCACCAGCATTAAAGCAATGTCTCTCGGCTGGTCTCTCTGTCCTACATCTGGCCACTTCAATCCACCTTCCACTAGGCTGCTAAAGTGATCGTCCTAAACATAGGTGTGACACTGTCTCTCTCCTTCTCAATAAATTTCGGTACCCCCCTACTACCTCCAGGATCAAATATAAAAGCCTCTGTTTGTAAAGACCTTAAATACCTGGCCCCTCCCTAACTGCCCAAGCTTCTTACATTTAACCCTTCCATTTACTTTGCAATCCTGTGATAGTGACTTCCTTGTTCCTTGTCTGCAAACACTCCATCTCCCCTACCACTAAGTGTTTTCAGTGGCTGTCCCCATGCCTGAAATGTCCTCCTTCCTCATATTTGCCTTCTAGCTTCCCTGGCATCCTTCAAGTCTCAGCTAAAGCCCTACATTCCGTAGGAAGTCTTTCCTAAACCTCCATTATTGAGATGCCTTCCTGGTGACACCAGCCCCAATTTATCCCCTATATATCTTGTACTTGTTGCATGCTGTCTGAATCCCCCCATTAGACTTTGAGTTTCTCAAGAGCAGAGACTGTCATTATTTCCACAGTCACTACATAGTAGGAGCTTAATAAATGCTACCTAACAAAGTGAGAACAACCCTATGAAGTCTGTAGTGCCAGGATTATTTTAAAGATGAGGGCAATGAGGCTTAGAGTGGTTAACAGCTAGCTAGTGTCTGATCTAGGACACAAAGCCAGATTTTCTAACCCCAAGCCCAAAGCTGTTTCCACTCCACTGCATTGATTTGAATGAGCTCGTCTCTAATTCCAGATAAACTTTATCCCAGAGTACTGAAAAAGAGGACTGCAGAAACATTGTCAATAATGACTGTGACATCATGAAGCATAAAAGAAGTACCAGGGATGGGCAAATATCTACAAATTTTTAAATGAAGAGAATCATAGATTCTGAAAACTACAGAAAACTAGACCAGGTATTCCATTCCTTGGTGTCGATATCCTGTTTCCAGGTATCAATTCTAGTAAATTCTAAAAAGTATTGATCATTGACTAGTCACCTATAGCAGCAATATAGTATAATGGAAAGGGCTTGGAGTCAAATGCCCAGCAAACCTGGGTGTGAGATCTGGCTATATAATTGTGTGACACTGAAAAAAACCATGTTGGTTCTCCAGCTTCAGTTTCCTTTTCTGTAAGAAATAAGGGGTTCAACTCAATGATTTCTAAGATTCCTTCCAGTGTGAAAACTCTGTGCTTCTATAAGGTTCATAAGAATAAATTCTGCCTCAAAAGTCACTTCAATTTTTCCAGCTGGTTACTGATAGAAGGGAGGTTGAGAGGAGATACTGATTTCATTTGTATAGAAAATTCCCAGGGAGGATATGCCCTCTCCAAAATAAGTCAATATCTACTCTACAGTGTGTAGTGATAAGAGAATGCTTAGGGTCATGGAGTTACTATTTGTCAGAGGCAACACTTAATCCCTGGTCTTCTTGACTCTGAGACTGGCTCTCTGGCCATTATGCTAATATACTTCACTGCCCCTAGTAAACCTGGTGGATGCTATAGTGCACTTAACATTCACCACAGTATTTGAGAAAGTCATTATATCCTTAAGGACAGAATAGAGAAACAGATTCAAATATGGTTGAACAGCTATATCTGACCCCGAAATGCCCTATACTTCAAAGAGATCAAAGAAACTACAAAGGGATTCATTTTTACAAAAATGTAGAAGCTTTTTTTATAATAAAATAATAATAATAACTAGCATTTAAATAGCACTTTAAGGTTTACAAAATGCTTTGCAAATATCTGACTTTAGAGTGGGAAGGAAGTGAAAACTGAGGGTGCACATAAACTGGAGAATGGCTGAATAAATTATAGTATATTAATATAATGGAATGCTATTTTATCATAGGAAAATATAAAATATTATATGTTATACATGTATATACATATGTGTATACACACATAAATGTGTGTACACATTTATACACAATGGGTCCAGAGAAACTTAGGAAGATTTATATGAACTTATACAAAGTGAAGTATGTAGAAATGGCAGGACAATTACATAATAAGAACAACACTGTAAAGACAATTTTTGAAAGATTCAAGATATCTGATCAATGCAATCACCAAAATTAATTCCTAAGGGTTGATAATGAAATATACTACCCACCTCCTGACCAAAAGTTGATGCACTCTAGATGCAGAATGAGACATATATTTTTGAACGTGGACAGTGTAAGAATTTGTTTTGCTTGACTATGCATATTTGGTTTTGTTTTCTTTTAAAAAGAAAGTGGGAGAGGGAGAGGAAATAAATGCTTGTTAATTGAGGAATAAAATAAAATTTTTAAGAAGAGTGTCATTGATCGGATTAACTTCACCTTAAACGGAGGATAATGTGTTGATGCTCTCATGTTCTGCATTTTCATCGATGGGTTTGATGAACAACAGCTCAGTACCTAGCAGTGTCTTACCTTTAGTGGGCTTTGAACAAATATGTGTCAAACTGAATGGCTGAGGTTTTTCCTATTTAAAATAGCCACCATTCAGCGGTTTCAATCACTTATATACAAAAATCAATGTATATAGATTTCATATGCAAAAATACAATGAAAATTAATCCCTAGCTCATCTTCAAAACAGATTCTGCATTTCCCTTCTGTGACAACATTAGGAATAATGAAATTACAGTTTCCTAAAAATGTTCTGTAATTCATGTTTTTCACTAGTTCACAAAAAGCAGGGCCAGGGAGAGAACCAGAGATCTCTACTAGCCATCTAGTGGGAAACAGAGAGTCCTAAAGTGAAGTCATGAAGTAAAGATCTCACAGATTATCAACACCATGATCATAAAGAAAAATAACTTCTGATACACCAGACACCTCCAAGCCAAAAAACTGGAAAGTGACAAGAGGTGAAAGCGACCCTTCCCCTAATTACCATCTATACAGCAGACAAGAACTCACAGGTACTGTACAACAGGGAGAGTTGGAATCCTGCCTCTGCAATTTATTAGCTGTATTCCTTGAGGCAAATTACTTAACTTTTCTGAGCCTCAGTTTTCTCATATGCAAAATGGGAGAGAAGAAGGAATAATAACAGTAGTACCTACCTCACGGGGTGGCAGTGGGGCTCAAATGAGATAATGCGCATAAATTCAATTCAATTAAGCAAGCATTTCTTAATTTCCTACTATGTGCCAGATGAAAGAAAAAAACAGGCCCTACCTTGAAGGCATTTACATTCTACTGGGAGAAACAAGATATATATTTGCAAGTGAAAAAAAGAAAAATATATAGAGACATATACATATACAGATACATATATAATACACACATATAATATACAGAGATATATAATATATACATACATGTATACATACATATACATAAACGTACACACATATAATACATACACATATCACATATACAATGTGTTTACACACATATATACATATATATACATATAACATACACACATATATACATACATATATATACACATACCCATATATAATATACAATATAATACGTACATAATATATACACATTATATACAGAGATTTATTATGTACATATATAGATATACACACATATAATACATATACACACTACATATATAATGTTACACACATATATATGCATATATACATATACACATATAACATATACACATAATATACACAGATATATAAATATATACATAAATATATATACATATATAATGTTTACACATGGATAACATACACAGATATGTACATATACATGTATAATAACTAATATATTAATTTCTAGAGGGAGGCATAGGTTTAATATGAAGGTCCATTTGTTAATAATAGAATAAGGAGGGACAGCTAGATACAGCATGGCCCTGGCGTCAGGAGGACCTGACTTCAAATCAGGACTCAGATATTTACAGTGTGACCATGGCCAAGGGACTTAATCCCAACTGCCTCTAAAAAAAAAATAACAGAACAAGTGGATTTCCCAACAACCTCTTCAACACTGTAGTGAGCCACATAGCTGGGAGAGAGTCAAACATAGAACCTTCCAAAATAAACTTTTTGAATCCACTTGCACGTCATTTAAATGAACTCATGTGGCACATCGGAGGTAAGGTCAAAGCTCAGTATTCAGAATCCAGTCTGAGGCCTAACTAACTCAGTCTCAGGGTGGCAGATACTCTGAGAACATGTAAAGAATGGGATTCTTACCAATTCAAGGTAAAAAGAAGTTTTTTTCTAAGACAAATCTGACAAGTGTTTCTGAACAAAGAACAGGGGAGACCAACAAAGAGCCAGAACTAAGTAAAAACGCTACTGGAAAGAAAAGAACATGGTCATACATTCAATCTGACAACATTATCATCATCTCTTTCTTTCAGATTTTTGTCCTTGAGGCTCCATGTACAAAAATAGAGACTTGGTTTTTCAGGGTCTCACTGATTCCAGTCACTTTACCTTTCTCTGAAATCTTGACTAGTGGCTACCAAAAATGAATGGAGGATAATTCCAGTTGGTAAATAAGTAGCAGGAATAAACCCTTTCTGAAGGAAAAAAATATCCCTTTTCCATTGAGACAGGCAATCAATAAGCATTTATTAAGCACTTCTTCTGTGCCAGATACTGTGCTAAATGCTGGGGAAATAGTAAAAGGTCTCTGCCCTCAAAATGCTTATATTCTAACTGGGAAGACAACATGCAAACATCTAGTACTCATAAAATACATACAGTATAAATACCAGATAATCTCGAATGAGGGATTATCAGTGGGAGGGAGAAGGAGGCGTGTTACAGGGGAATGCCCCTTGAAAAAGGTAGAATTTAAGCTGAGTCTTGAAGGAAATCAGTGAAGCCTAGCAGAGCTGAGGAAAAAGAACATTTCAGTCATGGCAGATGGCCTGCTAATGAAAAAGGAATGAAGTCAGAGACTGAGTGTTGTGTTCAGCAAGGCAGACAATATTACTAGATTGTAGAGTCTGCAGAGATGAGTAAAGAGCAAGAAAACTGGAAAAGTAAGAAAGGGTTGAGTCATAACGGGCTTTAAAATCCAAACAGAGGATTTTATATTTGATCTGGGAGGTAATAGGGAGCCACTGGAATTTATTAACAAGGGGGCGACATGGTCAGATCTACACTTAAGGAAGAACTCTTTGGCAGCTGGACAGAGGATGGACTGACATGAGTAGAGTCCTGAGGCAGGGAAACCAACCAGAAGGCTACTGCTACTAGGCTAGACATGAGGTGATGAGGGCCTACACCAGGGTGGTGCCTATGACAAAGGAAAGATGGGTACTTACATGAGAGACATCTTGAAGGGTAGAAATGACAAGATGGCAGCAGATTGTGTATGTGTAGTGAGGCTTGAGATATGGCAATTAACAGATTATTGGTAGCTCTGAAGAAAACAGTTTTAGTTGAATAATGAGGGTGGAA
>CM053626.1:230988191-231020763 GCA_028646595.1 Phalanger gymnotis
GAACATCAGGGAAGCAGCCAGTAGATATGAAGAGAAGAAAGATTAATGAGAATTGAGATTCCACGTGAATAGTCTCCCCCAAAAAGAGAAAAGGAAGCAGCAACAATAACACAACTTAGACAATGACGCGCAGACATAATTGTCATCAAAACAATGTTTTTAGTGTTTTCAATCACACAGCACTCCTGTCAGCTGTGATTTTAAGCTGAGCTGTATTTTCCATTGTAATCTCACAGATATCAAAAAACCTGAACAAAGCTAGGGGCATTTCTCAGAACTGAAGCTTGGCATGTTACAGGGTCTCAGCACGGAAGCCTCATTGGATATGCCAAAATAATAACATAATAACAATAATAATAATGATGATAATGATAAATGCTGCTTGCCTGGATTTAATTACTATTGCATAGCAAAACAAACATTTTAAATCTAACATTTATAATCATAGATGCTTCTTTAATCAACCTCATTTCAAAAAGAGTTTCAAAATCAGTACCAAAAACTGCTAGTACACAATTAATTGCAGGGAATGTAAATTCCTTGAGGGTGAAAGTTGTTGTTCATTTTTGCCTCTGGATCCCTGGTGCCTCGTACTCTGTCTTGACTATAACAGGCACTTAATAAATGTTGGTTAAATTGAATTGAACCAAATAAGACTTCTCTTTAAAAGAGCCTATGAAATGAAAGACTTTGGGGATAGATACAAAAAGATAGCATCTTGCACTCAAGAGGCGTGTTCTCAAATAACTACAGTGCAAATTTCAAGTACGAAAAGTGCTTTTGTATGGGCAGCTAGGCGGCACAGTGAATAAGCGTCAGGCTTGGAGTCAGGAAGACACATCTTCTTGAGGAAGACACATCTTACTAGCTGTGTGATCCTGGGCAAGTCACTTCGCCTTGTTTGTCTCAGTTCCTCATGTGTAAAATGAACTGGAGAAGGAAATGGCAAACCACTCTAGTATCTTTGCCAAGAATACCCCAAATGGGGCCACATAGAGTCAGACACAACTGAAAATGACTGAAAAACAACCATCACAACAAAGTGCTTTTGTGCAAACAGTGCCTGGCATACATCAAGCACACAGTAATAATAAATGTTTTTTTTCCCCCACTCATTCATGAATTAAGCTTTTACTATGTGCTACGTTCTAGGCATACAAATACAAGAAAGAAAGCCAGAATTTGCCCTCAAAGAGCTTAAATTCTACAAGACAAGGAGAAGGGAATGGAATAAGCATTTGTATAGTGCCTACTATGTTCTGTGCACTATGCTAAATGCTTTTTACAAATTTCATCCCTATAATACCCCACCTCAAGGTAGATACTATTATAATCTCTTTTTTTGTAGATGAAGAAACTGTCATGGACAGAGGTTAAGTGACTTGCCCAAGGCCGCAAAGCAAATAAGTGTGTGAGGCTGGATTTGAACTCGTCTTCCTTACTCCAACCGAGGCGCTCTATTCACTGAGCCACCCGCTCCATCAGCCCATAAAGACAATGCATAAATGGGAGCTAGAAGTAGAGGAGGAGGAGCATATGGGATGGTATGATTTAGAAATGTCTGGGAAATGATGGCCGAATAAGATGAGACAAAAGTTGGGTCCTAGCATCTCATGACACAAGTCCACGTTTTGGTGAGAAGGGGAACAAGGAGAATTGCTAGAGTGCAGGTGACTTGGCTTGGAAATGCTTGTTGAATGATTAATTAGGGAGAGGGTAGAAAGTACCCTGAGAGATAGGGAAGGATCTGAAATCTAGAGGAAGCTAGATAGCATAAGTGGAAAGACATTATACCTAGAAGATATAAGTTCAAATGTGACTTCAGACACTTAATAAGCTGTGTGACCCTGGGTAAATTATTTAATCTCTGTCTGCTTCACTTTCAGCTTTAACGTGGGGATAAAATAGCACCTCCCTCCCAGGTATATCGTGGGGATCAAACAGGAGAATATTTGTAAGTTTTTTGTAAACCTTAAAGCACTATATAGGTAGTGATTATTATTATTGTTGGCTGCTGTGGGTGTTGTCACTGTCCCTGAGTCTACTTTCAGCCTCATGGACCAGAATGCATTCTTCTGTGCAGTGAAAGACAATTCTAGGGAAATGACTGGTAACCCTGTAGATAAATGGCATTTTTATCTTTCTCCATAAACTACCATCTACTGTTTTGCTCCACAGGCATGTCAGTCCATTCTGTCGCTTGAAATGTTACATTAAGACGTTTTTATTTCCCCTTCTTCAAGATGTGCCATAATACTGACATTTCAGTAAAAATATCCTTCACCTGGGAATCGCTTCACCTTTTTAAAATCAGGAATGGAAAAAGAACCCTTCAGCCCTTTACTCCATTAAAATGTAATTGAGACTATAGCTATTTACCTAAGGCATACTTAATATATACAATGGCTGCAGGGATATATACATAGACCATCTGTAGGTTTTATACCTGTAATATATATTTTCAGACACTATATTCACATAAGATGTCTATACACAAATTCCCAAACCCCAAACAGTACTTAATTGCAAGCCAAGCCTCCCATCTACAGAATGATTGTGGTACAAGACAGACTACCCTCCCACTTTATGAAAGCAGAAATAATACTGCTTTCTGTTTGCATTCTGTGTGCATATACAGTTGAAATAAAGAATTTGCTAAATTGTCAAATTTTCCACTCCCTTGAGTGCCTCATTTTTTTTTCTTTCCACTCAGATATTCAACAGTTTTTCAACCAGAAGCATCATTTTGGAAAATATCACAGTCAAACCCCAAACATCAGACAGGCACACACGTCAAGGGCAGTGAATGTTTGGTCACTTGGTTAATGGATTGATGTGATGATCATTGGAACAGCAAACGAGCTCCCTAGGCATGAGGCTGCATAGACATTTGGGGTTGGGAGTGCTGTCTCTCACTGGGAAGACAGGATATAAACATGAAAAATTCAAAAAGTAAAACTGTGTTGCCTGTGGCTGTTTTCTGAGGATAGACAATAGCATATCTTCTTGCAGGATTGCTCAGCTGGCTTTTTGGTCACCATGTTGGGACATATACTTGCCATCTTTACTCTTCTTGATTCAGGGTGAAGCATTCCATGTAAGATTTCTACAGCAAGGTCTATCCACAAAAGTCTTATTTTGGTGGTTCATGGTATCATAGAGGTTCTTAAAAGCTATGATGATCAAGTCAAGTCAAGAAGCATTTAAGAGCCTACTATAAGTCAGGCACTTTGCTAAATGCTAGGGACACAAAGAAAGACAAAAAGTAGTTCTTACTCTCAAGACGCTCACAGACTAATTAGGGAGACAATATGCAAACGGATATATACAAATGAGATATGTGTGTATACACATAGAAAGATAGATAAAATAAATTGGAAAGAACCTCTGAGGGAAGTCACTAAGTTTAAGGAGGAACAAAAAATATTTCTTTCAGAAGGTGGGAAAGTTTGGGAAGATCTTCCTAACTTAGAAAATCTTCTAATATTGGCCCAGTGACCAACTGTCTGCTTTCAAAGGACCAGCCTGCTTAAGTACCAAGAGGCTCATTACTAAAAGGCTGGTCATTTGGCAATAAATATTTTAGACATGGTAACCCATCCATAAAACAGCAAGGTTATGATCACAAATAATATTAGAACTTAACTTTTTAAAATTCGTGACAAACTCCCACTTCCCCCCACCACCACACCCCTGAAGCATCTGGTCAACTAAGGCTCTAAGAAGGACCTTATGAAAAGTAGGATGCTACTCGATCCAAACTAATTATAGTTTCATAAATTTAGAACTGAAAGGGACCTTTGAGGCTACCTAATCTAGCCCCTCACTTTACAAATGAGGACCTGAGACCCTCAGAAATTAAGAAACTTGCCCAAGCTCATACAGGTAATATCCCAATAATAAGGCAACAATATTATACTTACTCGCATTTTACAACTTACTCACTGTTCAATATGAATCACTCCCACATCTCAGTCAAAAGCAAAGGGACAATTGCAACCAATAGATATACAAGTAAGCATAAATAGGCAAATAATTATAATAACCACCTTGATATAGTGTTTTAAAATTTCTAAAGCCCTTTGTATAGGTAGCCTTGTTTGCATCACAATAATATGGAAAGGTAGGTGAGGAGGAGTATTAACCTCTTTTTTCAGATGAAGAAAATGAGATTTGGAGAGTTTAAAGTGACTTTCCCAAATAGGTCCCATAACTAATAAATTTCAGAGGCTAGATTTGAACCCAGGTCTTCCTGTCTCCAAGGTCAGAATGTTATCCACTAGACAATGTCTCAAAAAATAATGACAATACAGCTGAAGCTATTTGGGAATATGAAGAAGAAAAAGAAAACTAAAAGAAAAGCAAGAAGAAATCAGAGAATAAAAATAAGAATTTATTTGTGTAATATCTTAACATTTATAGAGTATATTGCTTGATACCACCCAGTGAAGTAGGCATTTCAGATACCACTATCACTATGTTACAAATGATCAAAACAAGGTTGATAGAGGTTATATAACTTGTCCAAAGATTAAGTTTTGGAGCTGAGATTTGGAGCCAGATTTCAAATCAGACTCTCCTTCTACTACACCATGCTTCCTAAAAAAGGAACTTCAAGAGGTCATTTAGTTCAGCCCATAGATAAGAGTACCCCCTAAACTATCCAATTTTAATAATAACCAACATTTATATAGTTCTTGAAAGTTTGCAAAACTCTCTGTACATATGACCTTATTTGATACAACTACACTGGGAGGACCTATTCCTGGGTATCTATTTTTTTTAAAAAAAAATAAGTTGTCATTGATGTCTTCTGTTCCTTATATCATCGTAGTTATTCCCACAATCCCTCCCCTTCCAAGAGAGCCATCCCACATAACAAATAGGATTTTTTTTTCAAATTCCACTTCTTTTGTTTTTTGAGGGGAGGGAGGCAATTGAGGTTAAGCGACTTGCCCAGAGTCACACAGATAGTAAATGTCTGAGGCTAAATCCAAATTCAGTTTGTCTTGACCCCTGAATTGGTGTTCTATCCACTGTGCAACCTAGCTGCCCCCACAAATAGTATTTTTTTTAAAAGCATAAAAATCAGCACAAATGATTGATACGTAGAAAACTCCAAAAAACATGAGCAATGTGCAACACTCAGTTGTCAATTCTTGAAGGATTATTTAGTTATTCATAGGACTCTACAACTGTAAAATGCCTTAGAGATCTTCTAATCTAGGACCCTCAATTTACATATGAGGAAACTGACTTTCACAGAGATAAAGCCACTAGCCCAAGGACTCACCGCAGAATTAGGAGAAGAGCTAAGGGCTCCTGACTCTTGATGTAATGTTCTTTCCACTACCACACTTCTGGGAATAAGAATGCAAGATCTCATTCAGAATTATGAGAACTAACTACTCTTAATCCTGGGAAATGTTGCCTAATTTTGCTCTTGTCATTATCATAGGATCACTGATTCGGAACTAGACGTAGACCTTAGGAGACATCA
The DNA here is from genome assembly GCA_028646595.1 of Phalanger gymnotis. Classification (NCBI taxonomy): domain Eukaryota; kingdom Metazoa; phylum Chordata; class Mammalia; order Diprotodontia; family Phalangeridae; genus Phalanger; species Phalanger gymnotis. The sequence goes on from CM053626.1 coordinate 230,993,692, forward strand.
AGTTCAACCAACTCACTTTAAAGATAAGGAAACTGATTCAGAGAAGGGTTAAATGATTTATTCAGGTTCATTGATAGTAAGTGTCTGAGGCAGGATTTGAACACAGGCATTCTTGACTCCAAACCAAATTCTGTATTCATTGTAACATCTGGCTTCTTCAGACCTATGTTTACTGAACACATACTAAGTATAGGGCATAGCACTGAATTCTCCAAATCTCCTACTGAAATTGATATTTATTTTCTCATAGGTTAAAATTTATTCTTTGGAACAATTATTTCACATCACAAAACAAATATATCACTGCAGGGAGCAGGACAGGAAGAGTTTTATGGCATTTGGTCAATGAATTTGAAGAGTAGATAGGTTTGGCCAAACTCTGTAAATCAATCCTCCTTTCCTAAACTCATCCCCACCCACAAAACATAGTCACAAAGAATTTACAGGTGATTGATTGCACTTGCCTATAAGACAGTACATCTTCATATCCCAAAGAGATCACACAAGTGGGAAAGGGACCTATTTATAGCTGCTCTTTTTGTGGTGGCAAAGAATTGGAAATCAAGGGGATGCCTATCAATTGGGGAATGGCTGAACAAGTTGTGGTATATGAAGTAATGGAATACTACTGTATTATAAGAAATGGGGAAGATACGGACTTCACAATAACCTGGAAAGACCAACATGATCTGATACTGAGTGAAAGGAGCAGAACCAGGAGGACATTATACAAAACCACAGACATATTGATTCTGTGATGACTAACTTTGATAGACTTGCCTCTCCTCAGCAATACAAGGTTCAAAGACAGCTCCAAAGGACTTACAATGGAAAACGCTAGCTACATCCAGAGAGAGAACTGTAGAATCTGAAAGCAGATCGAGGCAAACTATTTGCTCTCTCTTTTTCTTTTCCTCTTTTTTTGTTTTGGTTTTGTTTCTTCTCTCTCATGATTCACTCCATTGGTCATAAATCTGCTTTGCAACTTGACTGTTGTGTAAATAACTTTAATGTGAAGGTTTATGTAGAATCTATATCAGACTGCATGCCTTTTTGGAGGGGAGAGGGGAGGGAAGGAAAGGGAAGAAAATTTGAAACTCAAGAACATGTAAAACTAAGTGTTGTAAACTAAAAATAAAAAAAACTAATTAAAAGAGTTAAAAAAAGACAGCACATCTTTTTAAAATAATAAAAGATCTTCTGTAATATTGTAAAAGGTGACATATTTGACATTTAACTAAAGAAACAAGTGTAAACATTTTCCAAAATTTCCCATCTTTTCTTATTCTACCAGGAAGGCAACTGAGTGAAAAAAGAAGAAAAGTTCTCTAGTTAGTCAGGGCACACTGATTTAAAACACTTGGGGTACTTATTTCAGATCAAAACTGGTACAAATATCCGTTAATTACCTCCTGAAAGAGCAACAAATAGTTTTCTCCAAAATGCCAAGCTCTGCTCTTGGACCCCTGAAATCCACCCATATGGATGGATTCTCAGCCAAACTGAATAAGAGACAATGAAATTATCCTTCCCTAAGAGAAAGCCCTTTCTCCAGAGTGATTACTTTGTAGGAAAATAAATCCCTTTTAAAAAAAAACTTTAGGTTTTCGTCTTCCACCAGCATGAAAAATATGTATCCATGTCAGGACTTTTTTCAGAATTTTGCATTTGGTACCCAGTGTTAGTTTGTATGTCATAGGCTACTTGTACTCAGAAGCAAGACTTATGCAAAAGAATGCTACCCCTTTGGATGGGCACTGGGAAGCTTTACAGATGCCAAGGTAGAACTTGCTTTTACCATCAAAAGGCTGAGATTTTGAAACCTCTTCCACATAGTCATCAAGTACTGAGCAACTACTATGGCCCCAGCACTATGTTGGGGACATGACTTTGAACTCTAAAATTCAATTTGAACCTCTTTTGAATTACACTTGAGAAAAGTTTGGGGCACAAACAATCTTGCTATAGAATCCAGAAACATATATGAAAAATTGGGAATTAAATAACTTATTAAATACCTACCTGCAGTTGAGGAGGTACAAAGTTTCAGTAAGAAAAGACCGCCTCTCTCGTGCAGCTTGCTGACAAGTAGGGAGATATGGCAAACAAATAATACTAAATAAGTCACATTAAGAACAAAATGCTACATATGGTCTGGGATCAGGAGGCAAGAAAGGTCAGTTCTACGCACAGCATGATCGGTGCCACTGTGGAAGGTCCCTACCCCTAGTACACCATACTAACTCCCAGAATGTGGTGGTAGAGGAAGGGAATGGTGTAATGAAATTGCATTTTGTGAAGATTAATCCAGGCCTATACTTCTTTCTGTCTTTCCATAGTGCCTAGTACAAGACTTCTGTAAAGTGTTAAGTGATACCCAATGTTAAGTGGTTAAATGTTAAGTGATTACCCAAAACAAAATATTACCAGAATCCAGGTAAAAAAAAACCCGACTTTTAAAAAGTACAACTTTCTTTTCTATTTCACATTATAGACTTAGGGCATACACACACACACAAAAGGACCTTGAAGGCCATCTAGTCCAACCCCTTCATCTTACAGATGAGGGAACTGCTTAAGTGACTTGCCCAAGGTCACACAGGTAGTAATAATGAGGACATGATTTAAACCTGGATCCTCAGACTCCAAAATATTACATTTACCTAGTATAGCCTTGCCACTCACATTAGAGTGAGGAGCTTTCTTAGACACTCATTAAATTTTTAAGGAACATCATTTGTCTTCTCAATTGAAAGAGGCTAAGCATGGAGCCCACTCAAAATATGGCTAAAAGAGATGGTGCAGAACCAATTGCCTGCTTCAGCAACTAAAACCTGAGGTTCCTCATTGATTTTCATCCATGCTACACTTAGTGGAATAGAAACTCCTGTCAGACAAAGAACTGATACCATGTTTTCTGTCAGTCCTTACACAGATGGCTTATTGACTAAATATTTGTAATTTCTTTTACCTTAAGCTCAACTAAAATATACCTCAATTTATTTTAAATAAGTCAAAGCAAAACAAAATCTTCTGTGTGTGTGTATGTGTATGAGTTTTGTTTACATACATGACAGCATATTTTGGTATGTCAATTGGAATTTCTCTCAGAGATGATCATTTAAGTGAAAAAAAAAACCTGTTAAACTTTATACAGTTTCCATCTCTTTGTTCTAAGACTTTAGGGTTTTTTTTCTCTCTCTCTCTTTATATTCTGATGACAATTTGCAGCGACAGAAAAACAAAGATCTTCCTTAAGATAATAAGATCAGACTGTACAAAGTAAGACATTTGTCTGACTCATCCCTGTATGCTCCAGGAATATGGTCCTAAGAGAACACCCTGCACAAAATGGAAAAAAATAACTTGTGCACAATGCCTTTTTGTCCTTCCCAACTCTACACACACACACACACACACACACACACACACACACACACACACACACACATACACACACACACACACACATTCTACCACTCTACTCCCAGCCTTCCCCATCCCAAGCCCCCCCTGCCCTGCACTTCTCCCCATATCCCCTCACCCCCATCAAAAGACACCAGGAATACCACCCTAGGTGTACATGAATGGTAGTATTTGAATTTTATGGCACTTAGCATCAGGGGCAAAAAATAAAATAAAACCCTTGTCCCAGTATTCTCCTTATATCATTTGGTTTTTTATTTCCAAATTTTTCTATAAGTGAGGTGACTCAATAACTGAAAATAGAATTATCTTCTTTCTCTCTCTCCATAAGGGATATATAATTATATGTAATACATAGGTATATGTTATCATAACCAGAGAGAACAGACATAGATGCATGTCTATATATATTTTATATATATTTATATATGTATATACATATACATATATATGTGTGTGTGTGTATGCCCACATACATAAGGGTGTATTATACACACACGTGGAGATAACCTTTGCTTAGAGATATAAAATAAAATACATTCTATATATGTTATTTATTTATATGTTAGGTTTTCATATATGTATATGTATGTCCATTTACATGTTTATCCATATCTCCCCCGACCCCAAGTCTACAGAGTCAAAACCAACTGCCCAGTCTTGTTCCAGGAGGATAAATCTAGTGCCTACCAATGATGCTTTCTTGCCCTTGATAAGTAATTGACAAGTAATTCCTTGATAAGTAATTCCTAAATCTAATTTGATCCTCTCTCCACAGAGGAGCGCGCTTGAGAAATGCTCAGTAAAGCAGCCAGATGCATGAAGTGTGCTGAGCATGAGCAAACTCCTTTTCTGGGTTCTTTTCCATAAAAAGTGTTTCTCCAAAAGAGTTAGACAATTCTGAGACTTAATGTTTGACTTTTTAGCACTCCGTGAGAATCCCTCAGAGTGAGATTCTCACAATTACGGACTTTCAATAAGATTAAATAATGGGAATAACAAAATTAAAACAAAAGATGATACAGAGCTTGTTAAGGTTTGCAAAATGTTTTTACATAACATTCTCTCATTTGATGATCACAACACAGAGAGATAAGCTATGACAGGTATCATCATCTCCCCTTTACAAATGAGAAAACTGAGGCTTGGAGGAAAAAAATGACTTGTCTAGAGACACATAATTAGTAAATGTCAGAAGCAGGATCCAAATGCAGATTTCTCTTCACTTCAAGTCCAGGGTTTTTTCCAACATGCTGCAGAGCTAAATTTCTTCTAAGTAATCTTTCTACTCTCTATCTCTAAACTAAGTCTTCTTAACAAAGCTCCTTTAACTTGTGTTTTAAAACATATATACACATATGTGCATGCATGTATGTATATGTATGCATGTGCATATGTGTACATAGATTTATATATGCATACACATATATATGTGTGTTTTGATAACTGTATTTTAGCATAATTAATTTCCTTTGTAATTCTACATATTTTATTTTATACAATTAAAAACATTTTTCTAAGGTCCATAACCTTCTGCAGTCTCCCAAAAGTATCTGGAGGAAGTAATTTTACATGCTCCCTACATTAGGACATCTAAATGACTATCCCCAGGTGATCTTTGTATAGATGATTCGTGAGCAACCAAAGAAACATACATTAATCAATAAAAGTGCAGTGCAGTACTGGGGATGGAGGTCTAAAGGGCACACATAGTCTTATTGGTAACAGATGAGAGTCCCTTGAAAAACAATTTTTGATGGACCAAAAACTGACCTTTTAGCTTTCCATGTTTAAGAGCCTTGGCCATAAGAATGAAAAATGGTGTTTAATAATGTTATTCAGATATGAAGTGGCAAGCTGAAATAACTATTTCCATAACAGAAGGCACTTAAGTGACCTGCCCAAGGTCATACAGTAAACACATGGCAGAACTGGGATATTAACCCAAGTCTCCTCACTTACTGCTCTAAGCATTCCCAAATGGATCTTCCTGAAGTATATTTATTGACCATCTCCCCTAGTATGCAGTAGATGCTATAATACAAGACTTTCTTAAATGCCAACTCCTCATACACCATTGAGGCTTGCAATTGTAATCCTATAAACCGTATTGCCTTTCCTGGCAATGTACTCTGTGTCTTTCATGATGCAATGGATAAAGTAGGATGGGGATGTAGCAACTTTTGAAACCCTTTGCACAACAAAAGTAATCGAATATTTGATTTTTGTGATTGCATGTTACCTAGTATAGGGTAAGGCTGTTGCACTGGGTAGAAGTTGGAAGACACACTGGATTAGGGTCTAGGCCTAGTTGTGCCACAAACTAGCTGTGTTAACCACAAGCCCTTAACTCCACCTAAATAAAAGGCTTTGACAAGGTGGTAAGTTTCCTTTGGGTTCTAGAAGTCTTTGTTTTCTGTGAAATGTATTTTAGGTAAAAGAGCACAGCTAAGTCTAGACAGGGAGAGATTTCCCAAAAACCATCTAAGAAAGTAAAACAAGGACAAATGCAATTAAAAAAAAAAAGATGTGATGTTTGGAATCACTGCATACAAGTCAGATTTTGCCATGTGGCTGATTTTCTTACCAAACCTCTCCATGTAAACACTCTAGAAGGCTAAAATGGCAAATTAGATCCAAAAAATAACATTTGATGTGGCACTGTCATATCAAAACCTTGTTTTGTCTTCCTAATTATATCTCCAACATTGACTTAAACGTGAAATACCTAAGTAATATGAAGGTGCTATATTGTGATGTGCATAAGGAATACAAAGATAAAAATAATCCTTGCCCTCAAGAACCTTACATGTTCCTGGGATGAGGAGGAAGAGGGTAATATCTACAAAGACATTTTTTTTTTAGTCTAGACCTATGGTTATATGCATATAGGAGCACTTTGTGAGGGAACTCTTTTTACAAGTCTTTGAGAATTGCCTAGGGTAAGGGATAGATTAATTTACTCATCCAAAGTTATATAGACAGTATGCATTAGTGGCTAGACTTAAACTCAGGGCATTTGGATTCTGGGGCTAGCTCTCTATCCACTCACATAGCAAGTACTTAATAAATACTTTCTTCCTTCTTTCTCTTCTTTTCTTTCCCTTTCTTCCTTCTCCTTTCCTTTCTTCCATTCCCTCCTCCTAATTTGATCTTTCCTTCCTTCCTTCCCTTTTTCTTCTTCCCTTTCCCTTTCTTCCTTCTCCTTCCTTCTTTCCTTCCTTCCATTCCCTCCTCCTGGTTTCCTTTTTTCCTTGCTTCCTTCCCCCCTTCTCTTCCCTTCACTCCCTCTCCTTTCTTCCTTTTCTTCCTCTCCTTTTTTTTCTTTCCTTCCTTCCTTCCCTCTTTCTACCAGGCTTCCCCTCACATACCTAGATGAATACTCACCACGGGGGGGACACTCTGAAAAGGCCTTCCGTAGAACACTGCATCTGGGCTATGATTTGCTGTCAATTCAACTGAACAAACATTTACGGAATCAGACTCAGAGTTGGAAAGGACATGAAGAGACCAACCTGCTCGTTTTACAAATGAGGAAAGCCAAGCCCATAGCTCAGTAACAAACAATGGAAGCAAAATTTGAACTCAGATACTCTAACGCACTCAGATGCCTCTGACTCTACAAGCAGCATATTACACCTGTCTGTCTCTCAAGGTATAACACATTTGTGACAATCAAGGCACTACACCAGAACATAAGGTGCAAAGATAAAAAACAATCTAGTCTCTGCTCTTGAAGATAAATGGACAGACATAAAAAATACACACAAATAAGTAGGATGTAACATAGAAAGTGATTAGGGGCAAAGGAAAAGGTCCAGATAAAGTTCTTTAGGAAAACTGAGGAGGGGAAGACATTGGTTTCAGGTCATATCAGCATGAACAAGCATTCTCACTCCTTTGAGAGGGGGAAAAAACCACTTGGAAGGATGCTGGAAAATGCAGAAAAGTTGACCTAGGTTTTAAAATATGCCATAGCTCTAATGTGGAAATATGTTTTGCATGATTTCACAAGTATAATTAGTATCACACTGCTTGCCTTCCCAATGAGTGGGGGAGGGGTAGGCAGGAGGGCGTGAATGTTGTATTCAAAATTTTTAAAAATGAAATATTTTAAAAAATTACATGTAATTGGGAATATTTAACAAAACAAATAAAAATATACGTGGGGGAAAATAAAATAAAATATGCCATAGCTTACATGCTGTACACAAAACTAAGAGTTGCTGTATTCACTAGTCAATGAAGTGGTTCCTGTCCATTAAACCCCTGACATAGCTTTTTATCATTTTCAGGTCCCAGAGAGGATCAGCAAAATACAAGGTAAGAACAGACTAATGAATGGTAATTAAATCTTAAGCTCTTTAACCTGAAAAAAGAATGGATTAGCAGCTAAAGTCAAGACTACTTCTAATGAGAAAAGCCTCCGCATTCCACACAAGGTAGTATGACAAGCAGAGAGTAAGCTGGGCAATCATTTACAAAGAGAGAGACCTGTAAAGAACCCATTAAAGAAAGCAACAAACTGCTATAACTGGTCACAGAATGTAAGATGTGAAAAAAAAAATAGCACCCATTTGTAGAGTCATTTAAGGTTGGCAAAGCACTATCTTAACAACAACCTTGAAAGGTATGTTATTTGAAGAGTATCATTCTCATTTTGCAGATAAAAGGAAAAGTAAGAGGCCAAGACCTCATGGCTGGTGAGTGACAGGGCAAGATGGGAACTGGATCAACACCAACTCAAGATTTTTTACCTTCATCTATAGCTTTTCAAGAAAACCTTAAGAGTATCTTGATTTCTGACAGTGAGGGGATAGACTAAATGTGTAGAATGAGAGGTACATTTGTGGATACTGCCAATATAAGAAGTTTTTTTTACTATGCATATTGATTACAATTATTGCAATATTGCTTTTTCTCTAGTGGGTGGGAGAAAAAATAACTGAAAAAAATTGAAAAAAATTTCATTAAAAAACAACACCTTATTTATGGAGGATTTCTGGGGAATGAGCTATTCCACATCAATAAATTCATGTCCTAGGTGACTGAAGCTTACCCACTTAAACACCAAAGCTGTATTTTATTCAAAGCATTTTGAAAATGTCTCACTAAAATTCTGCCTTCTTAAAGACAGTAAACTGGATATAGATATGTGGCACAATAGATAGAGCACCAGACCTGGAGTCAGGAAGACCTGAGTTCAAATCTGGCTTCAGACGCTTTACTAGCTGGGCCATTCTGGGCAAGTCATTTAACTTCTGTTTGCCTCAGTTTCTTCAGCTGTAAAATGGGGATAATAGCCCCTAGCTCCCAGGGTTGTTGTGAGGATCAAATGAGATAACTATAAAGCTCTCTCTCTCTCTTCATATACATATACATAGTCTGTATATAAAATAATATATAATACATAATAGCTAATATATGTGTATAAATGTACACATAATATATATTAGCTATTATTATCAGTACTCCTCTCTACCATAATCTTGAAGAATCAAAGGCTTCCAGAAGAAGCCAGATAAACAAGCTTATTAAATTAGTAACCTTATTTTGCAGAGAACATTAAACCCAAGGTTGGCTCCACACCTCTATAGCAGGTTTAAGGGACTTTTTCTCATTTATTCCCAGATTTAGGGCTGTGTTCTCGATGCTTGAAAACACTGGAAGTCCCACAGTCAGAGAACTGGGGTGCTACTGTACTCAGCTCTCAAAACCACATACTGAGTCACCAAATGACCTAGCAGGATTTCAATTTCATAAAAGCCAATGGCAGGTTCTACACTGTTCCAGAATAAGGAAGATTAGAAAAAGGGTTTACTAAAACCACCGATGAAGGCAAACTAAGGAGTGGAATATCTGGAATCAGAGACCCTGGGTCTTTGTGGACAGTTTACAAAATGAGCAATCTACTTGCCAGAGTAAACACAGGATTGAAAATTTGCATTTAAATGTGGTAAACAACTGCATGGATTCACTTGGACCAGAATTTGCATGCCAGTGTAAACAGTCCCAAATTTTACATTTAAATGCAGTACATATCTCTCTAGGACTCTCTCTAGGATGCATATACCAAGTACTGCATCTGAGGTGCCTGTTTAAACTCTACAGTTGACTGAGTTCCACATTCTGCAGAAGAGCTTCCTCTTCTGGCAGATAATGCTTGGCACAGGGTGGGCACTCCATAAAAGACTGTGGATTGATCAACTGATTGGTTAGTCAGAGAGAATAATTTGTGTCACAAGGAAGGAGATTTGAATGGGGGGGGATTCAGGGGAGGAGAAGGAAATGGAAGAATGGTGTCTATTTGTAGCCTCTTCATTTTTTCCTTGTTCCTTATACCCTTCAACCTCTAATATGTCATCCAGGTGGGTACCTTTCATTTGGAAATACTGACTTGGTACCAGTTCAGAAATAGCAGTTAGAAAAAACCAATGTATACACATATGTTACAGGCTCTCTTCCTTTTTTTACCCCATTTCAGAGGATGATTGCACTTGCCTGTTCATTTCTAATCTCAAACTAAGCCTTTTCTATGTTCTCTCAATCCCGGCAGCACCTAGCAAAATGTCACACATATGCTAATAAACGTCTGCTGGTGATGGCAAGTCTTGCTGAACTATACTGGTCTTTGCTGGATCTTCCCAAAGCAAAGAAAGTCCAAACACAAAAAGGAATGTTGGAAGAGGAAAGGAAAGGGATAGGGAACAAGCATTTATAAGGCACCTACTAAATAGCAAGCACTATACTAAGCACTATACAAATATCTCATCTGATCCTCACAATAACTCTAGGAGATAAGTGCTATTATTATACCCATTTTACAATGGAAGGAACCAAGGCAGACAGATTAAGTGACTTGTTCAGGGCTTGAGGCTGGATTCAAACTCCTGTCTTCTTTACTCTAAACCCTGTGTCCTATCCCCTGTGCTATCTAGTGACCATATGCGGCATTGCAATGAGTGGAGCATGCTCTAAGCTTTGGACATTTTCTATAGGGTAGGAGAATGGAAGTCACGAATTCACAACTCACCCTGTCGCAAGCCTCTAATAAGTTTATGTCAGCCTGAAGAAGGTTGTGAATAATGTAGCATCAGGAATAACAGCACTTTGTAGAATCAAATATCACTTATTCAAATATGGAAATGAATTCGAGATCTTCTCAATGCAGGCAATCCTTCCAACAATGCAAATCACAACCTCACCCAAGTCTGCCCACCGTGTACAAATCTTTAACATGTTCTCCCTTAAGTTCACCATAGAGGGACCACCCAACTTCCAACACCCTTGTTCACATTTTCTTGACATTGCAAGGATAGCAAAAAGGTAAGTCCGTAGGCAGCCCAGGGGGCTGTTCCTTGCTTTTTCAATGGGATCATCATTTTCACTCATAGTTTGTTTCTTGGATGACATCTTTTATTCCATTTCTCCTCCGTAATTATGTTATACACTGTTCCTGCCCACATCCTCCTCTCCATTGCCCTTTGGGGTTTATCCTCAATTTGGATTTTCCGGACACTGCAGTGCTCCATAGCCCACAGTCATATAACTGTACAAGATGAATATTGGCATTTTTTAAAATGGGCCTCCGTGGCAGGGAGAAGTCTGAGATCATTAAAAAGAATTCTGCAATTTCCCAATGGCAACCTAGTCCACTTTCCTAGGTGCAACTCATTGTACATTTGCAGTATGTTTCAAAGATACATATGTTGATGGATGAGCTCTATGGGTTATCCATCCAACTACATATTATAGCATAGACAATAGGCATTCTTCATCTATGTAGTTTTTTCTTCTGTGGACTGTAGGGCCAAATTCTTTCGAGTGATTATAAGCCTCACATAAGAGGCTCTACAGTGTTCCAAGGACTGATGTAATCAGCACAAATTAATCTGTAAACAGGAACAACTGGAAGATCTCAACATTTAGAGAGAATTTCTCCTTCAGTCGGATTCTGCACTATAATTCTTTAATGATAATGGTGAATACCATTGGTGAACCTCTGTCTCCCTGTTTCATTCCTCATTTAACACCAATAATCATGGGGTCATCAAAAAAGCTTATCTCTTTTTTATATTGCTCAAAGAATCTTACATACTTTCAACACACGTATATATGTGCACCAATCTGGGTATAACCAATGACCTGGGCTGCAGCATCGACAACAAAATTCTCCTCAACGCAAGATACTGAATTTGCCTTCAGAGCCAGAAGGATGCAGAAATAGCAGCAATATTCCCACCCTTCCTGGCTACTTCCTTCCCTGTTTAATTCCTTGCTTGTACAACAGACCAAAGAGACTAGGTGACACAGTATGGTGTGATAGGGCTGACTTTGAAGTTAGGAAGATCTGGGATCAAATCCCCCAAAAGATGTACAGCTTGGGACAAGTCACTTAATCTCCCTGTGATGCAGCGTTATCATTTATAAATGAGGTGTCTGGAGTCAATAGCTTCCACCTCCGAATCTATGACCCTACAATGCATCTTTAGCTTTGGAAACTCATGGGGAAAAAATATTTTTGGAATAGTAGAATTTTGATTGACCTGTTATTATTAAACTACATTTTAAATGAAACTCTATTTCACTGCTACAATCTAAAATACTTGCAGTTGCAATTGATTAATTATACACTCAAAGAAAGTAATAACAGAGCTTCCTATTTAAAATACATTATGCTGCTACTATTTTATTCCTTCAATTATCATAGAATGGACAATGTAATCTATCCTCCTTGTCATCAGATTTCAAGACTTTGCTTCTATTCCCCCCTTTCCTTCTTTCTTTCACCAGCTACAGACCCTGCAAAGGCATATCATAATTTAATTAGCTGACACTGATTGGTAATCTACCCACTCCTTCTTAATTGGTATGATTTCACAGTATTGTCCATAAAGGCCCATTCTGCATTGCTAATAACGTTTGCCAAGAAGCTCTTCAGGGGAAAAAAATGCTGACTTTTGGAAAGATGTAAACATCCCAAAATACTCACTAGTCTCTCTCTTGTCTAAAAATCCTGCAGTCTCCATGCAGTTCATGTGAACAGTTAACGCCAGAGGCATAAAACAGGTGTTCAGTGTAGGATATTAACACACAAAGCGGGGGAAAGTCAATTTGCCCCTTATGCACCAGACATCACCATCACTAGTGATAGATAACATCCTGAAAATGGGGTCCTGTTTTATCATTCCATAAACAGCATTTCGGAAGACTGTCAGATCTAATTAAAACAGCAATACCCATTGATCGAAAAACAAGATGGGTAATGGGGCTTTTTTCAATCAACGGTTGTTAGTGGTCTTAGGATAAAAGATGTAGTTCATCTGCCTCGTGGCCTTTTTGAGGCATTCCCTTGAAAACTGTTATTGTTCTCATATATCTGTAATTGGGTAGAGGAAGTGGGACACGTGTTGGCAGGAAAAAAAATTGGAAATAGGATCATGTTATCCCTAGATCATTTAAAATGCAATCCATGAATACAAAAAATTACAAGTATGTAGTTAAATTAAGGAGTAAATCATTGCTTACTTCAAAAAAACCCTACCCAACCTGATAGGATTATGAACTTTGTGAAATGAAATTACTACTAGGTTCACTTCACTCCAACAAGCATTAATGGCGTCAGGCACTACACGCTGGGATACACGAAGATAGATATGAGACAACCCGTATACTCAAAGTTCTTACATTCTACTTTAGTTTCTTTAAAGAGTATGCTAGTGAGCCTCACATTTGTATTATTAAATTTACCCAAAAATATGATTTGTATAAAACTTCAGGAATATATCTGTTACCTAAAGGGAAAGGAACCCATAAATTATAATGAAGTTAATTTGGTCATCCTTCCCTCTCTCACTTTAATAGTCTTTACATTTGGTATTTGCTTTCCTCAGAAAAGCTTTCATTTGGTTGAAGCAAGAGTAAGAAATGCTGACCCTCTCCTTCCTCCCATTTGAGAAGTAGGCATTTTAGCATCATCACTGCTCTAACTTCATTCTGAGTATCAATCAACACATTTAATGGGCACTGCTCTGCAGCAGGATAGGCCAGTGGCTAAAATTGATGTTAGGAAGATCTGGATTCAAATCTCAATTCGGATATGTCAAGTCAAGCCAACAAATATTTATTAAGCAGTTATTATGTGCTGGGCACTGTACTAAGCACTGGGGATATAAAAAAGGGATGCTGGGGAGAAGGTCTGCCCTCAAGCAGCTTAGAGTCTAATGGTACAAACAACTACACATAAATAGGCTATGTACAGGATAAATTGGGCAGCTAAGAGGTGCAGTGGATAGGGTGCTGGGCCTGGAGTCAAGAAGAATCATCTTTGTGAGTTCAAATATAGCCTTAGACACTTACTATCTGGGCAAGTCACTTAACTCCTTCTGTCTCGGTTTCTGCATCTAGAAAATAAGCTGGAGAATCAAATGGCAAACCACTCCAGTATTTTTTCCAAGAAAACCCCAAATGGGGTCACAAAGTCAGACACAACTGAACAACAAGTCAAATCACAAGATAAACTGGAGATAATCAACAAAAGGAAGGCACTAGCATTAAGAGAGATTGGAAAAGGTTTCTTGCAGGTGGGACTTTTAGCTGTGATTTGAAGGAAGCCAAGGGAGCTAGAAGGAAATGAAGAAGGAAAGAGATCCAGGCAAAGGGGATGGTATATGAAAATGCCAGGAGTTTGAAGATGAAGAATCTAGTTTGAGAAACTCTGAGACTCAGTTTCTTCATCTGGAAAATGATAATAGTTATAATAAGAGCCTAAATGGCTAATAAGAGCAAGGAACCGAATTTATGGCTCCTCCATGCTCTACTGGTTTGTTGTCTTTTTTGGTTTCCTCTCCTTGAAAGTGACTGCAAAATAAACTTTTCCCTAAAGGATGTAACTAGAGCAAATCACACCGAAGATGTAACTCCATAAAACCTGAACCTAACTTGAATATATTCATATGTGATCTCATACTACAGCTATTGGAAAAGGAAGATGACACCAAACAGAACATAAACCAAAAACAACACCAACCAGCTGCTGTCCAAGGCAATAGTCTATGTTAAGGACAGGTCAATTGTAGGGAAACTGGCATGATGTTAATAGAAAGAGATTAACCATCTCGGCTAATGCAACTTTGCTGGCTTCACCTACCAGGTAGCCTCCTAAGGAAGCAGTGCAGTAGTGAGGAAAGCCCTAAAGTTTGAGTCCTGGATTTTGGTCCTGTGCCCATCATTATTAGCATTATTAGGCAAGTCACTTCAACACTTTTAGGCTCAGTTGTCTCATCTGAAAATGGGCATAACAAAACCTAATATTACCTACCCAAAAAGGTTGTTATGGGGAAAGAGTTTTTTGGTAAAGTGCTATATAAAGATAAGTTGGTACTATTAAAAAGGCTGGTCATAAAGCTATACAGGTAACTATAAGGGTCCAGAAAGAAAATATTGGCTTAGTATAGGACTGAACCCAAGATATAGAGAATGAACAGAGTTGCCCTCTTTATTTGAGCAAGTATAGGATGATTAATAAACTTGACTTGTCCGGGCAAATCAAGTCAGCACATAGGTAGAGTGGATAGAGAGCCAGCCCCTTCAGAGACAAGAAGGTTATGTCCTACCTCTGAATCATGTGACTATGTGACCCTGGGAAATTCACTTAACCTCCGAGTGCTCCAGGCAACCCTCTAAGATCATAGAATAGAGGATCAAGTGAGTTTTCATATGTAAAGTGCTCTGCAAACCAAAATGTACCATGTAAATGCCAGCTATCATTATTATTACTAATATTAAAATGTAACCTTCTCAGAGAGCCAAGACCACATTTTTGCCTTTATTTGTATCACCATGGTTTGGCA
Organism: Phalanger gymnotis; assembly: GCA_028646595.1. Lineage (NCBI taxonomy): Eukaryota > Metazoa > Chordata > Mammalia > Diprotodontia > Phalangeridae > Phalanger > Phalanger gymnotis. Next base: position 231,008,970 of record CM053626.1, read on the forward strand.
CATAATAAGTGCTTAATAAATGCTGTTGATTAACTGGCCAACTTTGGCAAGAGAGAGTTTTGTCACTGAGCTCCCTATAACAATGAGACAAAACCAATCTAATAATAATAATAGCAACACATAGGTCTCTGTATGGCCAAAACCTTAAAAAAAAAAAAAGAGGAACAGCCACGAAACTACTTATTCCCTAATTTTGTGATATTGTTCTTAGAAGCCACAGTCCTCCAAGGCTAAGTAGGACTCCTCTCCTATAACTGCCACTATAGACTAGGGAAGCCACATGGGATACAGGGGGCTAAGAGGCTCCCCTTGTTACCCAAAAGCTCCTTAGGGACAGGGGCTATTTTGCTTTTTGTATTCATATCCTCAGTAACATCCTTCCCATCTCTAATCAGCTATGACTTCTGAAGTCTTTGAACAACCCCTACAGGGCTTTGTACATAGCTAGTGCTTAATAAATATTAATTAATTAAATTATTAATTAAAATTAAATTTTTTAATTTTTAATTTAACAAATAAAAGTAGCTAGCCTACTACTATTACATACATACTAACATAGTAGCACTTTAAGGCTTGCAAGCTGCTTAAGAAACAGTATCTCTTTTTATTCTTATAACAACCCTGGGAGGGAGGCGCTATTGTTATCCGTATTTCATAGGAAGGAAACTGAGGCAGACAGAGGATCTTGGCCAGTGGCTCACTGCTAACAAGTACCTGAGACTCCCTTTGAAGTCCAGTCTTTCTGCCTCCAGGTCCAATACTCTATCCACCACACCTATCACGCTCTTCTTCCTCATCTCTTCTTCTTAGCTTCTTATAACGCTCTTCTTCCTCATCTCTTCTTCTTAGCTTCTTTCAAGTCTCAGCTAAAATCCAACCTGGGGTAAGCAGCCTTTCCCAGTCTTTCCTAATCTTAGTGTCTTTCCTCTGAGATAACCCCCCAATTTATCCTGTTATCTATCTTGTTTGTGCATAATTGTTTACATTTTATTTTCCCCATTAGACTGTGAGGCCCTACAGAGCAGGGACTTTTTTTGGGGAGGCCTTTCTTTCTATCCCTGGCTCTTAATCCATGGCCTGGCACACAGTAAGCACTTAAATGCTAATTGATTCAGCGAGTCACCTAGCTGTCTCTAAATGAATTAAACTGACCAGTACAGACCAGATTCACTTGTAGGACTATAAGTGGCACCCAAATACTTTCCTCCTTTCTTCACACTGTGGTGAAGAGAACTACGAGAAGGCACCTGGCTAAGAAGCTTCTGCCCAAAGAAAACCTCCCCCACCTGTTCCCTGGCAGCCCTTTAACAGTAGTCACTGTCCTATAATGCAGATGGGCCAGCTTCTGAGTGGCTGAACCAGATTAAAATGCAATTGGGAAATATTTAGCAAAATAAATAAAAATACAATAGAACACAGATAATGTTAATATGGGAGCAGCTAGGTGCAATGGATAGAGTGCTGGGCTTGGAGTCAGGAAGACCCATCTTGAGCTCAAATCTGGGCTCAGACACTTACTAGTTGTGTGATCCTAGGTAAGTCACTTAATCCTGATTGCATCAGTTTTCTCATCCGTAAAATGAGCTGCAGAAAGAAATGGCAAGTCATTCCACTCCTTTTTTCAAGAAATCCCCAAATGGGATCACAAAAAGATGACTAGAAGTGGCTGAACACTAAATAAATGCTAATACAAGATTTTCTAAGTCAAAGTGTGATCACAGGGATCCCCAAGAACGGTTTAGAAACCATTTCTATTTGAGTTTGACACCAACAAAGTATTAGAAAGGACAGTGAAATCAAATCTGAAGGAGTGGGCTGAAGTCTTGGATGGAACACTTAACTGGCCATATGACCTTGGGTTAGTCACCTAAACTTTGTGGGCCTCAGTTTCCAACTCTGTATAGTGGAGATAATAAAACCTGCCCCACTCTCCTCATTGGCTTGTTGTGAAGGTCAAATGAGATCGTGAGTTTTTGATATTGTGATCTAAGGTTTGTGCGTGATACAGAACAGGAAGAGCACGGTATTACACGGTAGAGGACAAAGGCGGTCATTCCACAATTAACATTCAGCCCTGACATGCAAGATGACCCACCGATCAAATTCATATGAAGATGCAGATGCCTGATACCAGTTCTAAGAGCAGGTTTTTATTGGGAGGGCACTAATTATATGTCAGGAGCCATGAAGAACATCGCAGAGTGAAGACAAAAGATTGTGGAAGGTGGGGCAGAAGAGATGGACCATGCTTAAAAGGTCCAGCTTCCCCTACAGCCCCTCCTGAATGTGACAAATAAGAAACAGAAAGAGGAACTTGCTTTTGTCTACCTGTGCTCCCGGCACATAAAAACAGATTCCAATTATCCCAAGCAACCTCACCATTATTTCTTGTTGAGAGGTCTACGCTGCTCTGCTCCTAACTGCTGAAGCATTCTAGGGACAGCGGGCCCAGCAGACCAGCTCCCAGGGTTTTGCAGAGTCAGCTATATCACCTTGCCTTGTTGATTCGCGTGTGCTGATGCTATTGCTTGGCTGAGGACAAACTAAGAACAATTGCTCTCCCCTTCATCATCTGAGTTAACAGCAGCAGCTCACAATCATATTTAAAATGCCCCTGTTTTACTTCCATTAGAAACCATATGTTTCGCTGATCAAGGCCAAAGCTAGATCTACATGAAGCATTTCTCATTGTAAATAAACCTTGTCTTGCCAAAACCACTGAGAAAGTCTCTGTGGAGAAAGGGGGAGGGAATCCCACTGGTTTTCTGTCCCTTCAATATCAACAGCCTAGAAAAAACTCAGCTTTGGCGATGACAGTAGACAGTAGCAAGGATGCTTTATTGCTGGAGAAAGGCACACACCTCAAGAGGATTCATGTCATAAACCATACATAAAGGGAATGTGGGGTGGAGGGGTGGGGGTGCCACAGATCTCCTTTAAGCATTAATGAAAAAGGACAGAGGAGAGGAGCTGGCAATAATGCTTCCCCCAAGAAGATGCTTTTATTACAACCTGAAACATATCTGAATCAGATTGTGCTTAAAGGTTACATTTTCACCCTGAAGCTTAGAACCAGGAAAAAATTACTTAAAGATACCTGATTTTTTTTACCTCCTAACAGCTCAATTCCCCATTTCAGCTTCTCCACAAACTATAGAGATGTGCCCTTTTCTTTAGCAGGTTCTAATTACAGATCATCTGAAAGCCACTGGACTTAACAGAAAGGACAAATCAGGAACAGCTTCATCCCCACAGCAAACACTGCATCCCAGGGTTGTCCTCATTCCTTTCCAAATCCTAACCCCATCCATTCCCCCCTCCCAACTGAAAACTTGGCCTCTGCTTTTGGGCTTCTGATAGGTGAACTTCCCTGATATCTTGCCCATAACCAAGCCTTCACTTCCCAAGCATTTCTAAACCACTTACCATGTATGGACCCCTCTGTGCAGTCTTCTAGTCCCCTTTATGAGCTGCTGTTTTCTAGTACATTGTAAGCTCCTTGAAGGCAAAGACTGTTCTTGTATTCCCAGTCACCCATTCATCCATCATCCATCCATCTCCCTCTCTCTCTCTCCCCCTTTCCTTCTTCCCCCCCGCAACCTTGTTTTCTCCCTCTCCTACTTTTACCACTCACCTCCCTCACATCCAAGGTCTAGGGTCTCTTTTTCAGTCTAGAAAATAAAGCAAGCTCCAAAATGTGTCATTCATCTAGATGGGGCCTGCAGAGAGATCCATAATTGTTGCTACCCAATATTGATAATCCCCCAAGGGGCAAGGCCCCAGGATTTAGAATTCCCCACAGGATGCTTCTTGCTTCATGACTCAGTGCAGAGGGAGGACCTGCCAGCTGTTCACAGGCCATAGCACTCACTTTCTCTCTCATTGATAAAGGCCTGGTCAGGCCCTAAGCTCGAAGATACTTCTCTCACTTGTTTTTATCCATAAGGAGTCATCCTGAATGATTCCTCCCACTCACAGGAATTTCAAAGTTTCCCAGTCAATATTCTTAGCCAGAGGCCACCCGTAACTGCACTCCAGGGCCTTCCCATTAGCTCCTCCATCTTAATGCTCTGGACTAATTCTCTTCCCTCCCAGATTCTCTTAGTTAAACTCAGATGCACTGACTTGGGGGAAGGGGTTGGGGGCAGGGTAGGGAAGGAGGAAAAAGGGTAGGGAGATACACTGTATGTAACACTAATGTAAAGGAGATGCCTTGACACTCTTCAGTAGTTCAAAATCTGCAATTGTGTGTCCAATAGGCTTGGGCAACCAGCTAAACTCCCTTGAGATTCTCCACTAGCAGGACTGGTTTCAGTAATTGAAGATGTTTCACTCACTAAAGAGAAGGCTTGAAGAGCAGTTAACTGGGAATCTCCTATGAGATTCCCAGTTAGAATTTCCCATAGAATTTCCTGTGAGTGTCAGTGTTTTAAAGTTAACTGAATGCCTGAACAAGTTGTGGTTAATGATTGTGATGGAATATTACTGTGCTGTAAGAAATGCTGAGCTCGGTGATTTTAGAAAACCATGGAAGGACTTGCACAAAACAATGAAGAATGAAATGAGTATAACCAAGAGAATGCTGTATACAGAAACAGCAATATTGTTTTAAGAATGATTTTGAGCGAATAAGTTATTTTGTCTATTATAAATACCTCAATTAACTATAAAGGACACATGAAGAAAGACGCTATCAGCATTCAGAGAAAGAACTGATAAATAGAAGTAGGTATAGAATAATTTTATACACACAGACATGCACATACACACAGAGTCCTATTTGTGTCTAATGGCAGCCATCTCTAGGGTGGGGGCAGGGGGAAGAAAAGGGAAGAAAAAAAGAAGAAATTTACATGATAATTTACTTGTATATTTAAAAGGAATAGCAAGTCATGCATAATATATTTGCAGTTTCATATACAATCATCTTTTTTTATTGTACTATGTTAATGGAAATGCCTGTCAGTCCATAAATTAAAAATAATTTTTTTTTTAAAAATAGAGTTAAATACACTAAGACTTTTGGAATATCTTGTGTTTGGAAGATTGTTCCTTGGAAAAGGGATCAGTCTTATTCTGCCTGACCCCAGAGAGCAGGACAGGATCCAATTGGTGGAAGCTAGAAAAGGGCAGATTTCAAGTGAAGTCAACAAGTTTAACATTTACTATTTGCTAGGTAGGCATTGGCCTGAGAGCCGAGGATAACAAAAAAAGGAAAAAAAACGGTAAACAGAAAGCCAGTCCCTGACTTTAAGGAACTTACACTATAATGAGGGAAGGTAACATAAAGAAAAACTTTCTTAACCATTTGAAAAACAGGATGGAATTTCAAATGGAACATCTCAAGAGGAGGCCAGATGAGTACTTGTCGAGGATCTCCTAGGCAGAATCCATGATTTGGGTAGAAGTCTCTTCTATCCCAGAGATTCTATGATTCTTTTTTCTCTCACTTTCCTCATCCCTTTTTTCTTCCTTTATTTGGCCAGTGCCTTTGGTCTGCCAGTGTTACCCTTCTACACTGCTTGGGCCCACTAACAGTACCCAGGGACGAAGGGATTGCTGATTCTGGCAGTATACTCTTTATTCCAGGCATACTTTTTAAAGAAAAAGGCAAAAACAGCTGCCTGGCTTTTTAACTTCTGTCACAGTGGAAACTTTGGGGTATGGCAGAAAGAGACTTGCTCCTCTAATCTATTTTCCCCTCCTAGTCAGTGATATAGGAAGGAGAAAGGTATTACAGAAAGGCAGATAAACCACATGAAGTCGCAGCTGGGTTTATACAGGCTTTTCTTAGTAGGAAGGTAAGGCTTAGTAGTGGAGCTAAGACACAAAGCATGCTTCTCCTCTGTTCACCTTCTCTAACCAATATTCTCCAGGCAGGATAATGGGCAGAGCACCGGGTTTGGAATCAAAAGGTTTGAGTTCAAATTCTAGCTATGCCATTATAAAGTGACTTTGGGCTAGTCACTTTAAGGTTCAGTTCCCATGTCTGTGAAATGGGGATAATAACACCTACTCACTCCACAGGGTTGTTGTGAGAATCAAGTGAATAAAAATACACATAAAGCACTTACTATGTGGTGAGCAGCAAGGTTTAGTGAATAGAGAGCTGACTTTGGAGCCAGAAAGACCTGAGTTCAGGTTCTGCCTCTGACACATACTGGCTGTGTGATCCTGAGCATATAAGGTAACCTCTCAGGGTGCTAGGCAATTCTCTAAGACAATTAAGTGGCAAAGAAAATGCCAACCTCATTGGTAGAAGTTTTCTCACCTGGCCATTTCCTGTACCAGTGAAATTCCAGGTCCAATTCATACCCCTAGCCTATGTTCCAGGCACTATTTTGTTGTTTGCTTTTTCAGTTGTGTCTGACTTTATATGACCCATTTAGGGATTTTCGTGCTACTAGAGTGGTTTGCCATTTCCTTTTCTGGCTCATTTTACAGATGAGGAAACTGAGGCAAATAGGATTACAAGACTTGCCCAGGGCAACATGGCTAGTAAGTGTCTGAGGCCAGATTTGAATTCCGAAAGAGGAATCTTCTTGATCCTAGGCCTGGCATTCTATCTGCTGCACTAACCTAGCTGCCCCATAGGCACTATATAAAGAAAAACAAAATTATCTCCCCCTTCAAGTAGCTTATAGTCTGTTGGGGAGTTGCAACAAGTTCACTGATAAGTAAATACAAGATAATTTGAGGAAGGAAAGCACTGACAACTGGGACAAGGGTAGAGGGATAGTAGGAAAGGCCTCATTGAGAAGACGGCACCTGAGCTAAGCCTTGAAGGAAGTCTGTAGGAATTCTGCAAAGAAGAGGTAGGTAAGGAGAGTGTTTCAGGAATGGGGGAAAGATAGCATGTACAATCACACTGAAGACTGGAGGTCATTCTATGTCTTAAGAGACCAAGGGCATAGATGACTGCTTTAAAGTATAATTATCCATTTGGAGACAATGCACATAAAACCTTTGTAAACATCTATAAGCTATTCTTATATACAAAGTCTGGTCCAACATTAGGAATCTCTTCTGATCTAAGTTCCGATAAGACCAGACTAACAGTATGAAATCAGTGCCTGGAATCAGTCTCTCTCTTTGGAACAATGCCATCTTTCCTGTCTAATTTTGAAAGACAAGAGGGATGAGGAAATGTAGGCATCTCTTCCTTTTGGTGTCTCTGATGCTAATATTAAGTAACAACACATGCTAACAACGCTGGCAGACGTCCTTGCTAGGATCAACAGCGTTGGCTCTCATCCAGAAAAACAGTCTATGCCACATCAACTGTATTGGGTTATTCATTCACTGGTGCTCTCTCACCTGCATAGGGAGACTCCTGGGAAGGATAATGTTTGAGGTGCTGAGACAAGCATACATATTATTAGGTTACTTCAAAGGCAGAAAAAAATATAGCAATTCAGCAAAAATTTATGCAACTATCCTTTGTCTAGAAATTCATTACCCTTTAAGTGGGGACATAAACAGTTCTAGACCAAATCGATTTCCACTGCCAAATAACTCCATGTAGATATTTAAGTACAGATGTGTGTCTCTTTCTCTCTCTGCTTTAAAATTTAGATGATATTCTTTTGGAGTTTTCCCTAGTAGGCCCAAACTTGTCTAATGAAAGAGCCCTAGAATCTGTCCCTATAAACCATCTCATGTCTCACAGAATCTCAGAGTTGGAGGGGACCATAGAGAGCATCTCATCCATTGGTTCTTAATTTCAGGTTCATGAACTTGCTTTTAAAAAATATATATTTTGATAACTACGTTTGAATATAATTGGTTTCCTTTGTGATTATATGTGTTTTATTTTACACACATACAATCTTTATTCTAAGAAGGGACCCATAGGCTTTACGAGATGGCCAAAGGTATCCATGACACAAAACAGGTTAAAAACTTGTAATCTAGTCCAACACATAACTAACAAGAATCACCTAGAGGGATTCTACCTTCCACAAGTGATCATCCAGCCTTTGCTTGGGGACTTCTAATAAGTTGGGAACCCACCTTTTCCACTCTTTTACAATTTGGAGAAGCTCTAATCGTTAAGAAGTTGGGTTTTTTTCCCTTACATCAACCTTGAATTTTCCATTTTCCAATTTTACCCATTTCTCCTAGTCCTCATTTCTGCAACCAAACAGAATAAATCCATTCCCTCTTCCACATCACATCACTTAAAGTACTTAGAGATAGACATCACATTCTCCTAACACTTATCTTCTCCAAATTAAACATCCCTCTCCCAGTTTATAATGATCTTTCTCCTCAAACATCACATAGTACATGGTTTTGTAACCCTCAAAGACACTTATGTAATACTGTGTATTATAATTATTTGCCAGTTATATCCTTTGACTGGGGAATAAACACCATGAAGGTTTACCTCTCTTACCTAAGATTCATGTATTGCCCAGGTCCTGAAGGACTACTCTACAGAAAATACATTTTATAAATGTTTCTTGAATAAATGAATGGCAAATCTTAATACTATGCCTTACAGCCCTCAGGAACCCTCTTCAATCATTTTTCAGCTGTGTTTGACTCTTCATGACCCCATTTGAGGTTTTCTTGGCAAAGATACTGAAGGGGTTTTAACCCATTTAAATGAATTCCATATCCTTTCTTATCAGGAAAGCTTTATTTTACTTACTTGTTTCTTTTACTCTCAACTTGTACAAATATCACACTAAAAATCCAATCTAGGTTTTGGCGTTGGCTTTCAAATCAGCTAAGCATCAGTTACTCTGGTTTGGGGCACTTCCTTGAGGGCCCAACCTCCCTAGTGGTTCTCTAATGGCCTCTCCCTTCTCCAGGCCCATTTCTTGATCTACCCAAAGACTTTGTGGACACCCTGCATAAATGCTAGCTATCACTGCAGGCCCCACTGATGTAGGCACGATCAGAGAAGTATTGGAAAGTTTGACATCCTGAGTTTAACATAAGAATGGATTGGTAACAGCACAAAAGTTAAACAGCTCTTTGTGAAGGACTGTGACATTACAGGAGGGCAAAATCAACGACATCAAAACCATGCACGCTCCGTTATTTAAGGTTCGATTCTATATGTAACAGATTTTCCATATGTCTCACTCTTCCTTCATCACCATTCTCCACATAAATGTTCACCGCTCCTTGGAACAAGAGGACTTCTCTTAGGAAGTGGAGAGGAAGAATGACAAATGGTTAAGTGTGGTATGATTTAGCATCACGATAACAAGTCGGTAATGTGGCCAAGTCGACAGGCAGCTAGGCAGTGCTGGGGATAGCATGCTGGGCCTAGAGCAAAAAGATCTGAGTTCAAAAGATCTAGCCTCAGAGACTTACTTAGCTGTGTGACGCTGGACAAGTTGTTTAACAACTGTCGCCCTCAGTTTTCTCATCTGTTAGGTGGGAATAATAACAGTACTTACATCCCAGAGGTGTTATAAGGATAAAATAAGTTAACATTTGTAAAGCATTTTGCAAATCTCAAAACATTACATAAGTGGTACCTATCATATATATCTGTGTCTACACACACACACACATATACATTATATGTTTTAGCTAAAGCTATGGTGCAGTGAAAAGAATACAGGATCTGGAGCAAGGACAGGTAAAGATTTCAATCTTTACCACTTTTTTGCTTTCTAACTGTGGGCTCCTCCCTTAATGTCTCTGAGATCTGGAGTCTGGAAGATCCAAGTTCAAATTTGCCTTGAGATACTTATTAGCTGTATGGATCTGGACAAGTCACTCAATGCTGTCTGCCTCAGTTTCCTCATCTGTAAAAAGGGGATAAGGCAGCTAGGTGACACAGTGGATAGAGTGCCAGGCTTGGAGTCAGGAAAACTCATCGTCCTGGGTTCAAACCTGGCCTCTGACACTTACTATCTCCACGATTCTGGGCAAGTCACTTAACCCTGTCTGCCTCAATTTGCTCATCTATAAAGTGAGCTGGAGAAGGAAATGACAAAACTGCTTCAGTGTCTTTTTGCCACAATAACCCCAAACGGGGTCATGGAGAGTCAGACGTGACCCAAAAGACTGAACGACAACAAAGAGGGGATAGCGAAGGCACCAACCTCTCAAGGCTTTCACGAGGATCAAATGAGATAACGTTCTAAAGCATTTTGCAAACCTTTACGTGCTAGGTAAAAAATGCTATCACCATTATGTTCCCTCATCTGTCAAATGGAGCTGCCCATTTTACACAAAGTAACTCCCTCACAAAATTGCTGAGTATCGAGTGCAATAATGCATGCAAAGCACTTTGCAACAACTTGAAGATCTCTATAAATGTCGCTTATTGTTATTATTATTCACGTTATCCCTACAAATGATTGTGATTTGGCTGCATTCGATTCAGCAGTCACACACACGCACACACACACACACACACACAAACACACGTGTATGAACACACACCTTTTACTGAACTTTGATGAAAGTTTTGGCTCTGGGGATCGCTTCTCCACTAAATTCTAGAGGTGCTGAGCACAAGATCTACTGAAAAATCCAATTTCTCCTTTGCCCACAGATATCTCAATGACAACCAATCAAAACGACGTGAGAACCACCAGGGATTTTCCCTTTCAGAGCAGGAAACGAGAACTACATTCATCAGCAAAGGGATCAAGTCTACAGTGTAACTGAACTGTGTTAAAAATAATGAGGCAGATAAAGAGAAGCTTTTTTATTATTTTAATAAATTCATAATCCAGCTGCATTACGAGATGAGCTGTGTGCATGGGTTGCCATGATCCCATGTAATCACATTCAGGGAATTATCTCATACATGTGGTATCAGAGAGAACCCCAGCTATGCCACTCGGGCAGAATTTAACATTGTTTCAAAAGCTGAGTGGTCTTGGAGTAGACAATGGACATCATTACTAGAAGACACTAAAGAAAGGAATCGGTTCTCAGGTAAACCAGAGAAATAAATCCTTCCTTTCTGCGCATACTTTACCCAGTACTACCAGCTGAAAGAAGTGGATTTGGAATCAGGGGATCAGGGTTCAAATCCTACCTGTGCTCCATACTAGCTGAGGGAGCCTGGGTGAGTCAGAAACTCTTCTGGCCTCACTTTCTTCATATATATAAAAAAGGGATCTACTATACTTGATGACCGCTATCATCCCTCTGGCTCTAAATGTGCAATATGACCCCATGAGTGTAAGGAAGTTTGCCTCCCATCATTTGGTGAGTAAATGATTTCAAAAAAGCAAACAAAACCTCTCCAACAATCATTAGCATTGAAGGTTTGCAAAGCAGTTTACATACGTCATCTCATTTTATTGTTTACAACAAGCTTGTGAGGTTAGTACTTTTGTTATCCCCATTTTACAGGTGAGGTAAGATGAGGCTGAGAGAAGTCAAGGAAGTTGCCTGGTATCATGCAGCTAGAAAAGTCTGTAGGATTTCAATTCGGGTCTTCTTGACTCCCAGTCCACCACTATATCCACCGCACACCTAGCTGCTCCTATTCCAATTAGAATACTTTAAGGGAGAAAATGTGTGAACTAATTAAATATTTTTCTTATTTATGGGCTTTTTGTGGGTCGTATTCAGTTGCCAGATCCCACGGACACACAGATTCCTGGAACACTGAGCAAATAAGGAAAAGGGAAGGAGAAGGAATAAGCATTTCCATAGTGTCTTCTATGTGCCAGGCGCTGTGCTAAGCACTCTATGAATATTATCTCATTTGAGCCTCACAACAACTCTGCCAGGTAGGTGCTATTATTAATCTCGAAACAGACAGAGGTTAAGTGACTCACCCAGATCACACAGCTAGTAAGTTGGA
>CM053626.1:231021263-231064747 GCA_028646595.1 Phalanger gymnotis
GCTCTGCCATACCAGCACTCCTCCTTCTCCAAGAACCCCCAACCTGGACTGGACTTAGATCTTCAGCAGGCTCTTCACTCCTGCTGTGAGCAGCCACTTAATTCCTCCCACCAGGTGGGCCTGGGGCCAGAAGCAACTGCAGCTGTAGTTCTAAAGCTGCCCCACCTCTGTTGCCCCCAGGGTGGTGGCTGAACAGCAAACTCTATCCCAGTCCCCAGCAGCTTCTCCCACTAACCTACTCTGTTGTCCTTGGTGTTTTTGGTTTGAGAAGTCTGGTAACTGCTGCAGCTCACTGATTCAGGGTGCTAGGGCACGCTCCGCCCAGCTCCTGGTCTGGTCTGTCCATGCTGCCCATGCTGGGCTCTGCTCCACTCAGCTCTGCTCCACTCCGCTCCCAGCTCTGTGCAGGATAGACCTTACCCAGAGGCTGTCCAGGCTGTCCTGGGCTGGATCTCTACTTCCCTCTGCTATTTTGTGGATTCTGCAGTTCTAGAAGTGGTTCAGAGCCATTTTTTATAGGTTTTTGGAGGGACTTGGTGGGGAGCTCACACTAGTACCTGCTTTCCAGCCACCATCTTGGCTCCGCTCCTCAGAGATCTTTTAAAAACATTTTTATTGTTAAATAGCAATATAATTCTGATAATCAATATTATTAATATTAATATTTTGGTGCTATCTGAAATTATAACTAATATAATTAATAATAAAGTAGCATTTGGGAAATATTGAAGATTATTATTAGTTAATAATAATAATATTTTCAAGATCTCTGAAATTAAGTCCTTGGCAACGCTTTAAAAATAAAAAAGATGGGGCAGCTAGGTAGAACAATGGATAGGGTACCAGCCCTGAAGTCTAGAGGACCTGAGTTTAAATCCAGCAAATCACAACCCCAATTGCCTCCAAAAAAATGGAAAGATGATGATGTTTGTAAAATGTGAGCTCTTTAGGTGGGCACTCATTTTTGATTTTGTCTTTGTGTCTCCAGCACCTAGAACATAGTAGAAGCACAATGTGTTTGTTGAAGTGCCTGATTTAATGACATAGCTATTTCCTTTCCCCCAATGCAAATTTCAATCCTTTGAGGACATCCTCAATATAGAGTAGATCTCATGCAAAAATTTCACTTTGTAACTTATTAATTTCCAAACAGGCATTGTAAATAGCTTCCTGTTGGTTGGTTTATGGACTCTCATTACAGAAAAATACAAAATTCAAGCAAATCAATGAGAATATCTACACTCTAACCCTCAAAATCTGTCCCAGCAATAAATAGCAAAGTACCCAATTAACCAATTCACACAATTCCAGAAGACAGACTTGTTCTGATTTGGGGCACCAAAGGGTTAATTCAAAGCTCTCTATTATTTTGTGTTTACTGTATGCAAAGAGTTTACTGGCCCACTCATCATCCCAGAATTATAAGTAACTAGACTATAAGTCATATGGAGCCAATAACCTAGCAGCACAGAAGCCTTTACCCCATAAGTCTGAGAAATGACATGACAATGGAGGAAAACAAAATGGAAGGCATTTGCAAAGTGAAAACAATAAAACCTGTAGGCAAGCACTGAAAATTCTGACAGTGCACTGTCATTCAGAAGGACACTGGAGAAGAATGTAAGGAATTAAAAGGCAAGCATTTGGAAATGTAGGTTTTGAATAAACACTGTAAAACTGTATTTAGTCAGGAGATCTGGTGTCGAATCCTGTCTAGGTGGCACAGTGGATAGAGGGCTGGGCATGGAGTCAGAAAGATTTGTCTTCCTGAGTTCAAATCTGGACTCAGATGCTTACTAGCTGTGTGTCCCTGGGCAAGCCTGTTTGCCTCAGTTTCCTCAACTGTAAAATGAACTGGAGAAGGAAATGGCAAACCACTCCAGTATTTCTGCCAAGAAAACCCTTCCTCAGGGTCACATAGCTAGGAACTGTCTAAGGCCAAATTTGAATTCAGGCATTTCTGACTCTTGCTTAAAATATATACATACATCATGTATGTACATATATTCATATATATATATATATATATGCACACATATTTATATACACACAAACACACACACATATACACACATGTATATATTTATTTCTTGGCAATGCTTTAAAAATGGAAAAGATGGGGCAACTAGGTGGTACAGTGGATAGAATATCAGCCCTGAGTATATATACTATATATATTTACTATACGTATTATACACACACACACACACGTTGTTGTGTTTGTCCTTCGTTCTCGAAGAAGACCATGGCATCAGGGAAATGATGACATGACTTGCAGTTGACTTTAATTTGAGTGAGAGAGGGCTATATAAAAGTATACAAGGCAGGAAAGGCATTAGATGGCATCTCTTTTAGCTCTCAGTCTATGATCTTATGATCTTTTAACATGTTTGGTTGACTTAACTGAAAATCAGCAGCCATGAAGAGCACTTAAAACCAAAACATAATAACCAAACCAAAAGGCCTCTCATCTTTAACAGATACATTGTATAGTTATATATCCATCTTTCAGGGAGATAAGTTCAAATCTACCCACAAACATTCTTAAAATAGTCTCTATATCATTTTGAGGTTGAATAAGCTAAATGGGGTTTCCTTCCATTTTTCTCCTTTGTTAGTATCTTTTTCTCTTATACTTTCTTAAGATATCTCTGCTAAGTGTAACAAATAAAATAATGTCACATGCAATTTTAAAAACATATTACCCACATAATTGTTCCTGTGTTAAACAAATATTTTATTTTGCCACTAAAAGTCTGGGAGGGAAAGGGGAGGAAAAAAACTGCTACATGGTTAATTGTTTCCATAGCAGACGTTTAGAATGTAAACCCAAAAGAGTAGCCCGTGTTCCATTTTAGATTCCCTCCCCAAGCAGTCACAAGGCTAGGACATGCTTCCCTTTCATTTTAGCAAACAAGATCATTTATGTCTTGTCAAGTGCTCCCACCAAGCCTTCAGAATGGCTCTTACGGCTGCAGAAAAGCACAACAGGCTCTCTTTGAGAAAATTCTTTTGGGGGAAAAATCCTAAATATTAGGGGTGAGGGTGTGGGGGCTAGGAGAAAAAGTAATGAATTATGAATATAGATGAATAAAGAGGATAGTTTTAGATGTCACATGTTCTTTGTGCTCAGAATTTCACAAACCTCCCCCATGTCCCCTCTGAATTCTTTCCTCGTTTTTGGGCACATTGACCTTACTTATACTTACATATACTTATGAGCTCTTACAGGTATTCATCTTATCAAATGCTTATTAAGTATCTAATAGGTGAAAGGTATTGTCCAAGGGCCAAAAGAAAAAGAAAAGAAATGATACAGACTCTGTCCTCAAGGAGCTTAAAAGTCTCATACTGGGGATGGCGGTGGGGAGGGGGATTAGACACATATCCAAGTAACTACGAAATAATGCAATGGTCTTTCCACAACACAGCCTCAGATTATAAATCTCAGCTGCCCTACTAGTTCAACTCTTTTCCAGACCAAAAAAAATTTTTTTTAACAAACTCCATTCCAGTGTTCACAATTGAGTCCATTTTTCTCCACCATAACACAAGTAGTCTCTCTGTCTCTCTCTCTCTGTGTCTCTCCACCATTACCCTGAGCTCCCCCCTCCCCAAACCGTAATACTCCTCAGTCCTTTTAGACTCTATTCCCAATGACTAACAGGATCGTGTGAAATCAAATTCGATAATATTTGTAAACAGCTTAACATGCTGCATCCACATAACAGAAATCATTAATTCTTGCTCGTTTCTTCTGTCTTCCCCCCACAATATGTACATCTCTTGTATCCCCCAAAATACTAAGCATTCACTTAAAAATGAAATATAAACCTTGGGGTAAACTGATTGATCAGAGCATAACTATTTCTTGAGGGCAAGGAATATTTTATTTTAGAATGACCTGTCTTCAGAGAGTATATTTAGTACAGTGCCAAATGATGTGATGCTAATGATATTTAAATGTTGATGCTGGTATCTGATTATGAAGCAAAAGGCATTCTATCTTCCTCATTATGAGCCAAGTTACCTTGAAAGTTCAAAAATGTTAAGACAAAGGTCTTTGAGTTATTCATGTACATTGAGTCAACTAAAAATATGCTCAGCCACTGGAAAGTACAGCTCTGCCCTACTGCAAATACATTTTAAATGACTGCACAGATTCCCTGACTCCCAATAGATCAGTCTCTAAGCAAGGACTGGATAGTTAAGAATTTACATATTAGAGAAAGTTATGGCTAATGCTTTCTGAGCTTTAATTATGCCACAGTTACTTCATCAGTAGGAGGTAACACAAATATCCCTTAACACATTGGCTCCCACCTGTCTTGATCACAAAATAAAGAAACCCAAGAAAGGCCATCGTTATCAGGTAGGACTCGGTTTCTAAGAATGAGACCAAATCACAGAACAACCTGGCAATGAGGATAGATATTGGGAAGACTTTTCCCATACAGCAACAGGATCTCAGGGAGTGGAATCTTTGAAAAGTTCCAAAATGTCAATCTTTTTTAGAGCACCTCCATGAAAAATCAGATTTCCCGACAGAATATTGGAAGAGGGAGCGGGACAGTGGAAAGGAGGAGTGGGAGACAAAGGGCCTGGGATTGAATAGCCCCTCTACTCTTTACTATCTGTGACCCTGGGCAAGTCAAATCACTTCATATCACCTTTCGGGCCTCATCGTCCTCATTTGTGAAAGTACAGCGTTAGATCAAATGATCTATAAAGTCTCTTCTCAATCTCTCTCTATTCGGGTATACCTCCTTTTGATTCTCCCCTTCTTTCTTCTCAGCCAAGTCTCAAAAATCAGAACCAGGCTGGCCCAGTCTGGCTTCCATAGCAGCAACAACATTCTATTTTCTCTTTCTGTGCATTTGTTGGTTGAATTTCTAGATAGAAAGCAGCCTCTCTCAGGTTGATGTCTGCAATCATGCCCCTTCCTGCACTCAGAGGCCCCTTTCAATACCGAGAAGTTACAGCTTGGTGCATACTAAATTAGGCCATTGACTACAGAATCCCCTTAAAGGGATGGAATGTTCACTTTGCCACAGCAATAAACCTAGCCATCTGCCCCTATGTCTCACTGCCTGTCATCTATATTCTGCTGCCCTGTCATCGTTGTTTTTAATTACACAAGAGCCTATCACAATTATATCAAGCCCTAGTGGAAAGGCTTTGTAAAGCTGTAAAAATCTGCTCATATATTATGCGCTTCCAAATCCTCAAGTTTCCCAGAAACACATGTCTCTGATTACTGCATTAAGGATTTGGATCCTTGGTTCAGATGAAAGATGTACTATATAAAGCAAGATGTTGCCAATGAATTTCCCCTGGGTTGAAGATCGGAGGAAGCTGAGATGCTAAAATTATTCTGGCTAATGGGCTTATTCTCCACTGGATCCGCACAACAACTTGAATAGGGAGTTACAGGTGCACCCAGAGAGGTAAACAGCCCTCTAAATAAGTAACAAGCCAAAGAGCATCAGCACATGGGCAGCACATTCCACTATGAATTATTAAAGCCTGAGTTGGTCTGCAATTGAGTGTATGACTGATTTCTAAGTGAAGATGTCTTTCTTGAATGCTGCTACTTTAAGGTAAAAATAAACACGTTATCCCCTTGTTACCTTTTTCTTTTTCCCCTCCTCCTTGGTGAAAAATGAAACAGTTTTGTTGGTTTGTAACTGATGTGTCTGACACAAAAAAAAAAATCCATTCCATGAACTGGCATCCATTGAAACACACAAAAAAGGAAGAAAATCATCTTGACATGTAAAATAGCATGTTTTGACATGAACTGAAGCCATTGAAAAATATATGAGGAAAGACCATAGAGCATTTTCCATGGGGACAAAAGGCAACTCTATCTGAAAGGTGAACAATAATAGATCACTTTTGCAGGAGGCTTGGAGGTTTTTATAGGGTACTTTCCTTGGAATGACCCAGGGTGGGGAGATGGGGGTAGGAGGGGTTGGAGGGATGGAGATGGAACAAGTATTGTTATTATCCTTTGACTTCTGATAAAACCGAGGCTGAGACAGGTTGAAAGAGTTGCTGAACATTTTACAACTCATAAGTGTCAGAGCCAGGATTTGACCCCAAGTATCTTCAGACTCCACACCCTTCAACTTTTCCACCGTACTATGGTGCCTCATCAACATACTTTTCATTCATTTGAGGAAAGATAGATTTTAAAAAATGCAACCCAAGAGAGGAAGACACAAGTGTAGTTTTAAGGATTGCATACTAATGGTCAAGACCAGGTGAGAGGGGTTGTATTCTTCCATATATCTTTTGTTGAAATGATTCTGAGATTGTTACTTGAAATACTAAAGCAAGTTGTATCATGAAACAGAACTATCATTATAAGGAACTCAATTCAAATCATCAGGGCATGCTGGCAATGAAGGCTAAAAGTGACCATCACACAAAAGAAAAATGGAGAAGCACATGGTGGATGTGAACAGGCTGAAGCTGGAGGAGTAAAGGCATCATCCAAATTATAAAAAAGAGGAAATGGGAAGGACCCATGAGGTCAGAATGTCAAGAAACAACATGGGGAGCTCCTCTTCACAAACTCCTCCAAACAGATCTAGAAAATGCACCAGATTGATGGGGAAATCCAGAAAAAGTCACAGTGAGTCATTTGTCCAGCCCAACTGTACAAAGAGACACAGGCAGGGAGGTCTGTGGGCACTAGGGCAAGAGCACAGCACATACAGAGCCTTCCAGCACCCAGGGAGAAGCAGTGCACTAGGGCAAGAGGAGGTCCCAGATCCATACAAGGGCACCACTGGCTCTAGACCAAGCCACCACTATCCCTACTCTCCACCTATAATGGGCACTGCAATGGGTAAAGGTATATACTAGGTGAGCAACTTGTGGAGCTCATATCCACAGGGCCACAAACATACTCTGCCCTGATTCAGACCACTCTGGGAGCACTGAAAGCTTGTCAGCCTCTACCCTGTCCCTGAGATACTACATTCAATGCCCCTAAGAAAGCAGCAACAGGACAAGCCCAGATCTTCCCTCTAGAACTTCCTCAAAGTCCAGACCTTCCCTCTAGAACTTTATCGGAGCCAAGCCCTAACATCAATTCCAAAGTCAAGAAGTAAGATGGAAGAATGAGTTTGTTTTTTTTTTAAAAGAACCCCACTATAATGACTTATTATGGTGGCAAGGGCGCTCGAGATATAAATACAGAAAAAGAGAATGACTCCAAAATCTCTGTGAGCAATAACTCAGAGAAAAATTTTTACCTTGAACACAAACTCGACTAGAAGCCCTGGAAAGGTGAAGTAAGTATTTAAAAAAGCAAGAGTTTAAAAGGGCTTTGTTGTTGTTGTTTTTATAAATTGAATGAGAGGGCTTATGGAAAATAACTGGAAAAGAAATAAGAGCTATGGAAGAAAATAATGGAAAGGGAATTAACACCTTGGCACAAAAGATACAAAACCCAGAGCAAGAAACAAACTCACTAAAAATTAGAATGAACCAAAGAAAAGCCAGCGACTCCATGAGGCAACAAGAAATATTAAAACAAAGTCAAATAAAAGAACATGTACCAAAAACAACTGACTTTGTAAACAAGTTAAGGTGAAAAAAATGTAAGAATCATTGGACTATCTGAATGTCATGACCAAAAAAAGAGCCAAGACATCATATTTCAAAGAATCATCAAAGAAAACTACCCAGAGCTCTTAGAACCCAAAGGCAAAGTAGAAAGAGAGAGAATACACCAATCGCCTCCTGAAAGAAATCCAAAAATGAAAACTCCTAGAAACGTCATAGCCAAAATCCACAATTTCTAGGTCAAAGAAAAAGAAATAACTGCAAGCTTCCAGAAGGAAAAAAAAGAATTCATGTATGAGAATCTATAGTCGGGATCACATACAATTTAGAAGAAACCACTACATAGAAGTAGAAAACTTGGAACATGATATTTCAGAAGGGCAAGGATATGGGCCTATAGACAAGAAAACTTTCCAAACAAAACTGAGCATAATGCTACAGAGAGGGGAAATGAACCTTTAATGAAAAAGAGAATTTCCAAGTATCCTTGATGAAAAGAAAAGATCCATGGAGAAACTCCAAAGTTCAAACACAGGAGTGAAGAGCAACCAAAAATGGTAAACATGATACAACGAACAATAAAACAGAATTAAACAAGGATAAATGGCTTCTACTGAAATAAGAGGAAATAATACAAATGTGCTCTCTGAACACTACCATTATCAAGGTCCATAAAGGGACCCTGGGGTGAACCCACCTGGGGTGGTTCTATTATGTCATGATGATCTTGAAGGAATGGAAAGAAAGGGGAAGAGGAATGCACTGTAAGAAAAGGGAAAGGAAGGTTAGGGAAAATTATCTCATGTAATCGGAGTGAACAGGCAGACATCTATACAAATAAGGAAGAAAGGAACAGGGGAGTGGCTGATGCTTCGATCTGAATCTCAATTGAACTGGTCAAAAGAAGGAAGAACACATCCACACATGTGCACACGCATAGCTACACAGATGCACATATGCACATGCACACGTGGTGTTGGATATAGAAATAAATTTCACTCAATGGGGAAATAGGAGAGAAAGGGAAGCAGAAAGGGGTGGTGGTGATGGAGGAATTATAAGGAGTCCTAGGCAAAACAAACTCTAAGGATGTACAAAAATATTTATAGCTCTTTTTGAAGTGGTAAAGAATGGCAATCTGAGGGAGTGCCCATAAATTGGAAAATGGATGAACAAGTCATTGTATATAAATATGATGGAATACTACTGTGTGAAACTTTTATCAGCATAATGACCAACCAGGATTCCAGAGAACTAATGAGGAAATATGTTATATACCTCCTGATAGAGAAGCGAAGAGCTCAGAATACAGAATGAGATAATTTTTTTTGGACATTGCCAATGTGGAAATGTATTTTGATTGGCTATGCATGTTTATAAGAGCTTTTGTTTTCCTTATGTCCTCTGTTGGTGGGGGTAGGATGGGGTAGGAGAGTTTAAAAGTAAATGTTGTCTGATTAAAACAAATTTTTTTTAAAATTTAAATAAAAAGCCCATCTGGGCTGGTCACATAGAAAAAGTGGAGGATGTAAGGTGAGCAGCCAGAGGACTCCACTGGTACACACACACACACACACACACATGCGCGCGCGCGCACGCGTGCACACACGCAATGTGACAAACCTCAGGAAGAATATGAACAAGAATCCCACCAATCTCGAGATTAGCAAGACAGGAATGTTGTCTCTACCACTGAAGCAACTCCCAAATCTATGAGATCACGGATCCAGTTGGTTATTGAAGAAATCTGTTTATGTATGAGATGGCTTACTAGACTATCAGGTGCAAAGAGAAGGGACTGTTTTATCTAAACTTTGCATTCATCAGTGTAGTACACGATCAAAGTTAAGTACTGAACAAATAGTTGTAGGTGAGAAAAGCTGGCATTAAATGCTAATGAAGTGCCATAGGAGTTCTGGGAAAATAAAGAACATTATTATATTTATCTAGATTGGGAGAAAAAAATTAAAGTTACCTAGGATAACAACCAATCAATAAGCATTTATTAAGCATCCACTATATATACAGCACTGTCTTTGGTGCTGAAGACACACATTCAAAAATAAGGTAGCTCTTGACATCAAAGAGCACACAATTTACTGGATGGTAACATTTATAAGCCACAGTGACATAAATCAAAGCATATGCCCTCACTGAAACTTTGTCTTGACCCCCTCAAAATAGTGTCAATTGCTGATAGAAAAAGTGATGTTATAAGGTCACTGAATCTAGGCAGCAGCATTACAGCAATTTTTAAAAATCCCAGTCTTATTCACAGCAATCTTACTTTCAAGGAGTCCTAGGAGGTAATTCTACACTGCTACAGGGTTACTTGTTTTCACATTTAGACCTCTGTCAGCAAAGTCTTCCTTATACTAGCTTAAATCCCTCACAGACTATGACAGTATCTTAAGTCCATTTCCTCCATTCTCAGTAGGAAATGATAATTTTGACTCATAGGACTTAAGTTCAATGCACATCTCTGCAACTTATTTCCTATTATCCTGGGTAAGTCATTAAATCATTCTTGGCCTCAGTTTCCTCATCTGTAAAATAAGGGAGTTAGACTAACTGATTTTTTAAGCTCCTTCCCATTTCTAAATTGAAGAGCCTATCAGCCCAAGAATCATAAAAAGGTGTGCGATGGGACAATTAAGAGACAAGTTCCAAGGTTCGTGTTGTCATGACTTGGAACCTGGGAAGTGACTGGGTATTGAGCTGGACAAACAGCCCTCTCCATTTGCTGCACTGACTTGGTCTCTGGATGTCTGTGTGGTTTTTTTTGGTTTTTTTTTGTTTTTTTGATTCTGTGTGGCCATCTCCACTCTCTAGTTTCTTCTTAAGTTCCTTCGAGGGAAGACCTCTCCCCTCTGCTGCCCTCCGTGTTCTCCACGGTAACAGCTGAGTATAGGCATCATCTGACAAATAACTAATTACCTCCTTCAGATAATGTTTTATGTCCTTTACAGAAATATCATCAGTTGATCCCCCCTCACCCTTTTCTTCTCCAGAAGAGACAATTTCAAGTCTTGTAATCAAGCTTCTTAAATTTGATGTTTCAGTTTTTAAATGTCTCTCTAATCTCACTTCCAAATTCATCACTTTCTTCCCTGAGAAGACCAGAACTAAGCACATAACTCCAGGAGTAGTCTGACCAATGCTCAGTTTTAGGAGCAGAGAAGGAATTCCCTAAAATTCCTATGTGCAAGGAGGTACTCTCATAAGCTGACCTAACAACATCAATTGTTTTTGGGAAAATGCAATTCTAGCTAAAATAATTACGTAAGAGGCAGTTCACCCCACAGCAATGATGTTATAATGGCTGTGTTCCTGGGTGACCAAAATTCAGAAGAAAAAGCTAAAAAAAATTATCTGAGGGAGGCATAGTGACTACATTGTACTGAGGTTGGCTGGAGTGATTGGGCATGATGCTAGACCTGAGAAGCAGAATTCTGACATCCAAATTCAGTACAATCACAAGGTCCAAGATCCATGCGAGTGAAGGGATATTTGGATTGGCTGAGGGTGGCCAGAGAGAGGAAGTGGACACGCCCAAAGTTGAGGATGAGACTCAAATATAAACAGAGGCTGGGGAGAATGAATGGGAGAGTTAAAAATTCCAACAACACCTTTGACCCAGCAATACCACTTCTAGGGCTATACCAAAGAGATCATAAAAATGGGAAAAGGACCCACATATACAAAAATATTTATGGCAGCTCTTTTTGTGGTGGCCAAGAACTGGAAATTGAGGGGATGCCCATCAATTGGGGAATGGCTGAACAACTTGTGATATATGAATGCAATGGAATACTATTGTACTATAAGAAATGATGAGGGGGGCAGCTAGGTGGTACACTGAGTAGACCTGGAGTCAGGAGGACCTGAGTTCAAATCCAGCCTCAGATACTTGACACACTTACTAGCTGTATGACCTTAGGCAAGTCACTTAACCCCAATTGCCCTGCCTTCCCCCCTCAAAAACAAAAAAACAAACAAAAAAAATAATAAGTACGCAGACTTCAGAAAAACCAGGAAAGACTTATATGAACTGATGCTGAGTGAAATGGGCAGAATCAGGAAAACATTGTACACAGTAATGGCCACATTGTGCGATGACTGACTTTGATAGACTTAGTTCTTCTCAGCAATTCAAGGTCCTAAAACAACTCCAAAAGACTAATGATGAAAAATGCCACCCACATCCAGAGAAAGAAATATGGAGTCCGAATGCAGATCGAAGCAGACTATTAGCTCTCTTTTTTCTTTGTTTTGTTTTGTTTTTTCTTTCTCATGGTTCCTCCCATTCATTTTAATTCTTCTATACAACAGGACTAATGTGAAAATATGTTTAATAAGATTGTATATGTAAAAATAAATAAATAGAATTTAAAAAAATTTTTAAAATTTTTTAAAAAAGATTGTATATGTAGAGTCTATAATGTATTGCATGCCACCTTGGGGAGGAGGGAGGGAGTGAGAAGGAGAAAATTTAAAACTTATGGAAGTGAATATTAAAAACTAAAAATAAATAAATTTATTTATTTTTAAAAATTCCAACAATATCTAAGTAATATGGTGAAAAGAGAGGCTAAATATTTTTCACCCCCCCAAAAAAACCCCTAACTTCTAATTTAAGATCAAATTGAGTTTGTACATTATTTCTGGAAAAGAAATCTTTTATATGCAGCAGGGATGATAAAAGCTGTTCCCAGAGGAGCAAAACAATGATGTTAAACCTTAATACAATGTGTACAGGGGTGGGTACTAGAGAGAGAGGAAGAAAAGGGAGGATAACTTGTGATAGCCCAAGCATGAGGGTTCAGAAGGCTGATTTCTTCTCTATCCTAATTGCATAGTGGAGAGTGATGGCCAACACATGTGACCAAGAGCAAGTTACTTAATTTTTCTGCACCTTGGTTTCCCCATGTGTAAAATGGAGGCAATAATACTGGGGGTATTATTTGTGAGGATCAAAGGAGATCATGTATGCAAAATGCTTTGGGCTATACAGATGTCACTGAATATTCAGAGCTGGAATGGACAACAGCAGTCATCCAAGTCTAATCTATCACTGAAAGCATCTCCACTATGAAGTACACAATTATCTGTTTGAAGATAAGAGGGAGCCCACTACTTAGTTAAATAGCCCACTTCACTTTTGGACAAGCCTACAATCTTTAGGAAGTTTTCCCCAACTTCAAGCCTAAATTAGCCTCCTTGTAACTTCTACACTCAGGTAGCACAGTGAATACAGCTTGGAATCATGAAGACTCTTCTTCCTACGTTCAAATCTGGCCTCAGACACTTACTAGCTGTGTGACCCTCGCCAAGTCACTTGAACCTGTTTGTTTTAGTTTCCTCATATGGAAAATGAGCTGAAGAAGGAAATGGCAAAGCATTCCAGTATCTTTGCCAAGAAAACCCCAAATGGAGTCACAAAGAGTTGGAAACGTCTGAAAAAACAGCAGAAGAGCAACAAAGCTTCCACCCAATTTGCTCTTAGGTCTGCCCCATGAAGCCCAACAGAACAAGTATAGTCCCTCCCACTCTTCAAATACTTGAAGGCAGCTTTCATATCTCCCCTTCCCCCCACCCCCCTCGCCCAAGCCTTCCTTTCTGGAAGCTAAACATGCCCAGATCCTTCAACCTCTCTTCACATGATTAGACTTAATGGCCTTTACCATCCTGGCTGTCTTCTTCATGTTCTCTAACTTATCACTGTTCTCCTTAAACTGGGGTTGCCAGAGCTACGCAAATACTCTCTATGTGGACTGACCAGGACAGAGTACAGAGAATGTCAATCACCTTCTTTCTGCACTCAATAACGCATTAGCTTTTTAGGCTGCTGCATCATGCTGCTGACTTACACTTAATTTACAATCAACTAAACCACTCCCCAGATCTTTTTTTCAGACAAACAGCTCCTCCCCCATCTTCCTTTTATAAAACTTATTTTTTTAAACTTTACATAGCCCTACTGAATTTTGTTTCATTTACTCAACCCAATGCTCTAGCCTATAAGGAGAGTTTTTTGGTTCCTGACAGTGACCCAGGGTGTTAGCTTTTCTTTCCAGCTGTGTATCAACTGAAATGTGGCTGAGCATCCTATCTATGCCTTTATCTAAGTCAATAATAAAAATGTTAAACAGTAAATGTCCCTGGGGCACTCCAGTGGAAACCTCCTGTGAAGGTGACATTAAATCATTAATGATAACACTTTGATCCAATCTTTCAACCAGTTCCAAATCCATCTAATTTATAATTATTTAGTCCATATCTCTCCATCTTCCACAAGAATAGCATGTCATTTTATCAAATCTGGTTTAACTATATTTACAGCATTCTCCTAATCTATCAGTTTAGTAATCTTGTTCAAAAAAAAAAGGAAATAAAATTAGTCTGAAATGACCTGCTGTTTTCCTGTTGTAGCTGCTACTGCTGTTGTCTGGAAACTCAAGGCATAGGGCAGCCAAAGGGGTGGTGACTTGGAATATACAGAATTTGAGCTAATGACAGAGATTTGAGAGCCAAAGACTAGTGGACTCTGAAGCCTTTAAAATCTCAATATTTTTCTTTTCCTTTCTTTTCTCTTATCTCGTGTGTGTGTGTGTGTGTGTGTGTGTGTGTGTGTGTGTGTGTTCTAAAAGCAAGTCTTTTCACAAATGGCTTTATTAATCCTAGATTGGTGGGTGTCCCGATCTGCTCACCCATGACTAGCAGGAGTAGTCTAATGTAGTGATCAGCCTTTGGTGTATGTGATGAGAGGGCTTATCATCTGTCTATAGTACCAGAGGAGCAAAAGCAATAACTTTGTCAATACGTAAGTTTTTTTTTAATCAACTAATGTCTTTTAAGGATATGTATGACTTGTCCATTAAGCAGACAAGGGGGGCAGCTAGGTGGTGCAGTGAATAGAGCACTGGCCCTCAAGTCAAGAGGACCTGGGGTCAAATCCAGCCTCGGACACTTGACACACTTACTAGCAGTATGACCTTAACACACTTACTAGCAGTATGACCTTAGACAAGTTGTTGAACCCCAATTGCCTTGCTCTCCCCGCTCCAAAAATCAAAAACAAAACAAAGCAAACAAACAAAAAAGCAGAGGAGGGATCTGTTTACAAATCAGCAATGAAAGCTAAAAAGGGCTTAAGATGAATTCTAGCTTAAAAAGACCCCATTCCCTTTGGAGCACACATTCTCTACCTGAATCCTCCCTACCCCTACCCTCATCACCACCATTGATTGCTGAGATGGAAAAGCCAATGATGCAGGATGCCATATGTCATAAAAGAAGAGGTAGAATTTAGCTTATGGGTGTATTGGAAACAGCTCTTCAGAAGACATGATATGACTCCAATTGCGAGGTGTGAGAAGAGTCCTTCCTTAACCTAGTATAATGCTAGATCTGGGGCCATACAAGCTCCTATTCATATAGAAGGTGGACTCAACAAGCCACTCATATTGGAGGACCCTGGCTACCTTACCTCTCCTTTTCTGCTTCCTTTCCTTTCTAACCTTGTGAACACTGGAAGGTTCTAGAAGGCCTAACAGTGCCACTAACAACAGCAGCATCTACCAGAGTGGTTGTGTTAGAAACAGCAGTAGCAGGATTAGGCTTGCAACAAAGAAAGAAAATGTCACTGGAATTGGAGGCCAAAGACAGAAGACCCCATTTGGTGTTTGATCAGACCATGGGAAGTAATGGTGAGATGTGAAATAGCTGATTTGCAGTCTGCTTATGTTCTAACCAGGTTTGGATATTAGCTGCTGAAGTAATTATATCTATAGTGATGTTATTAGATTCAATTCTAATCATTTTATGATTCCTTATTGCTTAGCATTCCATTTTCTATGTGGGGATAAACTATTTGGTCCATACATGATTCACGTTAATGCATTTTTTACCTTCTTCTTTGCTAGGGAGAACTCTTAGATTACAAACTCATAGCCATTTATATAATTAGCAATTCAATAACTAGCAGCTCTCCCCAGAACAGGCAGAGTAAGGGTGAAGGGTCAATCAATGTGAGAACTGGAAAGACTATAGTCCTATTGATAAATCAAGCAACCCCAGAACAATGAACCCAGAGCAAATCACAAAGGCAAGTAAAGGACAGAGAAAAGCAGATGATGCCAGCTCCTAAGGTGTCAGCTAGATTACCCCAGGTGCAAAGTCATAGCCCAACAAGAAGACGTATGGAAATGGAATTACTTCATTTAGCAGCATCTGATGCCAGTGCGACACTAATCATTCCTTCCTTGCTCCTCCTCTTTTCCCCTAGTTTGATGCTACTGCTAGCACAGGACACCAAGCTACTGTTGGGGGCACTGATCTTATCAGTGAACTGTTTGTATAAGGACACATCTCTAGGATGTCTTACAACTTGCCTGTGATGGCTTTCTTTCCTTATCTGCCTCCATAAAATCTCTCTGTGGGAAGTGTGTGTGTATGTGTTTTCCTTGGGAGCTATTTTTAGGCCCAGAAGATATGACATTTCAAGAGAAAAAAGAAGAGATCTTCACCTGGGGCTGGGGAAAGGAGCACTGAACCACACTTGGGGCTGAGGGATAAAGATTCATACAGCGATTGGCTCCCCTATGCTGCAGATGTCTGTCTGACCTGGGTTGTAGTTTGGTGATAATACATTAATAAAGTCCCTCTGAAATGCTTTGTTGCAGCATAAAGGGACCACTGACTTCTCAAAGGCTATTCCACAGGAGCGCATGGCCCTGGGAGAGGGGCACAACAGTAGTGGGAGCAAATGCATGTGAGGAAGGGTCAGGGGAGACTATTAGTGGCTGGTGAGGCAAAAGGGACATTGAGGGAAGGAAGCAGGGTCACAGATATCAACTGCTCGCTATGCCCTACAGTAAAAAGCCCTGACTGCCACACCCTAGCAAAGGTTCCAGCTCTAAATTTATAGCTCTAGTCTCTTTGACCTAGTATCTGAATTTTGTTTTCCCCTTCACAAAGGTTGGTCGACCTGACTGCGTATTAATCTGAACGAAGGGACTATCAAACTTGGTGAAGTGCGAAAATTCATCCCTTTGTTCAGATCAAGGTGATATAGATAGGTAGCAGAGAGTCTTTGTCCTAGATCATATGTTTACATAAAAATAATAACTTACATTTGTGTAACACTTTTCACTTAATAAAACTTTCACATACATGAGGATAGTACAGCGAAAGGACCACTGGATATAGCGTCTGGATGCCTAGGCTCCAGTTTTAACTCTGCCCGGCTACTCTCTATGTCACCTAGAACAAGACACATGAGCACTATGACCTTTAGTTTCTTCCTTTATAAAATGAAGACATTGCACTGGTCTCTCCTAGCTCTAAAATCCTATAATTATTTGATCCTCACAACAACCCTGTGGGAAGATGAAATAAATGTACTACTGGTGGGTTTGACTGGGTTAAGATAGAGTTGGTTGGCACTTAATTCTCCCCATCTCTTTTGGATAGAAGTAGAACCATCCTTCCCTGGCCTTTCTTATCTCTTTACTAGGGAGTAATTTAAGGTGTGATCTTTTCTCTGATCATTGCCTTTAACTCTTTATACTTTTTCCCCTCTTTAGATTTAATCAACCACGCCAGATAATGAGGCAGCTAGGTGACCCAGTGACTGGAGTTAGGAAGACCCTAGTTAAAAATCTTACCTCAGATGCTTACTTAGCTGTATGACCCTAGGCAAATCTCTCTCAGCTTCAGTTTCCACATCTGTAAAAAGGGGATGGATAATAATAGCACCCATCTTATGGGGTTGCTGCCAGGATCAAATAAGATAAAATATGTAAAGCACTTTGCAAACCTTAAAGAGCTATATGATTGCTAGCTATTATTATGCCGATTAGCTCACTTTTTCTTTTTCTTGGTCTGGGGGCAATATCATGGCCTTCACGTCCAGGTGGTCTCTTTATTTTATGAAGCTTGTACCAGATGAAAAGCTATTAATACAATCACAATAGCTCAGAGCCCCCACTTGAGAAAATTCCTAACACTTAGAGACAGATGTTTGTCTCTATAGCCTAATCTGAATTTTTGTTTCTTTTCATCTTACCCCTGGCATCTTTATGTTTGAGGCAAAAATTAGGACACAGGAAATCTTTAGGTAAAAGAAATGAGCAGGTTATATTACAGCACATATTAGCATATTATTTGGTAGGCACAGGAAAGGGAAGTTGGTAAAAGAGTAAACCTTTTATGGAACTTCCCTCAGACCTTGAAAAGGTGAATATAACCGGTAGCATCGGCCAAGGTCTTCTGCTCTGACATGTCCATAATGGTGTAATGGCCCTCATTGATCTCTCCCTTTTCTGCTGAAGCTCAGCCTTCCTTTCACTTTTTCCTTTTTAGTACCCCCAGGATTCAATCCTCCATGCCCCAGGGAAACCCCTATTACACAAGTATCATTATTTCCATTTTTTGTAGAAAATATTAATAACAACATTTATCTAGCACTTTAAGATTGACAAAGCACTTTCTGGACAACTACCCTGTAAGGTGGTACATACTATTCTCACTTTACGGATGAATGAATAAATGATTCAAAGAATTTAAGTGATTTACTTAAGGTCATTTAAGTAAATGACAGAGCTCGGGTTTTTCTGATTACGAGTCCAGTGCCTTTTCTACTATACTACATTGATATACTGTGTGAGCTAGAGAAAGAGAGGAAAAATATATTCTAAAGTCAAGGTAAAACACCCCTATATTCTTCTCCTACTCTGACCTAATATGACAGAATACTAAATCGATACAGAGTCAGACTGCTTGTTAGACTATTGTCTTCTAAATGTTTTTCAGATAGTTATTATGTTGGCTTGTTCTCTTAGTCTTGCTTATTTGGAAGCTCCAACCGAAGAGATATAATCTCCTAGGTATCTCTTCATTATTGATATCAAGAACTTATGGGAAATCACAGGAGCAACACTAACTTTAGCTACTTTACCTATACAAATTATATTAAATTCTCACTCTTTCTCTTCCAGATGAGAATCTCATCCATGAAATATGCAGGGCAGGTAAAGCAGCTGATTTTCCTTATTATATGGCAGAAACCTGCATTTACTAACTTTTTTAATGCCTCATTTTTCAATCTTAGACAACATAACTGCTTTCCAACACTTGTTGTATTGGTTTATGCTAGAAGACAATTTCAAAATTTACAGCATAGCTTTGTAGCATTTGTGTAAAGAAAAAGGTAAATTTGGTGCTATATTTCCCTTTGTAATTTTAGTAGAGCTAGCAAAATGAATTCCACTATCAAAAAAATCTTCTGAGCTGACATTTCATAAAAGACAGTAGTTAATGTAATTGTGTGACTCTGTTTGCTACCTGGAGTTACCTGACATTTAGAATTATTCTAAAACTTTTTTGCAAAATAAATGAACATATCTCATTGGTAACTTACACACAGTAGACAGTAGGTGGCCCTACTTCTTCAAGGTTGCTTCTTCAATTGACCAGGTCATTGGCTAACTTCTGGTGGGCAGTTAGCTGCTAATACTGTCCCCTGCTTCCCTGGGGATGGAATCTGTAGGTGTGTGATGAAGACCAAGACTCAAGTCAAAGTTAGCCTTTTGTATATGTGCCATATTTCCCCATTGGACAGTAACTTCCAGGAGGTCATGAACTGGGTCTACTCTAAATTTTGTACCTGCTTAAGTACTTAGCATAGTGTTTTGCACAAGTAAGTGCTTAATACTTCTGTACTGACTATGCGGAGATGCATTATGTTATTATGGCGAGCTGGGCAAGATAAATAGAGTTTCTGCACATAGGAAGGTCCACGAACATGAAATGATTGCTACCGATAAAGCCTGTTTTTGTCTCTCGGTTTTTTTTAAACTAGAACTATTATTTCCTCAGTGTGGGGAGCTCCCAGTAAGAGATTTCCTCTACCACCTTCTCTGCAATATATAGAATACCTGTGAGATGCAGGAGCTCACCATTGACCAAGGTACTGGGGATTCGATAGGAGGAAATCCCCTTGGACTTTTGGTCAGCATAAAGGCTATATGATACTGAAGTGTCACAACATTCACATCAGACAATGGCAAAGGAACGACTTGATAAGAAAGACCTACCACCCTTATTCCCTTTACCCATATATCCCCTGCCCTTCCTTGCATGAATATTCTAGGAAGGTTCCTCAGCAGGCAAACGCCACCTGGTGGTATTTACTCAGAAACACATCTACATAAGGATCAGAGATGGTTTTCAACTCTTATGGAACTGTTTACATTTCTCTAATAGTTGTGGGTAAGGAGAGAAATGATTACATTTCTCAGGAACCATGGGCCAAGATGTAACAGACAGAGCAGACGTGGGAAAGAATATATTTCCTATTTAGCTGTATGCCCACAGCATAAATTGACTGCATTGAGGACTAAGGGAAGAAAGTCATAAGATTGGAGAAATGAAGGGAGGTTGGGGGATGCAGAGAGGGAGGCAGGGAGAAGCAAACTACAGGCTACATGGAAAAAAAAAGGAGAATAGAATAGATTTATCAGGTCGGGGATGAGGGGTAGGCAGCAGATGCCAGCCAACAAAAGTGGTTTTTAAGGGACACTGAGGCTTCCCACCCTGAAGACTCTGGCCCTATTGGTCTAATTGTATAGTCTATCTTTTGTAAAGCAGCAAGATTCAACTAGTCTTCCTACTCATGAGGGCTCTGTTGACCTGGTTGGCCGCATAAGGGTAATAGGGTGAAGTCTCAGGAATCCTGTGTATATGACAATATAGCATATGTACTATGGCTTAGGCTCCGAGAGTGAAACCAACAGGTTAAATGTAAAAAAGCATCCACAGCTCTTTCTAGTCACTGATGGTCATGGCAATCAGATCAAAGAACACTCTGACACCACACAGGTAAACATAAGTAAGATAAGAAGGGATTCTAAAACTGCTACTGCCCTGACAATCCTTTATTATAAAGTGCCTACCATGTGCACTATAGTTGGTACTGAGAATATAAGAGAACAAACATTTATTAAGTAATTTCTACAAAGTACTCTACAAAGATTGTCACATTTGATCCTCACAATAACCCCGAGAGCTAAGTGCTATTATGATCTCCATTTTACATTTGAGGAAACTGAGAAAGCTAGAGGTTAAGGCGACAGTCAATAATAGTCAATAAACATTCATTAAGTGCCTGCTATGGGCCAGGGAATGAGGAAAGACAACACACAAAAGGAAGCTGCTTCAAAATGGACAAAGTCGAGACTCATATCTGATCTCAGATGTTTGCTAAGTGTTGTGTGACCCTGGGCAAGTCACTTAAATCTCTCTATACCTCAGTTCCTATATCTGTAAAATGAGGGAGTTAGACTTGAGGGCATCTAAGGTCCCTTCTAGCTCTAAAATCTATGATCTTCAGAGACATTTTCTGCCTTGATCTTATATTCTCAACAAATTTTTGGTGTTTAAAAAAAAAAAGAAAAAAGTTCCCAAACTAACAGTTTTTAACCTAAGAGACTGAAATGCAGGTTAAATTCCATTATAAGAATCTCAAAGGATTTACCCCAAAACCTTATGCTAGAATTATGCTTCAAATGATATGATTTCAATAATTGGGTCATTACTCTTAGTAATGTCAGTGTCACAACTTAGTAGTGTCATAAAACCCAAATTTGCTTTAAATGTTAGAGGATGGTTTACAATTTAAAATTATAGTTATGAATACACATACACACACATACACATATATACATACACACATAACTATGAAAAACAGCATGATGTCCTGCCTGCAGTACTGGACAGGGAATTAGGAGACTTGGCTACAAATCTGAGCTCTGCCATGTACATGACCTCAGGCAAGTCACTTAACTTCCCAAAGCCTTCAGTTCCCTCTTCTGTAAAACAAGAGGGTTGCTAAGTTCCATTCCAGTTTTGATGTTATGCCAGTATTCAAGTTTTTTGAGTACGTCTTATCTCATGGGTATATCCATGATTTTGAAACCAAAAATAAAAATATATAGTCTGGCAAAAGAAATTCCTTTGGAAAAATATCATTTAAAGGGCACTCTCTTCCCAACAGGTAAGTAGTCAAAGAATACAAGCCATTGGTCCTCAGAAGAACAGTTACTAATCATTAACCATAGGAAAGCATGCAAAAAAGTCACAAATTATAAGATCAAAACCATTCTGAGATCTCATCACATACCTAGCAAATTGACAAAAGATAATAAAAGACAGGAGTAGTCAATGCTGGTGGGGTTATAGAAAGGTGGGCACACTACTACATTACTGATCGAGTTGGTCCATTCATTCTGTAAAGCCATTTGAAATTATGCTAAGAAAGTGACTAAAATGTTCATACCATTGGATTTAGAGAATCCATTGCTAGGCATATATCCCTGGGAGGTCAATGACAAAAAAGAATGGCTCTGTATACACCAAAATAGAGCTAGAAGCACTTCTTAATAATAAAGAACTGAGTGTCTAGGTAGGGCTGTGTGGAAAGGTTCTGGAGCTAGGTTGCATTTTTGGGGTATAGGTCCCACATTCCATCCCCATGATAGGGAAATAACATTGTGGAAGAGATAATTATGTAATAAACTAGGTTGGCCCCAAAGAAGAAAAAGAAGACATCACCTCTCCTTGCCTCTTTGCAGCATTAGGGGCTATAGGTATCATACATACATAAAGTATACAATGATATTGGAATTTTTCAATAATGTCAGTTAGTTTTGCTCACCTGGTTTTTCCTCCCTTTTTTGTTCTTTATAGGTAATGTTTTTCAGGGAGGAATACATTTGGAAATATAGGTAATACAAAAATGAAATACACAAATTTTCAAAAGAGTACTTTCACATATCCTATATTACAAATACTCATAGCAGTATTCTTTGTGATAGCAAACGATTAGAAATAAAGTGGGGGCCTATCAACTAAGAATGGCTGAGCAAATTATGTCATATGAATGCAATCGAATATTATTACACTAAAAGACAAGATGAATATAAAGAATTCAAAGAAACACATGACTAACAGAGCTACCACTGTCAGTTGTTTTTAACCTTCCCTGGAATCTGTCTGGACCACTTGGAACTTATTCTATGCTTAGATCTGGGGTTTGTTTTTGTAGTAGCAAAGAAATGATATGGGGCAAAGAAAGCTGAACCAAGAATGAAGCATACACAATGACAACAATGGTATAAATGAAAACATCCCTCAAAGGAAGCTGAAACTCCAATCAACTGCAATGAACAATTCTGCTTCCAGAGAACAGAGGACGCAACAAATATTCTATCTCTTGGTAGAAACGTGTAGTAACTGATGGTGTGGAATACAGAATATGTTATCAGACTTGGCCGACTGGTTATGCTTAATTGTTTTTATTTGTTACCAAATGGTTCAAAGAGGGCAAGAAGAATATCTGCAAATAATTGTGATGTTAATAAGAGTTACCAATTTTAAAATTAAAATAAAATACAAGTATGCTTTCTTTTCTTGAAATCGGTACTGTCCTGAAAAATCAGGATTCATGATTGCTATATTGTTCTCATTTGTTGTTATTTTTCAGTCCTTTCAGTTGTATCCAACTCTTCATAATCCTATTTGAGGTTTTTTTGGCAAAGACAGTGAAGTGGTTTGTCATTTCCTTCTCCAACACATTTTACAGATGAGGAACTGAGGCTAACAGGCTTAAGTGACTTGCCCAGGGCCACACAGCTAGTAAGTGCATGAGGCCTAATTTGAACTCAGGTCTTCCTGACTCCAGGCCTGGCACTCTATGCACTACACCACCTAGCTGCCCCATATTTATCTCATACTAAACTACAAACCCCTTGAAGACAGGCATCATATCTCAATAATCTTAGCGTCTGAGTGAAGTGAGCAGAACCAGGAGAACACTGTATAGGACAACAGCAGCATTGTGCTATGTTTAACTATGACAGACTTATCTCTTCTCAGCAGTACAATGAGCCAAGATAATTCCAAAAGACTCTGATGGAAAATGCTAACCAGATCCAGAGAAAGAACTACAGAGTCTGAATGTAGATTGAAGCACACTATTTTCACTTTTTTTTTTGCTTTTTCTTTCTCATGGTTTTTCAAATTTGTTCTGATTCTTCCTTCACAACATGACTAATGTGGAAATACACTTAACATGATTGTACATGTATAGCCTAAAAAAAAGATGTAAAAGCAAAATTAAAATAAAAAAAAAACCTTAGGATCCCTGGAAGTACTTAGAATAGTACCTTGCAGACAGCAAACACTCAAAAATACCTGTTTCAAATTCAATCAGTCAATCACCATTTATTAAGAGCCTGCCAAGCGCCAGGCACCGCGCTAAAGGCTGAGGATTCAGAAAGAGGCAAAAGTAGTTATTGCCCTCGGGGATCTTACAATTGAATGGGGGGGGGGGGAAGAACGGGCTTGTCCTCCTAGAGATTTTCTGATTTCAATGCTTCTCTACTTTGTGAGTGGCAGGAAACAGCTGGGTAGAGCTATAGAGAAGAAATGGTAAGCTGATCAGGAACATGAGAAAAATCTGGCATAATCTGGAAGAGGATATTCTGAAGTACATCAAATAGGCCATAGAGTAATTTTACAGAGAGGGTAAAACCTTTGATTACTGAAACTAATCTGCCTTTACCTAATTCAACAACTCAACTCAAGAAAATTGATGAAGTTCCCTCACCTCTATCCTGTGAAGCAGCAGTGAATATAAGTATCATTAGCTACACTTTATAGATGAGGGTGGTGCTATGAAATGGACACTGAACTGGGAGTCAGAGAACCTCTATGACCTTGGGCCACCTCTCTGGTCTCTTAGCTCCTTCACCTGTAAAATGAGATGGTTGAGCTAGACGAGAGCTCTGAGGTCCTTTCTGAGTTGCAAATTCATCGTCTAAGAAACTGAGGTTCAGAAAGGTTAGTGACTTATCGAACGTCACCCAGTTATTAAGAAGCAGCACTAAGTGAGGCATGAATCCGGGTCCCCTCGTTCTAAGTGACCTTTCCATTCACCCTAGTAACATTCTGCCAAGAATATTATCTGGAGTTCTAATCAGAGACTGACTGGGCTGTAGTCACAGAAATTCAAGGTAATCAAATGTAGTGAGTTAAGTTAATGAGATCAAAGTTCGAGGCCAGAGACTTAACATTATTTTCATACATTTGCTCTTTTGGATTATTCTCAATACTTCAATGGTATGGCTAATCTAATCTTGTTTCTAAGTTAACAGCTGATTTTATATTTATTAACTATAAAGATCAACATTTGTTCTTTGTGTTATCTACACAACTTTCAAGATGCCAGGCTGTGTGGTCCACTATAAGAAACTGGCACTTATCAAAAGTGCCAAGACTTGGCAGACAGTCTTAAAGGTAAGATAAAATTTCTTTACTGGCATATGAAATGCCTAGTTAAGAAATACTACAATCCCTAAAATATCCCTAAAAATCAGCAAGTTGTGCCAATTAAAAAGGTCTGAGAGATAGTTCCTGGGTAATTTTATCATTTTATTAATAAGGCCTGCAGGTTATTAACAAAATGATGGTCATTTGGCCAACTCTCTTAAACCAAAGACCCCTAATGGTGGCAGGGTCATGGTTTACATGCCCTTCAAAGAAGAGAGGTTCCCAAAGGATACCTACTCAACTCTGATAGGTTAACACAATGGGAGGTGGGCTATCTTGAGGTATGTGACTTAGGTCACTCAAATTTTGATCAAAGAGACATCAATTTCATATTATCTGTCTTGATAATAGAGATAATCAACATTTTCCGCAGGCCTTTCTGAGCAAACACAATGAGCAGGAATATATCCATTAGCCCAAACTTAGAATTTCCTTTACTATCCAATTAGATCTTGACCTGGATGAATCTTTAAGACAGATTTCCCACACTGGTTGGTTTCTGGATAAGGAAATAGCAAAAGGCAAAAACCTTGGTTCTAATACACTAATTAGTTATTAAAGAGAGAAATATTAATTTCTCACAAAGGGATGTGAAAATAGAACAGTGCCATTAGGGGTAATGTGATTTATTTACTTTCCCGCTCAACCTGCAATATCATCTTAACTCTTCTGTAACATATTCTCTGAATGCTGTCCAGAGGCTGAGTTGTACAGTGAGTCGTATATATTCAGGAATATATACACGTGTTGAAGGAAAGACTTGAATTTAGGCCTTCCTGACTCATTATAATATGCTGCCTTTCAAAAGAACATAAAGAAATAAGAATTGACCTACATTATATTCCTGCATCTCTACTATCCCATGATCTTGTGGTTTGACTGAGGTAATCAAATTACAAACCCAGCTGGAAGATGACTATGGTCATTGTGATTTCAGATGTGCAAGGAATAGAGCTCCTCAGCTAAAATGATGGAATCTAAATGGCTCATTCAGAATCTCTGCTAAGTGGCCCAGGAGGTGAGGATGTAATTACTTCTACTCTATGCCTCAATTATATTTATCTTATTTTTAGCTACCTATTGCATAGTTAATCACCCTCATCGGTATTATTACCGTGAAGCTTTAAAAGTCCATGTTCTCAGACTGTCATTATTTTGATAATTCTTTCTACTTTCAAAAGATCTTTGGAAGACTTCTGGTTAGAGAACAGATAATGGATGTAATATTTCTAAAATTACAAAATATTCTGACTTTTAAGCTTTCTAACTGGTCACAGTCAGGAGAGAAAAAACAGTATTTTATGGAAAGATAAAATGACAATGAGAACTAGGAATCTGTTCTACACTTACGGACTGCTTGACACTTCCCAGCTTGGCCTGGTTTCTGAAAAAGAAATGACCTTGAAAAT
Source organism: Phalanger gymnotis (assembly GCA_028646595.1). NCBI lineage: Eukaryota > Metazoa > Chordata > Mammalia > Diprotodontia > Phalangeridae > Phalanger > Phalanger gymnotis. Next base: position 231,047,642 of record CM053626.1, read on the forward strand.
AATTAAGGATACCAAGTAGTGAGGCTAGAGCTCATTGAAGTATGACAATATGCTCATGTCTTCATAACACTGCTAAACATTCATGGGACTGAATGGAATTCAGCTGCCTTTTAACCAATTTATTCTTCTGCTTTATAGGCTTATGCATATTCACTACATGGCAACTCTAATCTTCATCCATCTGTATCACTCTGAACTTGGAAATAAAGACAACTGGATCTTCAGTCTACTGTCACTGGAAACCAAACAAGATTTGGCAAAAATGCAACAGGGCCAACATTGATGGTTTTCAGCTTGTATTTAATTAGACAAATGCAATACAAATAGCTACAGAAAAACAACAGTAGATTAAGTTTCTTTACTTGAGGCTTATTAATTCAGGTGCTCCTCGAAAGAGGACGAACAAGCAGAGTACTCAGATAACTAAACAGAAATGCTGTCAAGCATTTACAAGAGGGCTGTGTGAGTCTGAGAAAGAAACAGAAGTGAGAATGGGAGCTGAAAGGAAGCATTTGCTCATTAAAATGAATAGATTTTCAAGGTAATAATCACTGTGAATCATGTTTTTATGTATTTGATTTTTTTAAGTCAATGTTGTCACCTATCTCTTGGGGCCTAAGTTGGCGATAACCAACCTGTCACCAAATTTTATGAATAGAACCAGTAAATAAATAGAGAGAGGGAGATAGGCAGAGACAGAGACAGAGACATATCCTGCCTAATCAATCAATCAACAAGCATTCATTAAGCACCTACAACGTTCTAGGCACTTGTGTTCAGAAATGAGGATTCAAAAATAAAAATGACTCTATCTCTGCCACCAAGGAGTTTGTATTTTATCAAGCCTATAACATGTTAAAAAATATATACAAAAGAAATACAACGCCATCGGGACTGGGAGGCACAAACAGATGGAAGGAAAAGGAAAGACATCCTGAAGAGGGTGGTACTAAGGGGTGGAGGGCAAGAGGGAATGAATTTTAGGCACAGAAGAAGGGGTGAGGAAAGATACAGCCTGAACAAAGACACGGAGGTAGGAGAGTGTCTTCTCTGAAGAACAACAAAAAGTTTGGCTGTTTTATTCTTACTATACATGGAGAGAAGCACCCCATAAAAGAAATGCTGAAAAGAAGATCAGAGCTAGATTGTGCATGTTATACATAATTCTATGAAAATGTATCTTATATAATAATGGCATTACACAGGGTAGTCAGTTGCTAGGAATTATGCCATTATGGCCATACTGTCATATAAAATTATAACGGCGTTTTTGAACTTTATGGTGGGACATGGTTATATGAATAAATGAATGTGCTTAACTATGTGTCAAGTACTGTGCTAAATGAAGTGCTGGGGATATAAATATAAAAGAGATATGGTCCCTAGCCTCAAGGAGCTTACATTGTAACAGAGGTATATAACTCAAATAGCCAGGAAAGGATGAAATCACAGGGATGGTGAGTGGAGTCACAGGGTAACTGCAGGAAAGTAAAAAGAGCAAAGCAAAACAAAGCAAAACCACCCTCTTTCTATGACACCTATGGTTACCACTCTTGCCCCTTCATCCTCCCAACAGGACCTCCACTCCTGCCCTGACACTCCACTGCTGTTTGGTGAGAACGCCCTCTGACCCAAGCCACCCAACATACTACTTTCCTGCCCTAACACAGTGTGCATGGCCCTTCTACTTCCTTTGTCCACTTCTTCCTCTGGGAGCAGTAATCAAATCAATTCATTGCTTCTAAAAAGGTAGGATCTGAACTTGGGTCTTCCTGACTCCAAGCCTAGTACTCTATTGGTAATGCCACCCAACTGTCACTGATTAAAGAGTCTTTGGCATGCTGAATAATTGCCATTGACCAAAGGTGAGCCCATAGGTTTCATCCATTTAACCCTACATTGGCAGTTCCTTCAGATGACCAAAGAAAGGAGCAGATTTGGTAAGTGTGCGTTTATTTCACAAAGATTTCTCCAGAGCCGAGTCACATGTTCCAGTCTACAATGACTGAAACCTTTCTTATTGGGAGATGACCTACCCTGTCTAAGCATGCACATAATGCTAGGAACTCCCTTTTCACTCATCATAACATAAGGCACTTAATCCTTCTCCTTGTATAAAAGGCAAATACGCTATTTAACTTAAATATTTGTTCCATGTCTGCTCAGCTGTCTGTATAGCCTTCATACTTCTACCAGTACCACTGCACTCTTGGATTAAGGTCTCACAGAGCAGGGGCTGTCTGGCAGTCAGTCAGTCAAGATTTATTAAGTGCCTACTATGTGCCAGGCACTATGTTAAGAACTGGGGATACAAAAAGAAGCAAAAGACAGTCCCTCAAGGAGCTTCTAATCTAAGGGGGAGACAAAGTACAAGTATTTCATGGGTACTCAGTCATGATGATGATGGTGGTGTCTCCTGTTTAAATGGCTTTCTTACGGTACCTCCTATCTCGCTGAGTTCCAGTACCTATTTACTGACTGTTGGGAGAGCTCCATCTGACTGTCCTTTAAACATCTCAAACTCAACACTTCTGAAACAGAACACATATTTTCCCATGAAATCCACCCCTCCTCCTAACTAGATTTCAGCAAGGCAAGAGGAAAAAAGGCGACAGATGGGAGAGATGTGGAAGCAGAATGGATAAGACTTAGCAACTAATAGCGGGTAAAGGAGAGCACAAAGTGGACAGTGATTCCAACATTGTAAACCTGGGTGACTGGAAGGATGGTAGTGACGTGGAAAAGAAAATCAATTAATCAAAGGAAGATATATGACCTGACGAAGGTCAGACAACTAGATAGTGCCAAGGCCAGGTTTCAAATCCTAACTCGCAAGCCAAGTTCAACTTAATAAATGTTTCAAGTAGGTCATGTAGCTGTCTGTCTCTCCCCAACTCAAATATCTACATACAGCTAGCTGGTTTCCAGCTGGTGAGACTCTTCCTTAGATGTAGAATAGAAAGCCTGGTGATCTCTGCACAATTCAGTGACATAAGAGGAGCTGGAGTGTACATAGCAATAACAGCCATACTCTTATTACCATTCAATTTGGACTATATTCAGTGATTCAAAGATAACTCTTTAGAGAGCAGCAAAATTCATTGAAATTTAAAACAATGGAAAATACCACCCAACATACTTTCATTCACAGAGCCGAAAACTTTTTGATACCTTGTTGTTGTTGTCATTGTTGGGGTGAGGGGGGACGGAGTACAATCTACATCTGTAATTTTATCATTTTGGAGAACTCTCGCCAATAATAACACAGATTAGTAACCTGTATGTAATTTTAGAGCATTGACTAGGTCACTGAGATGTTCACAAGAGATGTGAACAGGATCCCACAACCACTATGTATCAAAGGTTGAACTTGAATTCAATACTTTCTGGTTCCAAGGTCAGTGACTATGTTACACTTTCCCACCGAATCCAAGGATGTACCTTATAAGGCAATTTGTAGAGTTGTTTAGAAAGTCAGTGATTTGGTGGCACACATCACAATCACCTGTCTTAAATGGAGGCATAAACCTCTGACCTACCAGGCTTTATTTGAAGGAATAATATATGCTAAGTAGAGATGAGCACAGAAAGCTTCCTAGTTGTTAAATGTACCCATTTTAATTTAAGGGGTACATGCTTATTAGTGCAAATTGGAAGAACAAAACATAGCAAGGCTCTAATAAGGGTTATAATACTCTCATTTTCTAAACACAGAATACATCCCAGTCCATCCAGATAAATCACATCAAATAATCTATCAGCTCATCTAAAAGCGAATAGTACATTCTTGTCAGACCTAGTTCCCCAGCAATAGTTAATTGCTTTTCAGCTTGATATTCTCTTTTAAAAAGAGCCTCTATTTCACCTTCAGAAAAATGCATTAATCTCTGTATTGAAGTCAGTGAAAATTTACTTTGGACATCCAAATTTTGACCTGTAATTGACAGATAGGAGGCATTTCATGGTGGTGGCTCCATTCTCTTCTCCAATTGATAAGGCCTAATTTTCTTTTTTTACTATTTCTTTTAAATCTTATTTAATATTTTATTTTTTTAAATTACAAAAAACAATTTTAACTTTTTTTTCAAATTTTGAGTTCCAAATTCTCTCCCTTCCTCTCCTCCCCTTCTCATTGAGAAGGCAAGCAATTTGACACAGGTTATACATGTGTAGTCACATAAAACACATTTTCATGTAAGCTATTCTGTGAAAGAAAACATAGACCAAAAAAAACCAAGAAAAAATAAAGAAAAACTGTCTTTGATATGTATTTAGGCTATACCAATTCTTTCTCTGGAAATGGACAGGACCTTTCATCATATGTCCTACAGAATTGTCTTGGATCACTGTATTGCTGAGAATAGCTAAGTCATTCATAGTAGATCATCATTCATATGTTATTGCTGTTACTGTGTATAATGTTCTCCTGGTTCCATTCATTTCACTTTGCATCGGTTCATGTAAGTTCTTCCATGTTTTTTTGGAGAGTATCCTGCTCATCATTTCTTAAAGCACAAGAGTATTCCATCACAATCATATACAACCTGTTGAGCCATTCCCCAACTGATGGACATCCTCAGTTTCCAATTCTTTGCCACCACTAAAAGAGCAGCCATAAATATTTTTGTACACATAGGTTCTTTTCATTTTGTTTTTTATCTCTTTGGGATACAGACTTAGTAGTGATGTCGCTTGGTCAAAGGGTATGCATGGTTTTATACCCCTTTGGGCACAGTTCAAAACTACTCTCCAAAATGTCAAATCAGTATACAACTTTATCAATAGTATATTATGTTTCAATTTCCCCACATCCTCTCTAACATTTTTCATTTTCCTTTTCTGTGATTTTAGCCAATTTGATAGGTGTGAGTTAGTAGCTCAGAATTCTTTTAATTTGCATTTTTCTCATTAATAGTGATTTAGAGCATTTTTTTTCATATGATTGTAGATAGCTTTGATTACTTTGTCTGAAAACTGCCTATTCGTATCCTTTCACCATTTATCAATTGAGGAATAGCCCTTATTTCTATATTTTTTACTCAGTTTTCTATATGTTTGAGAAATGAAGTCTTTATCAGAGAAACTCACTGTAAATTTTTTTTTCCACAGTAATGAATACAAATTACGTATTTCCTTCCATCCTATTTTTCCCCACGTTTATCCTATTCTTTTTCTCTCCTTTTACCCTGCTCATTCTCAAAAGTGTTTTGCTTCTGACTTTTACCTCCCCCAAATTGCCTTCCCTACTGTCAGCTCCACACGCCCCCTTCTTTTATCACCTTCCCTTCCTACTTTCTTGTATGGTAAGATACATTTCTACACTCAACTGAGTATGTATATTATTCACTCTGTGAGCCAATTCTTTTGAGAGTAAGGTTCATGTTCTCCCCTTACCACTTTCCCCATTTTCCCCTCCATTGTAAAATCTCTTTCAGGTCTTTTCTATGTCAAATAATTAATCCCATTCTACTTCTCCCTTTCCCCTTCTCTCAATGCATTCTTCTTGCTCATCCCTTAGTTTTATTTTTTTAGATAATCATACAATCACATTCAACTCACACCTGTTCTTCCTGTCTATGTATAGTATTTCCAACTCCCTTAATAATGAGAAAGTTTTTAGGAATTATAAATATAATTTTCCATATAGGAATATAAACAGTTTAACGTTATCAAATCCCTTATGATTTCTCTTTCCTGTTTACCTTTTTATGCTTCTTTTGCATCTTACATTTGAAAGTCAAATTTTCTATTCAGCTCTGGTCTTTTCATCAAGAATGCTTGAAAGTCCTCTATTTCACTGAATATCCATTTTTTCCCCTGAAGGATTACACTCAATTTTTCTGGGTAGGTGATTCTTGGTTGTAATCTTAGCTCTTTTTGCCCTCTGGAATATCATATTCCATGCCCCCTCCAGTTCTTTAATGTAGAAGCTGCTAAATTTTGTGTTATCCTGGCTGTGGCTCCACAATATTTGAATTGTTTCTTTGTGGCTGCTTGCAATATTTTCTCCTTGACCTGGGAGCTCTGGAATTTGGCTATTATATTCCTGGCAGTTTTCATTTTGGGATCCTTTTCAGGAGGTATTCAGTGGGTTCTTTCAATTTCTATTTTGCCCTCTGGTTCTAGAACATCAGGGCAGTTTTCCTTGATAAAGTCTTGAAAGATAATGTTTAGGCTCTTTTTATGATCGTGACCTTCAGGTAGTCCAATAATTCTTAAAGTATCTCTCTTGAATCTATTTTCCAGGTCAGTTGTTTTCCAACGAAATATTTCACATCTTCTTCTTTTTTTCTTCTTTTGACTTTGATTATTTATTGATGTCTCATAAAGTCATTAGCTTTCACTTGCCCAATTCTACCTTTTAAGTAATTATTTTCTTCAGTGAGCTTTTGTATCTCCTTTTCCATTTAGCCAATTAAACTTCTTCAGGAGTTCTCTTCAGTGAATTTTTGTGCCTCTTTTTTCATTTGGTCAATTCTGGTTTTCAAGGCATTCTTTTCTCCACTGGATTTTTGTGTCTCTTTTACCATTTAGCCTATTCTGTTTTTTAAGGTGTTGTTTTCTTCAGCATTTTTTGTGCCTCCTTTACCAAGCTGTTGACTCTTTTTATGATTTGCTTGCATCACTCTCATTTCTCTTCCCAATTTTTCCTCTACCTCTCTTATTTTATTTTTAAAACCCTTTCTGAGCTCTTCCGTGGCCTGAGACCAATTCATATTTTTCTTTGAGGCTTTGGATGAAGTAATTTTGACTTTGTTGTCATCTTCTGAGTGTGTGCTTTGATGTTCCTTTTCACCACAGTAGCTTTCTATGGTCAGAACTTTTTCTGTTGTTTGCTCATTTTCCAGTATATTTCTTGACTTTTAACTCTATGCTAATGTGGGGCTCTGTTTCCCAAGTGGAGGGAGCACTAAGCTAAGCTTCGGGTTTTTTGTGCAGCTGTTTTCAGAAGTAATTCTGGGGACCTATACATTTTTGGCTCTTCCAAGGTGGTGCAATTTAGGGAGATGTGTGTTTACTACTCTCCTGTACTGGTTTATGAGAGACCACAAGCATTCTTTTCAAGTTTGGAACTGTGACAAGGGTCTCTGCTCCCTCGTGGCTGCAAGCTCTGCTGTGCTAGTGCTCCTTCTTGCCCTGGGAAAGAGACACAGAACTGGACCCAGATCCAAGTATAGGCAATGCAACAAAGTTCTGCCCCTGGAGCCAGCACAGGGTCCCCTGTAAATCTCTTTCTGACTCATTGTCCAATGTTCTTTCTGTCTGTGGGCTGAGAGGTCTTGAAACCACCTTTGCTGCCACTGATTCAGTTGCCCCAAGGCCTGCTCCTGGTTTGCCAAGGCCCACTGGCATTGGATTGTGCTCTTCTCTCACCCTGGTGCAACAGACCTTTCCTGCCAGCCTTCTAAGTTGTCTTGGGCTAGAAAATTGTTTCATTCTGTCTTTTTGTGGGTTCTGCCACTCTAGAATTTGTTTAGAGTCATTATTTAAAGGTATTTGGTGGGGTTTGGGAAGAACTCAGGAGAGTCCCTGCCTCCAGGCCTAATTTTCAATTTATAATTTGTAATTTCATAGTTGTAATTCTCTCTGTCATCTTGCATTACATTAATAAGAAATGAGATTCTCCCTCTACTTGGATTCCTTGGGGAGCCAAAGGTTACTAGGAGCTTGAACATTGCTTCACATTCCCCCATAACTGAAACACTTGCATACTAATTAATCTAAATGGCAACAGATGAGCTCCACAAAGGACACAAGTCAGGCAAATTGAAACTAATCAAGTTCCATTGTTCTAGATTCTGAAATGGACGGGTGAAGTGGAGGAGGTGGTCAGAAAATTAGCTAATCAAAATGAGAAAAGCCAGTTAATCTACCCCTCTAAAGAACAAGTGAAAGTCCATTATATAGTAAAACAACTTTTTTATTTTCCTGCATATTCTTGGCATATTAGGGAAAACAATAAAAAATTTGTAGGTGAATTTTAGCCAATAAAAAAAGATGATTGTGTTCCTGGAAGCAAAAAAGTGGAACTCACCATCTGTCCTCTTCCCAGATTGCATCTAAAGAAGAGTTAGATCTGGCAAGGAGCCCTAGGACAAAAATGTACCTAGCAGCTCGTTTTTCACTAATTATGAAAGAAATGCTGGCTCTCAAGTCTTGATGACAACTAGATTTCATTCCTTAGGAATAATTTAACCAACTGCCAATAGGGATCCTGGCAAACTAACAGGATACTAGCACATTTACTTAATGTCTGCTGTGTGTGGGAGCCTCCAGAGACATAACATGAGCCTTCGTTCACAGCACAAGCTCTCACAGGGAAACCAAGCCAGGAGGTGAAGGGTGAGAAGGGAGAGCCAGTGAAAAGGCAGAATCAGAGAATGTTATTCAAGAGCATCATTAGATAACAGAATATGGAGAAGGAGGCAAAGTATGTAAGATGACTGAAAAAGTAAAGCGCCATTTAGGAATAGGGTCAAGGGAACAAGTAGAGGGCCACACCTTATCATCAGGGACTGGATCAAAGGAGGAGAGAATGGACGATGATGTTGAAGGGTTTTGGAATGGTGGGATGGTATGAAGAAGAGGGTGACTGTAGATTATAGATGGTGATTATAGTTGGTAAGACAGGAAGCCTGACCCTCTGCTGAAAGGAAAGGGATCTAGATGGTATAAAAGGCTTAAAGAGTGAATCAAAGGTTGAGAACAGCCATTTGGAAGAGTGTGATAGAAAGTCAATTAGGGAAGAATAGAAGAAATCAGCATTGTACAATGGCAAGGGCTTAACGGAGTTTAGATAACAAACCTGTAGCAAAAATTATTTTGCAGCAGAGAAAGCATATGGTAAGAGCCAAGGATTTGGGTTTGGCAAAGCAGAGCAGAAATAAGACAAGGCAGGCAGAGGTCTCAAGAGTAGAAAGGAATCATTGCATTGTTGAACTGAATGACTATGAGATCAAAACTGAAACAGAAAGGAAGCAGAACCAGAGCCACAGAGAGGCAATGGCCTAGGATAGAAATACTCCAAAACCATAAATTCAATACAAGAAAGAAAGCGGGCGTGGAGTGACTAGATGTTATGGTGAGAGTAAGGAAGAGGTTAATGAGGGGAGAAGGATAGGGGCAGATGGCATTGCAGGAGGGCATGATCACATAAAGGAATTTCTGAGTACTGGATCATGGTAGTCGAAGCACCTGTGGATGGTATGGCCTGATACTCTTGGGTACGGTTGAGGTGGAATGGGAGTCAAATAGAATGCTGAAGAGGAAGGCCCGAGCATTTGAAGGGATATCAACACGTATCTTGAAGCCCACAAGTATGAATTCAGGGCATGAGGAAGAGTAGAACACTGACAAAGATGCTCACTTCCTTAAGGAAACAGGAAAAAAGGGAGAGTTACATGGGGATAACTGGCCTAGGAAATAACTGAAGCTAAGATCTAGATCAGGTGATGGAGAGAGATGGAAGAATCTGAAAGGAGCAGTTACTGCATAAGAGCCACAGAGGGAAGGTATGGAAGCGGAAGTAAGGAGCAAAGTGTTTTTCTGCCTCAATTTGCTGTGAGGCATGAAAGAAGGTGCGGCACGATACTGTAGGGCAGGCAAGGGGAGCCTGTGGCCTCAAGACCACATGTGGCCCTCTAGGTCCTCAAGTGTGGCGCTTTGACTGAATCCAAACTTCATAGAACAAATCTCCTTAATAAAAGGATTTGTTCTATAAAACTTGGACTTGGTCAAAAGGCTGCAACCAAGGACCCTGCAGGCCACATATGGCCTCGAGGCAGCAGGTTCCTCGCCCCTACTGTAGAAGGTGGCAAGGGCCTCCTCTCCAATAGGCTTCCAGCCTTATCCCTGGAATCCAGGGATAATCCAGGAGACTTGAGACCAACAATTATTTGGCAATACCCCTTTAGAAGTAACAGCTACTAAAGACTCAAAAAACCTCAACGTTCTCACCACTAAAGTTCTTGACCTTGTCAAATCATTCAATGTGAGAGAAAAGGATATGGTTCTATCAATGGAAATGACAATAAAGATAAATTAGCTATGTTTTGCATGGCTAAACATGTGTAACCTATATAAAATTGCTTCCTGTCTCAGGGAGGGAGGTGGTAAGGGAGGGAGAGAAAGAGAAAATTTGGAACTCAAATCTTTTTTTTTAATGGACATTAAAAATTGTCTTTACATGTAACTGGGGAAAATCAGATATTACTTGAAAAAAGATGAATTACCCCCTTCTTTGCCACCATATCCTAAAGACAGGTAGCCCTTTCTGATTTTCCTACAGCACAGGTCTGATGATGTCAACCTCACCCCACCTCAGTCAATTGTGGTAGACACACACACCTCCTAGATGTATAGCACACTAAAGGGGGCAACCACAAGTCAAGCTTGCAGGAAGAAATGTTGTCAGAATATGGAGAAGCAACAGTTCCAAATGATATGTCCCAGCTGTGACCAGCTGGATGACAGTAACAGCCTGGTATGCTGCAATCTGGAACCGGCTGCTCCTTTCAGGGCAAAGGCATGAAGCCAAGGACAAGGAGGGCTGAGCTACAGCCAGTCAAAAGCTTTTTGGATTGCAGCCACAGTTATAGATCAAATAAGTTTTATTAAAGGATGATATATTGGATACCCAAAGATCAAAGGAGAACTTTTCCAGACATCCCAAACACCTAAGTAGTAAGGTATATTAGCAGCACTATCTCTGACCACAAAGGACAGTGATATGTAGTAAGACGACATAGCATGCGTGATGCCCATTCTTGTGAGTTATCTTTTTTCCTAAAGTTAAAGTCCATAGGTCATTTCCCTTGTATATGCTTATTTTCTGTTAGACTTTATATGGGGAGGGTTGGGAGAGAAGAGCTATCTTTTGAGAAAGGTAATAATTATGATGGTGATAATTCACATTTACATAAGAGTTTACCAAGTATTTTTCCTGCAATTTCCTATAGCGTAATGCAGCTATTAGTATTTCTACTTTCAAGATGTGGAAATGGCAATTCATAGGGGTTAAAAAGTCCATGGACTTCCAATAAGAAGTTGTAGTGCTAGGACTCAGTCTAATTCTCCAACAATTTTTCTTTCTCTCTCTCTCTCTTCGGGAGGAGGTGAGGAGGGAGGAGGGAGGAAGGGTGGTATCCGTACTTATGACGTCATCTATATGAAATAGAAAGTCAGAGACTGGCTTGGGGAACCGAGGGATTAAATGACCTGCCCACAGTCACAAAGCTAGCATTTGTCAAAGACAGAATATGAACTCAGGTCTTTCTGATCTGGAGGCAGGTCCTCTAGCTACTCTACTAGGTTGACACTGGGCTTTATGACTTAAGGAAGAGAACTTTTAAAATTTATTTGTTTCTTATCCACCATCCTTTTCCTTTTTTTGGTTTTCTTCTTTCTTTTCTTTTTTCTTCCTTTCTTTTCTTCCTCCCTTCCTCTATTTCTTCTTTCCTTTTTTTCTATCCTTTCTTCCTTTCTTTTTCTTCCTCCTTTGTTTCCTCTTCTCTTCCTCTATTTCTTCTTTCCTTTCTTCCTTCGATTCTTCCTTCCTTCCTTCTTTTCACAGAATCACTTTCTTTCACATTGTCAACTCAGTTAAACAATGTGAATGAAAAATCACCTGAACACATATAAAACACTCGATCTTCAAATCTTAGAATTTAAGTTTAGCGTATAATTTTCCTAGTTCATCAGAATCCTGGCACTACTGCACAGGCAACAAAGAACACAACCATGAAACAGTGTGAATGAATACTCAACTTGTGGCAAAATAAAGTATTATTCCGTCTTCTACAATCCTACAAAAAAAATTGCCAGTGGAAATTTCAAAATTTATCCAAAGTATTGCCTGTGAGACAGAGGATAATTTGCTGGCATGTGTGATTGCCAAGTGGAAGAACACGTCAATCACTTAATTATCAAGTATTCATCTAGAAGAGGTTTTAAATACACTATCGATGAAAATGCATGTATTTGCCACAAATTCCCCTATTCCAATGGTGACACTGTAGAGAACGCAAAATAAAAACAACTCTCAAAGTATGTAATTCATTTAATGATATTTTTGAGGTTAACTATATTTTCCATAAAGATCTAGCTACATAAATTGTACTAACCACTCTGTTCCTGGTCACTTCGGATATTTATCCAAAGAAGGCAAGATAACATGAGTCATGCCCTCTAAAACAGGCTAGCCCTCAGCAAAACTGTGAAATAGGCACATTTTTAGCTTTTCATTTCTCTTCCAGCAATCTCTTCTCTTTTTTTGCTGCCCACGACCCCATCACTAGTCATCTGGTGCCCTTATGATGCCCCCTGGCTGCCCTGTCCCTCATTGCTATGGAGCACCATCATCTCCCTATCAGAGCTCCTCACCCACATTCTCCCGACCTTTCCCCTCTCTCTCCCTCCTTTAAAACTTGAAATTTCATAGTCCTTAGATGAGTGGCAGATGAGTGGGAGGAACATTACTTGGTTAGAGATGTTTTTACCTGGAATCACATTATATTGAATCATAGTTGGAAAGTATCTTAGGTATGATCTAGTGTAACACCTCACCTACTATGTGAATCACCTTGACAACCTTCCTAATAAGTCATTCTTTAGCTTCTGTTTACATACCTTCAATGAAAGGGAAATCAATCTCTAACGAAGCAGCTCATTCTATTGTCAAATAGTTTTACTTTTTAAGCATGTTCGACTTTATATCATCTTCCCCATAATTTGCATTCACTGGCTCTAGTTCTGCTCTCTGGACTTGCCCAGAATACATCTGATCTCCCTTATACTTAAAAGCTCTTCAGATGTTTGAAGGTGGCTATCTTATCCCTCTCTGAATTTTTGGCTCTTGTCGGTCTACTCTACCCACACATAAGGTCAACCCTGTCTCAAGAAATTGGGATCATCAAATCACAGTTGAGGAAACTGAGGCCCAGAGAACTCAAAGTCAGGCCCAAAGTCACACAGGTAGTGGTGAAAATTCAGGACATGAACCAGGTCTTGTGATTCTCAATCTAGTCCTCTTTCCATAGCACTGTGAAACTTCCATGAAACTATGCTGAGCTTCTATAGTTGTGAAATAGAGGCCATATATTTCGAGTACAGAAATCATGCACTGTCACACAAAAACCGCACAGCTCTCAAAAGTATTGTTTCCCTGTAACCAAATTGTTAGCTTTTCTTGCTATTTGGTAATTTCAGTTGTACCTAATTCTTTGATTCATTTGGGGGTTTTCTTGGCAAAAATACTGGAGTGGTTTGCCATTTCTTTCTCCAGCTCGTTTTACAGATGAGGAAACTGAGGTAAACAGGATTAAGTGACTGGTCCGAGGTCCCACAGCTAGTAGGTGTCTGAGGCTAGATTGGAACGCAGGAAAATTAGTCTTCCTGGCTCCAGGCTGGATACTCTATCCATTGTGCCTCCTGGTTGCTCTGACCAAACTGCATATTCTATGCAAACATGGCATTATAAACTGTCGATCATCGACAGTATCTACCAAGTACCTACTCTATGCCAGCCACTGGGCTAAGTGAGGAGGGTGTAAAGTCAGTACGCCTAGAGAGTGGCATTCATAGATGGAAAATATAGCTCTTTTACCCAACTCTTTTACTATCCACCAGGACAGGGATAAAAAAGAGAGATGAGAATTCCATGGGAGTTTCCTCCCCTGTTTTCTCCCCTATCCACCTTCTAGGTCAGAAATCACAAAGAAATCCCCTTAGAATTTTCAGCTGGAACAGTATATCGGGAGTTTTAATTGATTAGGGTTCTCTATTTGTTCTAAACCAGCTGGCCTATTGCAAATTTATTAGTGTGAATTAGTCTACTTAGGCCTTTGTTCCCATGTTACTGCTTCCTGTGGCTAAAAGGCTCCTGAATGAAATCAAATGCATGATCCCAGCACATGTACTCATGCATTTCACAAACTCCCAGCCTTTGAATTTCAATTACATCTTTTCTTTTACTGAATAAAATGAAGCCTAAATGTCCTATTGATTGGATTTCAAGGAGCTCGATGAGGCAGTGTGGTAAAGTGGAAAGAGCCCTGAATTTATGGCTAGAATCCCACCTAACCCAAGCAATTCTGAGAGAGTTACTAAACCTCTTCTTATTACTTTATCTATAAAATGAGAACACTGGTCTAGATGACTTATTTAGTCCCATCTAGCTCTGGATCCAATGAAACTTAAAACTTCACAACCAGAGTCAAGGTAGGTACTATTATTACCCCTATTTTACAGATGAGGAAACTGAGGCAAGGGGCCAACAGAGGTTAGGTGCCTTGCCCAAGATCAAATAAATAGGAAGTATCTGAGGCAGGATTCAGACTCAGGTCTCCAAACCCAGCACTCTATCCACTGTATGCCAGCTAATTGCCTTTCTTTAAGAAAAAAAAAACATTTTATTGACGCATTTTATTTCTATATTACAAATATTTACAGATCACTTCCACTCTAATAAAACAATTGAACAAAACTAATAATACATAACAGTGACCTTATCTGAAAGTGCACATAATATTCCATATCTGTAGCTCCCCCCACCTCTTTGTTCGAAAAAAAAAATTAACAGATTGCTATTTTCTCTCCCTCCTATCCCCAGTATTTAAAAAAAAAAAGAAAAAGAAAAAGAAAAACAGATTCCTTACAATAAATATGCATGGCCAAGTAAAACAAATTCTTCCAATGTATACTACACACTTACACACACACACACACACAAATATACATAGACATGCATATATATATACATATATATACACGCACACATGCACAGACACATATACACATACATGTATATATACATACATATATACATGTACGTATATACACACATATATGCATCTATACACACATGTCTCATTCATACCCTAAGTCCATCATGTATAGCATATCTGTCCTCTAGAGTCAGTAACAGTAATAATGATGATGATGACGATAATGTCAGAGTGCAGTGATCAGAAGGATAGCTGTGTAATTTTTTTTCCATTATTGTTGACATAAGTGAGAAGGAAAGGCTTGAATAGCATACGATGGGAGGCAGTGTGATGTGGTGGAAAGGCCACCGGACCAGGAACCAGGAGACCTGGATTCTAATCTTGACTCTGTTACTAGCTAACTGGGTGCCTTTGGACAAGTAACAGCTCCTCCATCTGCAAACTGAGAAAGCTGAACTTAAAGCCCCTTAAGGTCCCTTCTCTGTCCTCTAGCAGCACTCAATGACATTTCAACATAAACATATATGAGGGAAGTACGAACCAGTCATCAGGTGGGAAAACTGTTTTTCCCAGCAATGATGGTAAAATCTAAAAGGACTTTTCATTAATGAAAATGAAGTTTGGACTTCGAACTTTGCCCTTACAATCAGGTTGTCGACATAGAGCAATTGTCCATTCAAAAAGATATATTCTCACCAACTTTGGTTTGGTTTTGGGTGGAGGAGAGAGGACTGAGAGAGGAATTAGAAATAAAATAAGCGGGTCATTTAAAATTTCTTTTAGGCCTGTGAATTGATTTTCCCCAAACCCATTTTGATCTGTAATTGTCCAATTCATGGTTAGACCAAGTCTATTTACAAGACCAGAGGTAACCAGCCATACTTGTCAAAGGCAAGTTGCCCATAATCTCCTTCAAAGCCCCCATGATGCCCAGTTCTCTTAAACAGAACTCAGCGAGAGGCAGATTAATACCCAGCTCCCAGCTACAGTAAATTTACAATTTCACTGTTGTCTTAAATTAGATCCCACTGGTCAAAGTCCTCGCATCATAGGAGAGTTTGATGAATTGAAAAGAGGAATAGGAATGAAAGTTATACAATTCATTACTAGCACAGACAAGGTTAGTACCCAGCACCCTGATCCTTTCCCATGTCAACTATACATCAAATAGGAACTCTGGCTATAGAAATAAAGTCCATTGGATAAACACAAGGATATCCTAATCTCAACTCCCGGGAGTAGGTGATATTTTTTCCCTCTAATTATATGGTCCAATTTTCCTTTACCTCTCATCTGTTACATGCTACCCACCAAATGATGTTAAAATGAGCTTCGTGTACACTGGTTATCATCAATCAATATGAGAATTTTCTCCACTACTAAGGCACATCTGCAGTCTGTCTATAATTTAATCAAAAAGTCTTAGGGAGTCACCTGAGGCTAAGTGAGAGAATTAGACTAGAGCCAGGTGGCAGAATGTGTAGAGTGCCAGACTTGCACTGAGGAAGACCCAAGTCTAAATCCAACCGCAGACACATGCTAACTATGTGACCCTGGGAAAACCGCTGAAGATCTCAACCTCAGTCTCTTCCTCAGCAGAATGGGGATAATAATAGCACCCATTCAAAGTCTGTTGTGAGAATCACATGAGAAGGGCAGCTGGGTGGTGCAGCGAGTAGAGCACCAGCCCTGGAGTCAAGAGGACCTGAGTTCAAATCCAGCCTCAGACACTGAACACTTACTAGCTGTGTGACCTTGGGCAAGTCCCTTAACCCCAAATGCCTTGCCTTCTCCCCGCAAAAAAAAAATCACATGACATGTATCATGTCACAAAAATCAGATGACATATGTAATTTGCAAACCTTCAAAATGTTATATAAATGTTGTATATTTTTAAGACTCTGAGGTCCCTTGCTGCTTTAGATTTGTAATCCGATGATCTGTTATGATCACATAGTTATCAATTATTTAAGAAACTAAGCACCAACTATATGCCATTCACTAGAGGTACAGAGTAAAGCACTGCGCTATGCTTTCTCACTATTTTATGAAGAAGCAGGGAAAGGCTAGAGGAGCATATAATGGGAGGCAGTATGCTGTGATGGAAAGACCACCAGACTGGGAACCAGGAGACCCGGGTTCTAATCCTGGCTCTGCTTCTAGTTAGTACCTGTATGATTTTAGGCAAATCTTCCTCATCTTCCCTATCTGCAAAGTGAGGGAGTTGAATTTGAGGATCTTGAAGGTCCCTAAAAATCAAAACAGTCCTTGCTCATTACATTTAATCAGAAGAGACAATTACATATTTGATTAAGGGTCTATTACAATGACATAGACATAGACACACAGAGACAGACTGACAGACACACACACACACACACAC
>CM053626.1:231064847-231100078 GCA_028646595.1 Phalanger gymnotis
AGAAGACTCTTGGAGAGTTGCCATCCTTCTCACAAGGAATTTTCTTTGCCTTCCTGCATTCAAAAGGTGAGGCAGGGGCTTCTGCTATCTCATCTGTTTATCAAAATGGCAGCAATTTCATATTTTAATGTTAATTATTGTTATGACACACAAGATAATTTGACTTGCTTCGGTAATTTATTCTTCCTTGTAATTAGATGTAGTAATTGGAAAATCTTTAAGAGTTTAACAACAGTTTCAAAGGCAAAATGGCAGGTGATGCTCCCCCCTAGCAGCACTACTAATGGGCTGGTCCTGTGTATCCACCTGGCTGTCACGTTAGCTAACCAGGGACAGGGAGCACATATAAATCATACTGGTGGCACCAAGAACCTGAGAGCATCAAGGCAGACCATTTAGCAAAGACAGCAACATGTCAACAGATGGCCGAGGCTCTTCTGAGGCAAATATGTAAAAGGCTGGATTTAAATAATTCCAGTATTGAGCCTGGACTCACAGTGCTAATGGTATTGCTTATATCCATCCTAAAGTCTCAACCCCAGAAGCCATCACGGTGCCAGAGACTAACAGCTGCAGAAGGGCCAAAGACAGACACAAGGGATGGGTTTTATCTGCTTGATGAGAATCTCACAGAAGCCTGGGCCAAAGAACAGCAGAAGTCAATTTACTGACACTATGATGCCATTTCTGGTCTCACCCCAACTCTTTCATCACATGGCCCATGGCTCTTACTAGATTTACATCCTGACAACTTCACAAGATAGGACTTTTTTTCCTGATGAATGAATATAAAAAAACCATTTAGTAAACATGTACTATGTGTCAGGCAATGTGGATACAAATAATAATAATTATTATTAATAACACTAAAATATTTATATAGTTCTTTAAGGTTTAACATGTTATCTCATTTGATCCTTACAACAAAGTGCTATTATTTTCCCCATTTCACAGCCAAGGAGACTGAAGCTAATAAGTTAAGTGACTTACCCAGGGTCATAAAGCTATTAAGCGTCTGAAGCAGGATTCAGACTCAGTTCTAGTCCCATCCAGCTGCAGAAGAGACAGTCCTTTTCTAAAGGAACTTACAGTATAATAGGAGGAAATAACACAAATAGGAGGGGAAAGGGAACAAGCATTACTAGAATACTTCCCCAACCCCTCTTAATTCTAGTGCCTTTCCTATGTTAATTATTTCCTATTTATCCTACATATGATTTGCTACATATACATATATACGTATATATGTATGTATGTGTGTATATATATGTGTATATATATATATATGTATATATATATATATATGTATGTTGTCTCCCCCATTGTAGATTCTTACCTCCTTGAGGGCAAGAACTGTCTTTTGGCTCTTACTGTAGTACCAGCTCTTAGCACTTTGCTTAGAACACAGTAGGCACTTAATAATTGTTTGTTGGTTGACTGACTCTTAAGCACCTACTATGTGCCAGGCTCTGTGCTAAACTCTTTTACAAATACCTCATTAGTGGGAGTGGGAGCCAGGGAAGGAAGTGTTAGCCTGGAAATCCCAGGGATGATGAGGAGAACAATAGTGAAACCATTTGATACACCCTTTTCAGAAGTAATGGGAGCATCGATTGAGTTACAGTTCTCAGATCCAGAAGTGGAAGACGGAGGAAAGGAAGGTAATGGGTATCAGGACAGAAGACAGGGGCAGACAAATGGTTGGTTCTGGGGACAGAGAGATATGGTGAGACCTCATCAGTCAGGACAGGATGACTAGCTTTTGGACTAGTGTATCCCCAAAAAGTCCATGTAAAAGGAAATGCCATGGTCAGACACTAACCCAAAAAAAGTATATCCAACAGGCCAGGAGTCGAGTGTGCTTATGTGGATGCCTGTATATGTCAATCAGTGGCGAATTAGCAAGCATTTATTAAGCCTCTGCTAGGTGCCAAGCACTACGCTAGTTGTTTGAGACATAAAAAGTTAAATAGTCCTTACCCTCAAGAAGCTAACATTCTATTAATATACACACATACACAAATCAATATGGGAGTTGGGAAGGATTGGGAGAGCAGATGTTATTCATTTGTTTGAAGACCAAAGTATGAATTCTAGGCTGCATTCATTTAAATTAAGATGCCAGTAGACAAAATGTAGAGTTAATTCTATATGCCATAGGTACCCAGTCCACTGCCAGAAACCAAATCATTGTTGAGAAAAATGAAGATCTAACAGAAGAAGCTACCACCTATTACTTAAAAGTGTGCTACTGTTGTCAAAGTGGGCAGAGTTCTCTTCCTCCTCTTGGACATTCAGTTTTATTGGCCTAAATCCCTTCTTTTCTGATATGAAAGGGGTCTAGAATTCTCATCCAATGAATTTCCCACTAAGCAAAGGAAGACAGTTGGGTGGTTGGGAAGGGAGTTGGACCACTTTGGTCTCCATGTTCCATCTCTCCTCTCAAGGTCTCAGAAAAGAAGGCATCTCATTCTGAACTCACCTCTCCAAGCACTCACATTTAAATAAAGAGATAATTCTAAGATGTTACAGGAAAATATCAAAGAAAACCTCTGCATTATGCTTGACAACTTTCTTCTCAAAACCATGGAGAGTCAGCTTTTTAGACAGAAGCTATTGTTAGAGTCTGGTTTCAGGCCCCAGAAAGGCTGGGCAAGGTATAGTAGCAATCAGCAGATGGCTTCTTCCTTGGGATACAGCCCTGGGTGAACAGTCACTAGTGGTCATCACCTCCTGCCAAAAAAGGTGACAAAGTAAATGGAAGACATAAGCAGCCACAAGAGAAAACCTATAGGCTTCAAACGCAGTTGAATACTACACAAAGAACGGACCTTGTTGCAAGATAAACTTCATATGGACTCTATTTGCTTCCTAGAGATAAAGTGATGACTCAAGCTAGGAAAATTACTATCATCCATCTCACATCATTCCATCCCAGGCTCAGGGAGTAGAAGCAAATTAATGGTATAGAAACAAAATGCTTTTTGCTCAAATGATAAAAGAACAACTTTCATAGACTTGTGTTACAACTGGAAGGGACTCAAGAGGTCACCCAGTCATTGGCTTCATCTTACAAACAACAAAGCTGAGGCTTGTGTTCCCTTCCCTCCAGAAGGGAAGTCACCTCACAGTTAGTGACAATACTGGCATTTGGGCTTAGGCGTCCTAACTTTTGGTCTTGCGGTAGACTAAGCTGTCAATTGTTGCTGACGTTTAACTGTGAGGCAGTGACACTCTCAAAAATCTAATGAGATAATCAACTCAATTCAGGGGACATTTATTAAGTGCCTTTTATACGTCAGGCTCTAGGAATGCAAAAACAAAAATTCCCTGTCCTCAACAAGTTTATATTCTTTAGGGAGTAAATACATATACAGACAAATAAGGAAATAGAAATAGTATGCAGAATAAGCACTGAATAGAATGGCTAAACAAATTATGGTTATATAACCATGATGGAATACTATTATGCCAAAATAAATGATGTAAAGGATGATTTGGAGAAATCCGGGAAAACTTGTATAAACTGACACAGAGTGAAACGAGTAGAACCATAACAACAATTTATATAATAACAATTATACTGCAAAGGGAAACAACTCAGGGTCTTAAGAACTCTGATCGATGTAATTTTATTTATTGTGATTGGTTAAATCACAATTCCGGAGGGACAATGATGAAACATGCTACCCAACTCCTGACAAAGACATGCATCTGTGGACATGGACAATGTGGGAATTTGTTTAACTAGGCATATTTGTCACAAAGGTTTGTTTGTTTGTTTTTCTAGTGGAGGGGAGAATGATCAGACAGAGCTACTTCTACGGGATATGGAAAACCATGACCTGTACAACTGGCTGGGGCCAACTGGTACCACCTTGTAAAAACCAATTAAAATTTTCAGTGTGAGCATTTAAAACTTAGAAATTGACAAATGGTATATGTTGGGGTTTGATCCATTCTTTTGTTGATTGTTTAGATTTCAAAAAAGGATGGAAAAATTTTTAACAATGTAGATTAAACTCAAAAGTGTGTCATGTCTACATTCTCTGGGTCTCCCCTTGCCCCCAGCTGATTGTTCAACATATACCAGCATGCTCTGCTATATGGAATAGCAAGTAGGAGAATTTGACTAAAATGTTTGTACATAAGGGCAAAAATAATACAGAATCAAAATGGAAAGATAGGTTGGAGGCATATTGTGAAGCGCTTTAAATGGCAAACAGGAGTTTTTATTTTATCTGTAAGATAACAGGGAGTTGGTGAAGGTTCCTGAGCAAGGAATCACATGGTCACAGTATTGCTTTAAAAACATCAATTTGGAGAATGACCTGGAGGAGCTGTATAGCTGTGTCCCTGCACAAATGATTGCAGACTATTATTCTTGTCTTTATTTTCTAGATTTCAGTCTCCTCCTTTGATGTCAGCTGTCAGTTTTTATAGTTGTCATATCAGAGAGTGTTGGAAGGGCTATCAATGGTCATCCAGTCAATACCTTGCACAACAAACAATCCCTCTATAAGATGTCTTGGACAATGAACAGCCAGTCTTTCTTTGAAATCTTCCAGTAATAGGGTGCTAAACTATAAATGCTAATGTACCAACATCAACAAGCACACAAAGAAATGACTTTCAGATAGAAGACAGATACGTTATACCTGTGATGTTCTTAGAAAGTTACAATAACTCTCTTTGAAGAAAGTGGTTTTCTTCTACCCTCTTATCTCACCACCCACTCGCTACTCTCTTCTGTAATGGGGAAGAAAGGCATTCTTAAAATTATGCTCAGCTTTGCTGCTGACTTCCCCTGTCCCTCTGTTGTGGAAAACTCACACCAACTCAGGATAATGGGAAATACTTGGTTACTGTATGTCACCATAACCCCTCAGTGAGACTCTAGAGGTATACTGTATGCTTATTAAAATAAAATACATAAAAATGTAGTGCCCTACTTGCTCTGTGGGAAACATTCCAGATTGTACCGTAGGAAGAATATTATTTGGAGCAACTATTATTCACACACACACACATTTTGCTGTTGTTGTTTAGTCGTTCAGTTATGTCTGACTCTTCATGACCCCATGGACCACAACACACCAGGCCCTTCTATCCTCTACTATCTCTCAAAGTCTGTCCAGGTACGTGTTCATCGTTTCCATGACACTATCCATCCATCTTTTCCTCTGCCATCTCCTTTTCCTTTTGCCTTCCATCTTTCTCAACATCAGGGTCTTCTCCAATGATCCTCAATGATCTGATGATGTAGCCAGGGTATTTAAGTTCCAGCTTTAATATTTGACTTTCCAGTGAATAGCCTGAATTAATTTCTTTAAGTATTAACTGATTTGACCTCTCTGCTGTCCAAGAGTCTTCCCCAGCATCACAATAAGAAAGCATGAATTCTGTGGTGCTCAGCTTTCCTCATAGTCCAACTCTTACAACCATACATTGCTACTGGAAAAACCATAGCTCTGCCTATACAGACCTTTGTAGGCAAGATAATATCTCTGCTTTCTAGTGTGCTATCCAGATTTGCCATAGCTTTCCTTCCAAGGAGTGTCTTTAGGTTCATTAAAAGACACATACATAGACAAAGAATTTTATCAGCTAATCTGCTGAAATTTAGGATTAATAATATACTTTCATACTAATACCATTTTGCCACAAAGAGACAGGGCCCAAGTTACAAGAGCAGATGACATCTGCAATCTTGATACTCATCACCAGTATACTAGCTAATTCACATAGATATCGTTATCACACTCATAAACCCATTTCTTTGGACAGATAAAGAAGGAAATTCTTGATTCCTGTCTCTCAGAGATGGATGTGATTGCTTCTAGTTCCTGTGTATGGAACATGATTCTGATACAACTTAGAAATCTAGAAAATAAAGAACTGAGGAAGGGAATTCTAGCCCCCAACCCCACCACTAAGGGTTTAATCATCTCTTTGAGGTTTCCTCTATAAGTTCTCCATATGAGGAAAGCATGGGAAGGAATCATGAAAATGGAGTTACAAGAATTAAGTTTGATTTTACCTAAATTAATTTACTTATTTAGTGCCATAACAATCAAACTACCAAAAAGTTATTTTGTAGAGCTTGATAAAATAACAACAAAATTCATCTAGAAGAACAAAAGATCCAAAATATCAAGAGAATTAATGAAAAGAAATGATGAGGAAGGAGGCCTAGCCATACCAGACATTAAACTGTATTATAAAGCAACAATCATCATTGATGCTGGCTAAGAAATAGAGTGGCAGATCAGTGGAATAGGTTAGGTGCACAAGATGCAGTAGTCAATGAATATAGTAAGCTACTCTTTGATAAACCCAAAGAGCCCAGCTTCTGAGACAAGAACTCACTATTTCACAAACACTGCTGGGAAAACTGGAAAATAGTATGGCAGAAATTGGGCATAGACCAATATCTTATGCCATATGCCAAAATAAAGTCAAAATGGGTTCACAACTTAGATTTAAAGGCTGATACTATAAGCAATTTGGGAGAGAAGGGAATAGTTTACCTGTCAGACTTAGGGAAAAGGGAAGAATTTATGACTAAACAAGAGATAGAGAGCATTATGAAATGCGAAATGGATAATTTTGATTACATTAAATTGAAAAGTTTTTGTACAAGCCAAGCCCATGCAAACAAGATTATGAGGGAAGCAGAAAATTGGGAAAGAATTGTTACAACTAGTATCTCTGATGAAGGCCTCATATCTAAAATATACAGGGAACTGAGTCAAATTTATAAGAACACAAGTCATTCCCCAATTGATAAATGGTCAAAGGATTTAAACAGGCAGTTTTCAGAGGAAGAAATTAAAGATATCTATAGTCATATGGAAAAATGCTCTAAATCACTATTGATTATAGAGAAATGCAAATCAAAACAACTCTCAGGTACCACATCTCTCCTGTCAGATTGGCTAACATGTCAAAACAGGAAAATGATAAATGCTAGAGAAGATATGGGGAAAATAGGAACACTATCGCATGTTGGTGGAGTTGAGAATGGATCCAACCATGCTAGAGAGCAATTTGGAACTATGCCCAAAGGGCTATAAAAATCTGCATGCCCTTTGACCCAACAATACCACTTCTCGGGCTATATCCCAAAGAGATCATACATACATCAAAGGACCCATATGCACAAAAATATTTATAGCAGCTCTTTTTTGTGATAGCAAAGAATTGAAAATCTAAGCATTGAAGTAAAAACACACTTTAATTTAAGAGCTTGCCAGCCCAGATGAGAAGATCTGAGGAGATAAGTAAAATCTCCAATACGAATATACTTAGATATTGACAAGGTTGGGGGATGAAGAAATGGATAATAAAAGGAATTCCATTTCTAAGGCAAAAGAAGAAAAAGCAGTAAAATGCATCCTGGGGGGACTGAGTCACAAAGGTGTGTGTCCTCCATATAAAGCCCTCACTGCAGTCAGACTGCTAAATTGCAAACCTCAGGGAGGTAATGTTCCTCCTCAAAGGATTAGAAAAATCCGGCTTTCCAATTTGAATTTGTTAAGAAAATAGGTAAAAAGAGGTCAACTCATCACAAGCAAGGGAGAACTCGCAGCTCTGCAGCTGGCTGTTTTAAATTAATATCCTGGAACATTAGCAGGTTAAAAAGCCCTATAAAAATGACAAGAAGAGAAGCAAATGGGGTAGAAACAACAGTGTTTACACCTTTGTAATAGAAAGGTATTACTAGAAGGATTTACAAGGTGCTAACACGACATATATCAAAGTCAAAAAGACTAGCTTTAATAAAAGATGAGGAAAGGCATTAGATATGGCAGTAAAACTGGAATACTTGCAATAACGCCATATATGTACCCACTAGATATTTCTAAACCAAGTAATCCCCCCAAACGTCACCTAAACGACCAAATTTTATTACTCTCTAAGTGGTAGTATTCCCATTAGCCTTGGACCAGAAAAGAGAGTTAATGTGGAAAAACTTGGGGTCAGAAGACTATCCTTTCAGGGTGAATGTTATACATGCTATAAAAACAGTAGAACAATCAAAAAGATGGCCCTTGACTCCAGAAGGTCCCACTTAATCAGGATATATTCTGTATAAATAGTGATCTTTTAAAAAAAAGGCGGCAAAGAGGTGTGTGGGGTTCAGGAGAAGGAAGAGAAATTGGCTCTCGTTCAAATGAAAAAATTAAGCTTGAGACGATAAAAGAGCTCATAAAGTAAGACAAGTAAATGTATTAGAATGGATCAATGTCACAGTGCCAATATTACCCATGATGCCAATATCATACCAGTGACATCCACTTCCTTAAGTTAATCATTGATGTCAGTCCTGTGCAGGTCTATGTGGGTGAAATTAACACCTAGGTTTTCCATTATTTACATAAATGGCTTGATGGCTGTTTCTAAAAATGTCATGGAACACCATTCTTCATATTGATACTAGCATCAGATTCTAGGTAAATTCACACACAGCATACATCATACTTATACTTTACATTTCCTAAGAAAATGCCCTGAGAGTTAAGGGACTTCGTAAGGGTTTTTTGGGTCCAGATTGATTCATATAATTCCCAGCATTCTTTAGAGCTGCTAACCAATGACTTCATCTGTATAGGGCTCATTCTTTCAAGCACTCTAAGATGACCTCTCCTACCCTTCTCAGACAGGAGAGGCAAAACAGAATCAAATCTAATCTACTAATTAGGTATTTCAATACCTGAAGAGGTAGGGGAGGTGAGAAGGGAAGACAGAACGAGAGAGGAGAGAAGGGGGAAGGAGAGAAGGGGAGAGGAGAGAAGGGGAGAGGAGAGAAGGAGAGAGGAGAGAAGGGGAGAGGAGAGGGCATTTGGCAGAGTGGGCAGAGGGCTGACCTTTAAGCTGAGAAGATCTGGGTTCAAGTTTCATGTCAGCCACATAATAGCTGTGTGACCTGAGCAAGTCATTAAACCTCCCAAGTATCTAAGATAGTAAATTGCAGAGAAGCAATTGCCCTGCTTTGGTTTAGGAAATTGCCTCACCTAGCAGGTCCCTAAAACAGTGAATTCACTGGTCCAGTTCCTATTCCTTTAATCTTAAAGACATGAAAAATATAATCAATGTAGTGACCAACCTTCAATGTTTGTTTTCTGAAAAAAGCACTTCATAAGCTTTAAAGTAGTATAGCAAGAAAGAAAAAGTAGGAGAAAGAGGAAGAGGAGGAGGAGGAAGAAGACAGATTGTAATGTAAGCTCCTTGACAGTAGGGGCCATTTCATTTTTGTCTTTGTATCTCCAGTGCCAGCACAGTGATTGGCACATTGTAGGGCTGTAATAAAAATTTGTTAATTGATTAAAGAAAAGGAAGGGAAGCAGCAACATCAACAGCAGCAACTTCCATGTTTATGTATATGTGTGTGTGTGTGTGTGTGTGTGTGTGTGTGTGTGTGTGTGTGTAGAGTAACTGAAACAAAATAAGTATGTAATGCATTCTTGTTGCTTGATTGATTAACTGATCGGCAATAATGGCTATGAAATGTGTATGCAAAGTCAAGACTAAAGGGGCCTAATAGGTGAGAGATCTGTCAATAGGGGTAGGACTTTCTTAGCCCAGAAAGTCTGGAGCTCACAGAGAAGAATGAATATGCTGCAGCTCCTCCCAAACCTGAACCAGGCAACAGAGATCAACAGAGAAAGAAGTTGGATGTACTTGTACTTATCGAGGCAAAGCGATATGTTCAATAAATATTTGTTCGAAAGTCAAGTCTGACTCCCACCCAGGGCTCTACTTCTGAGACCCGTGTTTGCCACACAATGCCCTCCCTTAAGATAGGTGAAAAATCCTAACACCAAATACTGGTACTGGATAAAGGAAGGTAGAGTAAGTATGCAATAAGTAAAGATTCAAAGCCTTGTACGGGTAAAGAACCATTGACAATGGGACAGGAGGAGAGAGAAAAATCTGGACCAAAAGTGGAAATGGAATGTACACAAGTCTCCCCTCCCATCACCCCCAAAGGATGCCTGGTGGGAATCACATGGAAAACACCAACATTAAAAAATGCAGATGAAGAAGTTTTCTATGCTTCCCTTGTAAAAAAAAAAAAAACTACACCTAACCATGCAAATATCAGCATGGAAACTGTTAAATATTTTGCTTGAAAATATTTCTTGAGTAAGTTCATGGTAAATGGGCCATTCGCCCTTAAGCGGAACTCTGAGCTCCTATTCATCCTTCCTGAAACAAATATAGTTAAATTCATTTCTTTGAGTAGACAAGTACTTGTGAAATGGGGAAAAAAATTCTTTGTGGCCATCCCTTGGAGGTGGATGCAAACTTGAGGAGAAAAGATGAAAGTAAATTCAACAGAGCATTTCATGTGCTTTTTTTAGGCTGTCATGGCAGCATTGCCAGTAAGCAGCAATCTATAATATGCTCCCTGTTGTCCCTTTCAAAAAAAACCCTAAAATTCCCTCTCACTTTATTGCCAAAAAGAAAACATTTCACTTGAAGGGAAATTTCCTCCATATCTACAGACCAAGATAAATAAACCAGTTGGTTACGAAGAAAGTATTAGGGAAAGATGTCCAACAAGGTGGAAAATCTGTTCAGAAAAGAAAAACATACAGAAGAGTTTAACATCTCACAACGATGAAAGTCAATTACGATGGTTTTACTGATATTTCAGAAGTTTCGTAGAGGGAAATGTGGGGATGTTACATGTAGAGGACTTGGATAACATACAATCAAACCCTTGTGAATTAAATTGCTTGTGGCTTTTAAACATTAATAAGTGTAGCCTACACAAAACACTCTATTCTTGATCCATTGAAATATATATGCCCTTTTATTTAAATTTTTTAAAAAACCCAAATATCTAATTGTGGATACTCTTTTCATAAGCCACCTAGGTCTATCTCTCACTAAGAATTTTAAAGAGAAGCTATTTGCTCCTGAATCAATTCTCTCATTTTAAATAATAAATGAGGGTATCTCTCTACCTTTTGGCGTCATTTATATCTGCCTCTTTTTTTCTGGGAATCAAAACCATTTTTCTATTCAACTCACACACGATTCACATTTGTTTGTGCCAAAAGCATAAACCTTACATTACAGGCTATTTGTTACTGAAAAAATGAATTTTAAAATTAATGAAGACAAGAAACTAATGAAAAAGTATTTCACTTCCAAGAAATTTGAAAATGTTAAGTAAAACTAACCTGGAATGAACATGGTTTCATGATAATAGACTGGGTGGAAACTTTCTAATGCAGCAGAACTAGGAAATAAGGAAATTATTACAGTAAGAAAACCATAATCTAACATAAACTGTAATTTACTATTTTTAAAAATAATGATACATATACTAAAATATAAAACAATTAGTAACTGATCCCACACCAGCTACCTATTCAAACTCCATATGTTTGTTATAAGGAACGCCCTATTTTAAACTTTAAAGTGCTTTATAAATGCAACATGTTACTACTAAGTCCTTCTCTTCATCCTCCACAGTGAGATTCATAACATTAGGCTTTATTCATTCCCAAACCTTTCCCTTTTTTCATGTACTTTCCCTGACCTGAAGTGCCCTACTGCAAGGTTTTTTGATGCGTTTGTCAAAGATCCCTTTGGCTTTTTTGTAAAGCCTTTGGATACCCCCTCAGAATAATGTTTTAACACGTATAAACCAAAATGCATAGGACTACAAAGGAGAAATACTGAAATGCAGTTTTCAAAATTTATTTGAACACAAGTGCACAGATCTCAAGTAAAAATCCCTGCCCTAGACCCTCTTCTCCATGTTGGGATCATAGAGGGACCTCAGAGGCCATCTACTCCAACCCCCTTATTTTATAAATAAGGACTGAGGGGTCAAGTGACCAGGTTCACACAGGTAGTATCTGAGGAAGGTATGCTACTGTTAAAGGTTTAATATACTGGCTCTCCATAAAAATTAAATACACACACACACACACACACACACACTTGCACACACACGAGATACACTTTTAAGTACAATCTCTATTATTAACATTTTCTCTATTACTTTCTTAAGCCTAGACAATCAACAAAACAATAAATCAAACCCTGATTTATAGCCTTTGATGACTGCCAAAGTGTAAATGTTCATGCTGAAAATATAACAATCCAGCACACCTCTGGTCAGGGGTGCAATTTGAACTCAGGTCTCATTTGCTTCATAAAACCTGTCCAAGTCACTCCATTCCACACTAATCTCTCCTTTCTATAAAACAGCTCTTTATTGTACCCTGCAGCAAATCATCACTGAGTGTATGGACTCGTATTATTCTTCCAGTTGTTTCATGCGCATCATTTGGGTCTTCCCCAATTAACAGTAAGGCTCTTAAGAGCAGCCATATCTTCTATTCCTTTTGTATCACTCAGGATACCCAATTATGACAGTAGTGGGCTCATAGTAGGCTGTTAATACCTATTAACTTGCCTACATATCACAACACAAAACTTCCATAGCTGCTCTCTCTAGTCATGATCCTAATGGGGCAGGAGGGAGTGAAAATTCAGGGCTAAAGATGGAATCTTTGGGCAGGTATGTGGCAAAGTGGATAGAACATCGGCTCTAGAGTCAGGAGGACCTGAGTTCAAATTAGGCCTCAGACACTTGACACTATTAGCTGCGTTACCCTGGGCAAGTCACTTAACTCCGGCTGCCTAGCCAAAAAAAAATTGGCACCAGAATCTGCCTCACCTCCACCCCTTCACCCCCAGCAATGTCCCAAAAGATGCCTGGAGGGAAGCATGCAGAAAACCCAAACACTAATAAAGGCAGCTGGTAGAGCTTACTGCATTTCTCTTCTAAGAGAACTATAATCACCCACAGAAACTTTTAAATGCCTGGAATGAAAATATTTCTTGAGTCAGCTCAAGCTTAAATGATCCATTTGCTCTAAAGGGACCTCTGGGTTCTTATTAATCTTTCCTGAAACAAACATGGTTATTTTTATTTCTTCACAAATGTATTTACTCTAGCCCAGTGGAACCTCTAGACCAGTCAGAAGGGAAGACCTGAGAAAAATTCCAACTTCAGACCTTTATTAACTCTGTGATCCTGATCAAATCACTTAACTTCTGTTTGCCTCAGTTCCCTCACACTGTAAAGCAACCTCACAGGGTTGTTTTAAGGATTAAATAAGACAAAATTTGTAAAAAGCACAATGTCTGGAACATAGGGATAAATGGGGATGAGGCCTAGACCCATGATTTTATTGTTATAGAGAACTCTGGACTGAGCAAATTCCTTACTGCTGCAGGCCAGCATCTTGTCTGCAACTTATTTTAGAAAGTTGCCTTGAGCACTGAGGTTCAATGACTGGTCCAGGGTCACACAGCCGACTCGTTTCAAAGAAGGCACTTATACTCAGGTCTTCCTAGCTCTGAGGCCACCTTTCAATCCAAAACACCACCCTGCTCCTGAATGGCATGGGACCTGGCAGCCAAGAAGACCTGAGTTTGAATCCTGCGTCTGAAAAATCACTGTGCGTCCTTTTAGTCTTTTCTGAACCTTGGTTTCCTTTTTCTATACACTGGGGAGAATAATGCAGTCTTGTTCACAATAAGCACTTTGTAATACAACTCTATATTCACTTTTAGGCTGAATGCCTGACTCTGTGGACTTTCTCTACCACGCCACAGACATTTGTTCATTCTGCAGGTTCAACCTACTCCTTGACTTCTCACAATAGAGGTTCCTGCTGCCCCGTGGCCTCTTCCACTGATTTGCTGGTTCTTTCTAGAGTCTCCACTTTAAGGAGGATCCCCAGGCCAGTCACATCATTCCTCTCAGGCTGCATCCCTGACTTTCCCAGACTTTGTCTACAATGCCCCAGCACATATTACCGTCATCCCCCCCCCCTCCCTTTTCAGGTCCCTTTTATGTGTTGTCTTCTCTCATCAGAATGGAAGCTCCTTGAGGGCAGGGGTGGTCTTTTCTTTCTGCTTGTATTTATATTCCCTGCCTTAGCACAGGGCTAGCACACAATGAAGTATTTAATAAATGTTTGCTGATGTGACTTGGCTCAATAAATATTTGATCAACTGAATTGAGGAAAAAAGGAATGGAAAGGATGCTGCAAGTAAGATGAAAGCATGCACCACAGCTTTGGGGGGTGTTTTAGAAGAGTATTGTAGGGTAAGGAAATTATCCCAAATCCTTTGTGTTTCTCTGGGAGACTATAGAAACCACTCTAGCACAAATGGGTGGAGAAATTCACTTAGCGTTGCTGTCTTTTTCTGTAAAGCTGCCAGACATCTCAAGGGACAAAGCAAAGAAAACGTGGAATACAACCTCTGGTTTATTGGCATGTATACCATGGAAGCACTTTGTGGTTTTAAGACAAATTGAACTCTCATTCCCTGCTGCTTTGAAGGCCAAATGACTGAAATCAAAGCTCTCAATTATGGTAAACGGGGAATCCTGTCAGTCAGTGGAGTCAGTTAGTGGAGCCAAACAGCAGGGGAGTGTATATCTCTTGACAACAGCAAGTCTGTTTTCTTGTTACTTCTTTCCTACTTTCTTCCTTTTCTTTTAAGTAAAAAAAATAAATAAATACATGGAGGCTGTGGATTGGGGTTTGGAGGAGGGAAGAGGAGGGACACATTACCAGAAATATGGCTTTGCTTTTTGTTGAGCTAAAACTCATTTTATTTCGAGAATTACAAAGCCGCTGGTGTGAATCCATCTTTCCCTGTAAGGACTATTGGGATGAGACAGAAAAGCAACATCATCACATGCAAATATTTTCACAGATTTTAGGTGAATACTAAATCAATCAACAAACATAACCAAGTATAACACGTGTAAAGATCCCTCCGGAAAAAAATTTTCAAAATTAGAAATACATTCATTTAAAATTTTATTCTAAAGGGATTTGGGTTCCCTGACTACTGGTACTGAGAGATTTAGATATTTCCAGAGACCCAATGACAGTCAAAACTATTTGGAGGAATGGAGGGAAGGAGGGAAAAGCAAGTAAAAAGTGGGTAGAAGGTAAAAATTATAAGTTGGGGACTAGGAAATTCTAGCCCCTTTATTTCTTCCATAAAAAGCAATGAGTATTATAATAGCTAAAGCAAATATTTGCTAATAATTCTTGGGTAAATGAGCATAAGAAGAGCTCTGAATGGTAACGCCAAATCGATGGTGGTTTTTTGCTTTATGTTTTTGTTTTTGTCTTTTTCATTCAATAGTTACTTTTGAAACACCTACGATTTTGCCGCTCCAGGTTCTGGAGTAGACACAAAGACAAGGTTGATATCTTCATGGAACTTGCCATTTGATAGAAAGAAATAGGATATATACAAAAATAGATAATTGCATTAAAATATGCAATAATTATAGTTCAAAATGGAACATTAAATTGTATAAGAAGGGTTAAAAAGGATATGCAATGTCAAGGGAAGCTCAAATCATTTCCAGACTTTGAGGGGAGTAGGAATCATGGAAGTCTTCCCAGAAAAGGTGGCATTTGAGCTTGAGGGAAAGAGATGGGAGAGAAAGATTTCCAGGCCTGGGATTTTTCATAAGTAGAAGCCACTGAGTGTAGAAAGCAATGACCTTGAAAAAAAGAGATAGCAAATAGTCCGATGTAGCTAGAACATGGGCACACTGGAAAAAGCTTTGGGCCTAGAGTCAGGAAGACTCATCTTCATGAGTTCAAATATGGCCTCTGACATTTTCTAGCTGTGTGACCTTGGACAAGTCACTTAACCCTGTTGGCCTCAGTTTCCTTATCCAATGAGCTGGAGAAAGAAATGGCAAACCATTCCAGTACCTTTGCCAAAAACACCCATAAAGAGTAGGACACAACTGAACCAACAGATAAACAACAACGGTTAGAATATGGCGTGTTTGGAGAAGGTTAAAAAGTAAGAAAAAACTAGAGGGGGAAAAAGAGGAATCAATACATGGAGAACCTTGAAAGGCAGGCTGGTGATTTTGGACTTTTGATGGACAATAGGGAATCACTGAAAAGAGAAGCATAACAAGTCTCTGAAGGGCTCTCTTGTAGAGAAGTGCATGTTTGGCCTCAGAGAGCAAATCAAGAGCGTTAAGGATGGAAGTTGTAAAGGAACAAATGAATGTCTGATGTCAAGAGAAACTTCCTGAGAATTACAACAGTCTAAAAGTGGAATGGGGCAGCTTTAGGAGAGATAGATCCATAGATCTCTCTCATTGGACACCTCCAATAAGAGGCTGAAAAGCTACTGTTGTAGGCGGAATTCTTTTAAGACATGTATGGATTACATTAGAATGTGGATGGGATCTCTTCCAGCTCACAAATCTTGTGAGCCTGAGGCACATGATCAGATCTCTTCACATTTATATCTCTTTCTACAGTCTCTCACTTAGTGACTCTATTTAACTCCCACAAGTATAATGATCATTTCTATGCAGGTGATTCCCAAAACTGTCTATAT
Organism: Phalanger gymnotis; assembly: GCA_028646595.1. Classification (NCBI taxonomy): domain Eukaryota; kingdom Metazoa; phylum Chordata; class Mammalia; order Diprotodontia; family Phalangeridae; genus Phalanger; species Phalanger gymnotis. The sequence continues at coordinate 231,081,282 of CM053626.1, forward strand.
ATCCAGTCCTAGTCTGTAGCCTGAATACATGTTTCACCCCACCCATATTCTTCAATAGAATGTAAGCTCCTTGAGGACATGTATTGTTTCATTTTTGTCCTTTTATCCACAGTGCCTAGCACATAAGAAATGCTTATTAGTTGGTTGACTGATTCAATACTTAAAGGATTTGTGGTTCTGTAAGCATGGTTACTCCCTCCACCAATGAAAATTATAACTCTCTTACAATTTTTATTAGCTGGTCTTTAGGGCCTTGCAGCAGCTGAAAAATTCATAGTCCTACATCCTAATTGGCAATGAATTTCTTAGAATTTAGTTAGACTGGTCCTCAGACAACAGGCAGATGTTCCAAAGGACTGAGCCACAGAAAAGCAAAGAGGAATTTGAGAAATATTGCAACTTTGAGGATCCAAGCATTAGTGGCAGCATGAATGGTAGTCCAATCACAGAAATTACAAAGTTAAAAGGAAGATAGGTTTTGGGCAGAAGTTGACAAGTTTCACTTCTATTACAGTGAATTATGAGATGTTTCTGGGCATCCAAGAAGAACTATCCAGTAGGCAATGGGGAATGATCATCTGGACCACGGAAAAGAAATCATTTCTAGAGTTGGAGATGTTTGAGATCCATTTACATATAGGTTATAATAGTGATAATAGCTAATATTTAGATAACTCTTTAAGGCTGGCAGAATGCTTTCCATGTTATCTCATGTGACCCCCTGGGAAGTAGATGCTATTATTATCCCAATTTTGCAGATCAGAAAACTGAGGCAAACAGAGGTGAAGTCACTTGTCCGGGGTCATACAGTTAGCAAGTATCTAAGGCAAAATTAGAATTTGGGTCTTCTTTACTCCTAATCCAACAGTCTATTCACTAAGCTGCCTAGCTGCAATAGATGAAGTTGCAGAAATGGGTGAGATTACCAAGGGAGAGATTGTATTCATAGAATCACTGAAGAGTGAAGATAGAAAGGACCTTAAGTTTCTTCATCTGACACTTTTTACAAATGAAAGGAAGTCAAAGTCCCAGGAAAGGGAAAAGGAGTTTTCCAAGGTCTCACAAACATCGGTAGCAGAGATGAGATTTAAAACCAGGTCTTTCGACTTCAAATCCAGAGGGTATTTTCTTCCTCATACCACATTTGAAATAAAATGCGCCTGAGACCACAGACGATGACAGATGCTCGTTTGAAAAATCAATTGAGGTTGAAAACAAAAGAGCTGGAACAAAACATTACAACAAGAAGATGAAAAATGTCATTAAATTGTTCTTGTTTCATTATAATTTGTTTTAATTTTGGTAAATGTGAGAGAATGCAATATTTCTCTTGAATGGTATTAAAGTGTACTTGATCCTTCATAATTTGTTTTAATTCTGGCAAATATGAAATAGATAAAAGTAATATGGTATGGCTGGATAGAAGACTGGCTTCATAGTGAAGACCTGGGTTCACATATGCTCTATCACACATCATGGTCAAAAGGGAGAGAGGGAAGGAAGGAAGGAAACAAGTATTTATTAAGCACTTACTACTATGCACTAAACACTTGGGATAGAGTTTTGGCCCTGGAGTCAGGAAGACTCATCTTTGTAAGTTCAAATCTGGCCTCAGACACTGACTAGCTATGTGACCCTGTTTGCCTCGGTTTTCTCATCTGTAAAATGAGCTGGAGAAGGAAATGGAAAACTACTTCTGTATCTTTGCCAAGAAAACCCCAAATGGGGTCACAAAGAATCAGACATGATTGGAAACAATTGAACAGAAGAGTACTGTCTAGACCAATGCAAGGAAAAAGAGAGATAGTCCCTGCCCTCAAGGGGCTTACAGCCCAATGGATGGAAACAACTTAGAAAAGGGAGATGAAAAAATGGTGGAGAGGGATGAAGGTATGATTCCGAAGTTCAGAAAAAGTTAGGAACAAGGCCAGGATGAGAATGAAGGTAGGTTGGTCTTGACCCCGCCACAAAATGGAGGTTCCAGGAAGAACTCACTAGGTGAAGTGGACCTTGCAGAGGGATGTTTCCATGGTGAGTGGGTCACAGAGGTGGGTAGGCTAGACCAGGGTAAGAAGGCCTCAGGTACTGAGGAAAGTTCCAGGATGAGCTAGCAATACAGAGGGGATGGTCTCAAAATCCAGGGGAAGTCATAAACAGGGCTGGGAGTAGAACAAGGTGACTTCCTTTGTGTAAATCACTTAACCTCTCAATGTCCCCAGGTAATTCAATGAAACCATAAGTTGCAGACCAATTGTTGATCCATATCTCCAATATGGGGTAAATGAAATGACTTTACATTGTATACATACTTTCCACTGCCCATAATCGTCTGCAAACTGATAAAGCCTCTTCAAATTGACTTTCAGCCGTCTAATGAAAAGATTCTTCACCTCTACCTTTGAATATACTGAATTAGTTCAGGAAGCAGCCAATGAGGATGTACTAGAGGAGAAAGTGCACATCACTGCAACTTTGGTAATTCTGTTCTCCAAGCATTTAAATGCATGTGATATCAGCTGTAGGGGGAGAGGGAGAACCCAAGCAGTACTCAACAAAAACCAGAGAGATTTCACTTCAAATTACCACAAGTGGTAAAGGGCAGACGGTTGTGGTTCACACACTTTCCTGGCCATAAATCATTCAGGTCCACTATTCCTATTGCTAGGCCCATTGACAATGGTCTTGTCCAAGACTGCTACCTCCACACATCATTTCCCTGATGGCTTCCGTAGTGTGCCATGAAAAATGACAGGATTTTAGACTAAGAATTAAAAATCAACTTCTTGCTTTATCACTAACCTCTTGGCAAGTTAAAGGACATATCTATGTCGAAATATATGAAGGAATTTAATTTTTAGAGCGTTTCCAAGTTTCTTTCACTGATATATCAAAAGAAATCAAGATCAAAAGAAGAATTACAAATAGAAATGAAGGTTAGTGAGATACATCTGAATACATAATGCCATACCCCGTCTAAGTCAAATAATATTTGGTTCTGCAAAAACACAATTTTAGGTGAAACGACAGCTCAAAAAAGTGTGGGAGAGGGGAAGAGGAAGAAGTTGATGAGGACTTCAGGCTCCCCTGCTCTCTATGGGCAGGAACTATATTGCTCTGGGGAGTTAGAGCAAGTGTTTACTTTCATAATTAGTATAGCATCATAGATTTAGAGCTAGAAGGGAACCGTAGTCTAGGAACTGACCACAAACAAAGAGCACTTCCTGATCCAGACTCTCTGTGAACAAGGGGTAGGCTATTCCAGGAAAGGAATATACTTCTATGGACTTCATTCCTGCCAAGGAGAGGAAGTCCTAAAGGGGACACCGGGAAACTACCACCAGATTTGTCTAGGGAGAAGAAATTGCTTGTCTTGAACCAGGAAAATTCTCCAAGAAAACTAAGTCCAATGCAGAGAAAGAACTATGGAGTTGGAATGCAGAGAGAAGCAGATTCTTTTCTCTTTTGTTTTGTTTTCTTTCTCGTGGTTTGTCCCATTCATTATAATTCTTCTACATAAAATGACTAATGTGAAAAGGTGTTTAATAGGAATGTATGTATAGATCCCATATCAGATTGCATGCTGTCTTGGGGAAGGAAGGAGGGAGGGAGAAAAAATCTAAAATTTATGGAAGTAAATATTGAAAACTGAAAATAAATAAATTAATAAATTGGGGGAAAAAAGAAAACTGAGTCTTTATTCTCTTTTCTAGTCCTTCCTCTCCTCCCCACCTCCACAAACCGTACCTCCCACTCACCACCTACCTGCCCCACACAAACCAAACAGGGAGGAAAACAGAGTTTGTATTAAACAGGTACTTTCAAGGCAGAAAAAGGTCTCCAGGGCACTGTATCCCTATCCATTGCTTATTTCCAAAGAGTAATTGTATCAGGAGATAGGGCTACCTGTCTTCCCACACTATTGTCTTCCAGCAGCCTAAGATTCTACTCACTCCCTTATTCTCTCCAGGAGTCTACCTTCAATCAATCAATAAGCATTTATTAAATATCTACTATGTGTCAGACACTATGTTGGGCACTAGGCATAACAAATACAAAAAGAAGCAGTCCCTAGGCTTATATTCTATCAGAGGAAACAACACATATATGTAAATATATGTAAACATATATGCATCTATAGTTATGAGTATGTATATATACACATATGTATAAATATATACAAATATACACACCAATATATGCTCTATATAGCACATGTATATAATATATACATATATAGGATATATACAATACGTACAAATAAATATATGCTCTCTATGTGTCACATACAGAATACAAAGTAGTTAAATGCAAGGTAATTAAGTACTAGCAGTTGAGTGAATCAGGAAAGGTTTTGTTTATAAAGTGATGTGTATCTTGGAAGATGAAGATTCTATGAACTACGGGTGAAGAGGAGGACACTTGCACATGGAGACCCAGCAGTCCAAAGACACAGAAAAAATAAAAGCAAGAATTGGGTGTGAGGAACAGAGAAAAGACTGGACTATGGAGTAGAAAGGGGAATAACTAGAGAGAGAGAGACCTTGGGGACAAGATGTGAAAATCTACAAATGCCAAACAGAGGAGTTTATATTTTATCATAGAGGTAATCAGGAACAACTGGAGTTTGTAGAGCAGGGAAGTGACATAGTCAAAATTGCATTTATGGACAATTACTTTGGCAGACATGTGAAGGATGGATTGGAGTGGGGACAGATATGAGATGAAAAAATCAATTAGGAAGCCATTAAAACAGTGCAGGTGAGTGGTGATGGAAGTCTGAACTAAGGCAATGGCTGAATGAGTAAAGAAAGAATAGGCTGAGAAAGGTGTTTGGAGGTAGAAACAGCAAGACTTGACAACTAATTCCATATGTGACATGGAGAGCAGAAGTCAGGAATTGAGCATAAAACCATGGTTACAAACCTGGCAGACTGGAAAAATGATGATGCTTTCAAAAGATATGGGGAAGTTTGAAAGAGCTGTGAGTCTGAGATAGAAATAATGAGATATTTTGGACATGTTGAATTTGAGATGTCTCCAGGAAATATAGCTTGAAATGTCCAACAGGAAGGTGGTAATATGGAACCAAACCTAGGAGGAGAGATCGTGGCTGAATATATCAGCATGGAAACATCTATATGAAAATGAGACTTAAACCCCTTTAAATGACACTTAAAGCTTATAAAGGGAGAGGGAAGGAAGGGGGGGGGTGGACAGACAAGAGTAGAGGACCAGTAAAAAGCCTTCCAGAATAAGTACAATTAGATGACATGATATGCAAGATAAGTCAATGGAAAAGACTAAATCCTCAGATATGTGGGTGGACAGCCAGGAGAAAATAATATGGAAGTACACAAAGCCTTCCTAATGCAGAAATGTTAAGAACGGATTTTTAAATTATCTTAACCTAAAGCCCTTGGATAAATCGGAAAGAGAAACCTTATGAGTACTTTTTAAAAAATATCAATTCTAAAACATTGCCTTGCTCCCCTCCCTAATCAGCTCAGGAAGGTCTCCTCTCTGGAAAAAATTAGGGTGGCATCAGAACTGGGCAAGGGTCCTTTGAATGGTTCACCTTGACTGTACCAGGTTAATGATCAGAAATAAAAAGTCTATTTGATTATTTCAGTTTATGGAAGTTAGGGCAGTACTGATCAGCTGGAAAGAAAAAACCTTGAAGAGTTGAATCATTTCAGGAAAATTATTCTCTAAGAGTAAGTGAAAAGTTAAATGACTATAGTTCGGTTTAATGACACAGACAGTTAACTGAACTGTTGCCTGAACTCTAGACCCTTGCTCAGTCTTGACTGTGCAATAGTCTTTGTTCAAGAACTGAACTATAAATGATTGCTTCATAATGTCATGTGATGGAGAAATGCCCTAGTGTATGAGGAGAGTGTCAGATTAGACATTCTTCCCTCTACACTATAAAAATGCATGTATTACAATAATCTACATATAATTTCTTCTGACAAGATTGTAATTTTTTTTTCTTTTAACAGTGGTGTCGCAAAAATCCAGAGAGGAAAGAATATTCAGTCCATTGTACATATTAGGCCCCTAATAATGGTGGATGGATAAATTTCTTTCCTAATTCAACATCACCTGGTTTTATATCACCAGCTATAATTAGGAGAATAATATAGTGAATGAACAAGCTTCATATGAGGATACCATATTTTGCAGAGTGAGTCTTTGAAATGGAAATGTCAATGTAAAATTTTCATATCTAAAAGTCAAATTTAATCTTATAAAATAATATTTTTTCTTATTAAAAAAGAGCAATCGGGGCAGTTAGGTGGCGCAGTGAGTAGAGCACCGACCCTGGAGTCAAGAGGACCTGAATTCAAACTTGACCTCAGATGCTTGACACTGGTACTAGCTGTGTGATCTTGGGCAAGTCACTTAATCCCAATTGCTCTGCCTAAAAAAAACCCCAAAATAAAAAAGAGCACTCAGAAGAACACAGAGATCGACAGAACCAAATGCCGCAAAGAGGGTAAAGGAGAATGAAGATTTAGGGGGAAAAAAACAACAAACCATCTGATATGACAATTTTAAGATCATTGATAAACTTAGAGTTGTTACAGTAAATAGATAAGTTCAGATTACAAAGGGCTGTGGAGTAAGTGCAAATAAAGAAAGTGGAGGCAAGGAATGCAGGTTTTTTTTTCCTAAAAGTTTGGCTGAGAAAGGGAGGAGAGATAGAGGAGGATAACTGGAGGAGATGGTGGAATTTAACAAAGGTCTTTAAGGCTAGGGGAAAGTGTGTTTGAAAGCAGAAGAGAAGGAATCAGCAGATAGGAGAGACTGAATAGTAGAGTGAGAGGGTATGATTGAGAGGGTAATCTGATGAAGACAGGAATAGATAGAATCGAAGGCACATAAAGAGGAACTGGTCTTGTCAAGAGTAAGGGTCACTTTCTTATCAGAGACTGGAGAAATGGAAGAGTGACGGATTATGTCAAAGGGTTCCGAGATCAAGAGAAAGGGAGAAGATGGAGTTCATAGAAAACAGCCCCCACTTTCTCAGCAAAGTAGGAGGTGTAAGAGCGGAGGACGTAGAAGACATCTAGTATGATCTCCCAAGCCCTATCTTTTGGAAGGTCCTACCCAACCAAAATAGGAGCTTTATGGGGAGGAGAGAAGATTTAGAATAGCTTCAGCAGGGAGTGATAGGCAATCAATTAGTAAAGAATAGAAGGATTGCCTTGGCTCAGTGAGGGCCCAGATGAGATATTTATCATGTATGCAGTCAATAGACTTGAATGATTTCTTCCAGTTCTGCTCATCGGCAGGTTAGCAAGAGCAGAGGGAGGGATGATGGCAGTAATTGAAGGCAACAGGACAAATAAGGGGGCAAAGAATTGACAAGTACAAAACAATGTAAACTCTAACCAACAAGGGACTTCAGCTAATATAAGACTATGACCACAATCTCTAGACTGCTAAGAGGAGAAAGAACAAAGTCCAAACTGCCATATGCTAGTTTCTTCTTGAAAAATAGGAGACAGAAAGATTTGGGTTCCATACCCATGTTATACTCTTTATGTGACCTTGGGCAAGTCATTGCATCTTTCTGAGATTGAAAGCCCCAGTTTTCTTATCTATAAAATGGAAATAAAAATACCTTCTCCACCTATGTTAAAGGATTTCTATGAGGCTCTGGTAATAGTACATTCAAAAAAGCCTTTTGCAAACTATAAAATGAAATACAAATGGGAGAATTTTTTTCGCAAAGTATGGTTGAGAAGATTACATCTAGAAATTAATTATAAAATTGTAGATACACATGGGAAAATGAACATATCTAGTTCTGTGCAACATATAAAAGAGCTTGAACACTGCTGCAGCTTCCTATTTAACAAGTTTCTTTAGCAAATATCACATGACAAAACAAACAGAAGTCTGAAATTATGCTACCTGTGTCCTAGATGTTTGAAAGTAATGTTCTTTAATGATAATTTCAAATAGGATGCAAAAGAAGAATCAAATTATCTATCATTACACATATTTAATATGATTAAATATTAGGTTAAAATTCATTTGGATCTAGCTATTAATAAATTAAAGGATGAATTTGAGATTAGCTCTCTCCAGAGAGAGAAAGAAAAACAAATGTTGCTAGCTCATTCTAAATTCCTGACAGAAAGACTGTGTTTACTGCTTCTGAAAATAGAAAATGTGAAGTCACAATTCAAAAAAAAAAATATTGTTACAAAGGAGATTTTTCCAACAGGTGATGAAAGTTTTAAAGTCATAAATCTAGAAACTAGTTTAGGATGTCAAATCAATAATATCAGATAAGAACAGAATTTGCTGAAAAGAACTGAAAAAATATTCTTAAAAGGAGAGATTCCCCTCTCCCAGCCCCACCCCACCCCCCATTCATCATCCTGGTTGTGTTCAGTAAACCATGTTAAAATTCTCTCTGCCTCTCTCTCTCTCTCTCAGCTTCCATCTGCCTATTTATCTCTCAATCTATCTTGTTTATTAGAAATATTCATGTGAGCAAAAGCATAAATTACACTATTTATTTGCTGTTTGATTTGTTTTGTGAACCCATCATTGAAATCTGAAATATGATTACTAAAATGTGGTAATGAACTGAGTCATGTGGAGTAAGAATATTCATGTATGAAATAAGGAAAGATCTTTTAAAAAACAAGGTAGAAAAAGACTATAGGAAAAAAGTAGCAAATATATGTTGAAAACAGCAATATGAAACAGTGAAAATTTCTCTTTTCTCCACAAAAAAAGAAACTAACGCTGCAGATGATTCTTGCTTTAAAAGTGGGATGAAGTAGTTAATGTTTAGGGGTTGCTTTGAAGACATCCTAGTGTCCTGCACAATGCCTGAGATATAACAGGCTTTGGGACCCTGAGCTTTGTTCCCACCCAGAACTGGATCACTACTGCCACTTCCTGACCATTTTCAAAGCATATCACTACAGGCATACCGTCACATCCCACCCTTTCCAACCCTGTCACTATGGGCATACCTGTCATACCCCTTGTTTTCCAACTCTCACTCTCCTTTGCATGACATCTTCCCCTAACAGAATATAAACTTCTTGAGGACATGGAAAGTCTTATTTGCTTTAATATCCCTAGCATTTAGCTTGGTGTCTGGCACAAAATAAGTCTTTAATAAATGCTTTTTCAATGGGTAATTCATGGACTAATGCTTGTTGACTGGTTTTTTATTTATAATACATAGGTGTGGTGTATACATATACTGATGTATATTTTAAAATATTCAGTCATAAAATCATAGATCTAGAAATGGAAGGGACATTAGCAGTCGTCTGTTCTCACTTGGTCATTTTATTTTATAAATGAGGAAAGTGAGCCCAAGGTCATATAGGAAGTGCAAGAACCAGGATTCTAGTTCAGTTCCTTGGCTCAAAATTGAATATTTCCTCCATTATACCTCTTCCCTTCATGAAAACAAAATGAAAACTAATGATACAATTATTGAAAATGATAATTAAAATAACTAGAAATGGTATGTCTGTAATTGATAGATATTAAAAACCATGAAATACTATTTTAATAATTCTCATATTGATTCCTAGGAGTTCATTAACCAGAGTTAAATAGTTATACAAGTAGACAAGCAGGAATCTCCTTGCATCTACAGAGGCCTTTCCTAGAATAGATCTAGCCACCTCCAATTTCCCTTCTAGGACTATGGGAAGAGTCTAGGACTACAACATGCAACATAAAAAAGATTTTTCACAAATTCACTCATTGCTAGAAGTAGAGGAGATTTTGGAGATCATCTGGTTCATTATCTTCCCTCATGAAAAATACATGTCACTTCCAAAGCTGTCTTGTTTGTTTGTTTTTTCTGTTATCTTCTGTGCATTTAAAAAAAATTTCTATGACACCCTCTCTTCTTTCTTTTCCTTTTGTCAATCCAACTGCCAGCTCCCCTATTCTTCTTACCCGCCTCTCCAAGTGGAAAAAGAAAAAGAAAACCCTTGTAATAAATATGTAGTTAAGCAAAACAAATTTCTACATTGGCTATGTCTGATTATGCACCCATTATGCATCTTAAGTCAATCAGTTCTCTGTCAAGAGGTAAGTAGAATGCTTTATCATCAATCCTTTGGAGTTGTGGTTAGACATTGCATTAATCAGAGTTTTTAAGTGTTTTGAAGCTCTTTTACTTTAATGATATTATTGTATAAATTGTTATCCTGGTTCTGTCACTTTACTGTATATCAGTTCATAGAAATCTTCTAAGGTTTCTCTAAAACTATCCCTTTCATCATGTCTTACAGCATAAAAACCTTACATTATATTCATATACTATAATTTCTCCAGCCATTCCCCACTTGATGGGTACCACCATAGTCTCTAGTCCTTTGACATTAGAAAAAAAAGCTTCTATAAATATTTTTGTATACGTGGGTCCCTTTTTCTCTTTCTTTGATCTCTTTGGTGATATAGACCTGGTTGTAATATCAGTAAGTTAAAAGATATGCAGAGTTTTGTGAATTAGGGAGCATAGATCCAAATTGTTTTTCGGAATGGATGGACCAATTCACAGTTCAGCAATAGTGCATGAGTGTGCCTGATTATTCAGGAGGGATTTGAACCCAGGTCTTCCTCTGACCTGACTCCAAGTCCAGAATTCTATCCACTCTGCTACATAGATATCTCTATCACAACTCTCCCAAACCTACTTCTTCCTCACAGCAGCAACCACATTCTCAGTAAAAGTGAGGCCTAGAGCAGGCAGACAACTGCATTAATATCATTTATTCACTATAGTCATTCATTTTATTCACTGATGAACTCCCCATGACTCCATACACCACCCCTAGCGAGAAAACAAATTCCCTGTCAAAACTGTAATCAATTCTCTCCCTCTGCAATCAACTCCCCACCTTTTTTTCCTCTCTAATCCTACTTTCCTGTAATCCTACTTACCAACTTTCATTTCATTTGACCAAGACAAAAGTGAAATTAATAAAAAAAAATCAGAAGCAATAAAGCATTTAAATATACACTCACTGGGGGCTAGACATGGCGATCACACAGGGAACATTTGGCCCCTCCTCCCCTCACGGTGGCATGGACATAACCAGGGATTTTCCAAACCTATGTCAGTAGGAAACGAGCTCTGGAAGGGATTCTCAGGCTAAAAGGGCTTGTAAAAAGTTGACCATGTATATCAACCAAGCTAGATATAACAGAGACAGGCTATAATGTAGGAAGAATAGTTTGAGTGACTTGAGACAAGACACTTAATATCTATGGACCTCAGTTTCCTTATCTGAGGGGTGGGTTGATGGACTAAAACTCTAAGGTATCTCTCGATTCTACATCTATGCTCTTGTAATCCTGTGAATGACCATTCAGTCAGTAAATCAACTAGCATTTCTTAAATGTCTACTGTATGTCAGGCACTGTGCTGAACACTGGGACACAGAGAAAGACAAAAGACAGGGTCTACCCTCAAAGAACTCGTTGTCTAACAGGGGAGACAACACACAAACAATTATGTACAAACAAGACACAGAGAGGATAAATTGGAGGTAATTTTAGTGGGACAGTAGTAATACTTAAAGGGGACCAGTCTTCCTGAAAAAACGTGAGATTTTAGCTAGAATGTAAAGGAGGCCAGGGAAGTGATGAGGTGGGAGAGAATTCTAAACATGGGAGACATGTGATGCAAAATGCCCAGAATCTGGAGATAGACTCACAATGTGAGACAACTTGGTACAGTAAACAGAATGCTGAAATTAAGTCAAGACAACATGGGTTTCAATCCTGGCTCATACACTTACTAGGTATGTGTTCCTGAGCAAATCACTTACTCTCTGACCCAGAGTATCTTCATCCACCAACAACATTGAATACCATGAAATCTAAGGTCCCTTCCCTCTCAACATCTGTGATCCTATGTATATGATCCTGGAATAGTATACCCAGCAGGAATCAGGTGTTTAACAACAGGCTCTCCAGGAGGAAAAATAAAATGTTAATTTTATCTGCATTATTTATTATTATTATTATTAATTTTTCATGTATATATGGCAATTACATATTCATATAGTATATATTTATTATATAAATATAATATAGTTGTATGTTATAATTATATAATTATCTTATTATTTAAAATATTTGCGCCATTACCATTTTCTCCATCGCTTTCTCAAGTCTATACAATCAACAAAACAGTAAATCAAACTCTATTTTGTGGCATTTATCAGTTTCCAACATGAAAATGTTCATATTGAAATTTTAACAATCAGGGGTAGCTAGGTGACGCAGTGAGTAGAGCACCAGCCCTGGAGTCAGGAGGACCTGAGTTCAAATCCAGCCTCAGACACTGGACACACTTACTAGCTATGAGACTTTGGGCAAGTCACTTAACCCCAATTGCTCTACCTTCCCCCCTTAAAAGAAAATTTTTTCAAGTTTTCTTACTTTCAGTTTCATTAATCTCATCTTTGGTTTTCAGGATTTCCAATTTGGTGCTCAATTGGAGATTCTTTTTTTTTAATTAAGATTTTTTATTTTTAGTTTACAACACTCAGTTCCACATGATCCTGAGTTTCAGATTTTCTTCCCCCCTCCCCCTCTCCCTCCCCAAGAAGGCATATAAGCCAATATATTTTCTACATATAACTTCACATTGAACTTATTTACACAATAGTCAAGTTGTAAAGAAGAATTATGACCAATGGAATAAATCATGAGAAACAAGAAAACAAAAAAAAAACCCCAAAAACAAAAGAGAAAAGGAAAAAAAGAAAAAGAAAAAAAAAGGAGAGTAAACAGTTTCCCTCAATCTGCATTCAATCTCCATAGTTCTTTCTCTGGCCCTCATGAGTCCTGTGGAGTTGTCTTTGAACCTTGTATTGCTGAGAAGAGTGAGGTCTGTCAGGGTTAGTCATCACAGAATCCATATATCTATGGTTGTGTATAATGTTCTTCTAGTTTTGCTCCCTTCACTCAGCATTATATTGTGCAGGTTTTTGCAGGTTATTATGAAGTCTGTATCTTCCCCATTTCTTATAGCACAATAGTATCCTATTACATTCATATACCACAACTTGTTCAGTCATTCCCCAATTGAGGGGCATCCCCTTGATTTCCAAATCTTTGCTACTACAAAAAGAGGCACTAGAAATATTTTTGTACATACGGGTCCTTTTCCCACTTGTGTGATTTCTTTGGGATACAACCCTAGAAGTGGTATTGCTGAGTCAAAAGGTATGAACATTTTTATAACCCTTTGGGCATAGTTCCAAATTGCTCTCCAGAATAGCTGGATCAGTTCACAACTCCACCAGCATTCTAACAGTGTTCCAAGAAAAAAAAAAATTTAACAATCAGTTCTTAGAAGTTGGTTCAAGCCGGCAACATCACTCCTCTGGATCTTACTCAAAAGGAATAGCACCAGTTAAGGCAGGAAGAGGATAGCAGTATATATTAATACATTCATATGAAATCAGAGGTGGGAGCAGCAGAAAGCATCTATTCAACAAAGGTAGATAGAGAAGTGACATTGTTGTCAGTGTATACCACAAAGAACCTGAACCAGAAAAGGGACTAGATGAGATCAGGAAATTATAAGCTTAGTTTGATGGTAAGATTTTCTCAAAAAAAAAAATCCAATCATGAGATGTGCAACTTTAGCGACTTCTCCTTCCCAAATGGACTATTTGTCCCCGACTTGTGGATGAGCCTTCCAAGCTTGTTTTGATATGATCAGCCACAGTCAGACACACCGTACACTGATCCCGACAACGTGATGTCATTTTGGTCCTCTTCAAGCAAAAAGGACAAACAAGACTGCGGGGGGGGGGGCGGTTACTTACACAAAAATCTGCTGGAATGTTCTCTCTCAAAAGCAGTACAGCTAAAATTTCTTTGAATGTCTTGATGACAATTTCATCCTTTGAGGGGTGCAGGAAAGGCACTCTTCTGGACTGGATTCTCACAAATAAAGAGAAGTAGAAATAATGGGAAACTTAGGGGGAAGTAACCACTCCCCGTCCTAGAATTTGTGATCAAGAATGGAAAACTCAGACATGATCTGACATATACCTTAGATTTGGGAATAGTAAGTAAAAGAATAGGTAAGATCACAGGAATTCTCAGGAGGGATGGGCTGCTCTGAAGAATGAAATTCTAAAGAAGTAATTCCAATAAGGCAGAGTTGTCTAAAGTCCGAGTTCCAACTCGGCTTTTTAGAAGACATGTACTGAAGATGTAAGCAAGAGCAGGTAAGAGATGTATATACAAACATGTCACAGTCCTATAAGAGCATTGGTACCTAAGCTCGGAATGAGCCACAGCTGCTGAGGAGAGCTAAGAGCAACAAAGAAGCCTTTTTAAAAGCTAAACCAAGGGGAAAAGAGGAAGATCGAATAAGGTTCACTGCCTGGATGGTGATAATAATAAATGATGGAAAAAATGAAGAGATGCTCAACTTTTAATGGATATTTTCTCTACCAACAAGGGAGTGAAAACCAGAGACAAGTAAGCAGAGAATAACAGCACTTTTCAGCTTCCCCAGATGAATTCAAGTTACCAGGCCCAGACAAACTACATCTCATGGTACTGAATGAACTGGCAGATATGACTGCTAAGGCAGTGTTGAGTGATCTTTGAAAGATCATGGAGAGGTAAGAGTAGAACTGGAAAATGTCAAATATTACTTTGATTCTCAAAAAAGGGAAGAGAATGGAGTTAGCAAACCATTAGCCAATGAACTTGGCAACAATTCTAGACTACTTAACCTCCTTGGACTTCAGTTTCTTTTTCTGTAAAAATGAAAGTGTTGGGTTAGCTAGTCCTGAGTCCTTTCCATCTCTAGATCTTTGATTTCTATCCACCAGATAACATGATTAGTCTATATGTTGTTACATGCATGTTGCTAGTGTGGATCCAAGCTAACTCCTCAACAATGTATGTTGGATTTTCCAGTTCTTCACTATTTTCTAGGCATTAGAACACAATGTAAATAAGTCCAGGGTCTCTTATCACACACCAGCAGTGTCCAGTAATAGACTGACATTATGCTCAATAAAGCCTTTTGCAGCCAGGTACCTCTCCTCCAAGGCAAGATATGTTCCTTTTCCCAGAGAACAGATGTAGCCAGCGAGTGTGATTAATGTCTCTGCTCAGAGTGCAGGACTAATTTTAACAGCTGTCAGCAATTTTCCATGAAATGGGTAGTACCTGTTCTTCACACCCTCTGTTCACTTCTCTTAGAAGGATGATGCTAATGAAATCTTACTGTCTCTCTACAAGTGGAGCTCACTACAGGGAGAGGTAGGGGGTGGATAGGAGAGTGGCAAATTAATTCGACAAAGCTATCTGAGGATTCTTTAAATAAAAATGTCCACAGTTTATGCTACATTCATTCCTTAACATAAAAAAGAAAGAAAAGAAAGACTTACACTTAACAAGATTTACCACTCCTAGCCAACCACTATCTGTCACTCAAATGAATATTCATATAGTAACTACAATGGCTCTTCCAGAATATCAAGCTTAAGAGATAAGTCATTAAAAGGCTTGTCATCGGGGCTCAACGATGCCGCGGGCAACACTAAATTATTAGATTTCTGACTACAGCCAAGAGTGCTAATCCCAACATAAAACCAGGAAATAATTTACTGGTATGAATAATCAAAGGTCACATTTCCACCAATGGTTTCTGATTTTTATTGGGGTACAAACTCATTTGAGGAAGATGGAAGGAGAGAGAGAGAGAGGAAGGGGGAGGGGGAGGGGGAGGGAGAGAGGGAGAGAGAGAGAAAGGGAGGGAGGGAGGGAGGGAGAAAGAGAGAGAAATATGCACATATAGGTATATTACATATGTATGTATGTATGTATGTATGTATGTATGTATCCCTTGATCAGTCTGATCTCATGGAATGGAAAGATTTTCATCCACAAAATTAACAAAGGTAATGAGAGTAATGACTTATTTCCAAAAGATAGCAATTAACTGAGAGTCAGAAAGACTTGAGTACAAATCAAGACTGCCTTTGACGCATACTAGTGTCTGAGGCAGGATCTGAACTCGTCTTTTGACTACAAGTACAAGTGCTCTGTCTACTTTGTGACCCAGCTGCCTATAGTTAAAGGAAATCATAGACTCAAGTTTGAAACAGTAATTAACTCAGGAGTGACTTGCAGTCTGAGGATGTTTGGGGGGGGGGGGGAAGATGTGAGTGGTAGAGGGGATATCTGTGATTTTGCTCATTTATGGAACTCCCAATGAGGAAACTAGATTTTAAAAGTCTTTCCCAACCTGGTCTTCCTACCTCTCCAGTCTTCTTATACTCTACAATCCAATGAAACCGGCCTTTTTGTAGCTTTCAATAAATCAGTCAGCCAGCATTTATTAAGCACTTATATTGATGAAGTCACAGATTCAATCCTTTCCCATCTCTTGAAAACAATAGCTCTTCAGGATTAGGATCATGGGATTTTAGAAATAAAAGAGACCTTAGATAGGAACTCTGACTTTAAAAAACACAGTATTCCCTCCCTCCCCATACACCTCTCTCCCTCTTGCCAATCTCGCAAAGAACCTTGTTTAACAAGTTTCTATGGGAACTAAAAGCCAACATAAATATATCATATATAGAAATAAAGAGGTTCAGAAAAATCTAAAATGAGCTCAGTTGTCTAGAGCAGGATGCCAAAGATCCTAAGATCTCAAAGTAAAATAATAACTCACATTTCTTAATTTGTTTTTGGGTGGAGGATAGGGATAGAAGTGGTGGGAAGTAGACCGGTGATTTCATTGGAATAGGGAATTTCCTACAAGTGATTTCCCCCTGCTAGCACCCAACAGTCATTACTCTGAAACTTAAAGTTTCAAGGAGTGGCTTGGGGTACTAAAAGGTTAAGTGACTTAGCCAGGGTTTTTCACAAAGCTAGTCTGTGTCAGAAGCAAGCTCTTCTTGACTCCACGGCTGGCTCTCCATCAACTTTAGCACACTACCAAATCAAATCACTATAGCATTTACATCTTTTTACATCATGCCTTCAATTCCTTCCACTTAGCACTCCTCAGCTCCCCAGCTATAACCTGCCACGCCTCCTAACCCCAGGCAGCCATCTTGCAAATACACACGCCATTGGTCACAAGGGAGACTAGGTGAGTGAGTCTCCAGGATAGTCAGAATAAAATCTCTTCCTCCAACCAGAAAGCCATCTGTGCTAATAACAACGGATCTGGAATGTCGTCTTCACATACCAGGCACAGTACACGATGCTTTCAGGAGATCGTGCAAGCTCAGCATTTTCCTGTTCCCTAAAATGCACATGTTTGTCCCTTGATCACAGTAAGTGCTCACAGGCATCTTTGGTCTCTTATTTGGGTCACTATAACTGTAAACTAAACAGATGGTCTATGAGCCTTACGTGACATATTTAATGAAGCTGGCAAAAAAATATAGCAGTACCAGCTGCTATGGCACGCTGACCTTGGTAAGGGAACAAATCTCAGCAAAGTGATGACAATGGAAGGAATATACCTGAGAGAGTTCCTGTGTGAGCATGCACTTGGTATAACCCATGGCAAATCAAATAGCATCCTCAGCACTGAAATCTGGTGCATCGATCAATCAACGTGAATTCTTAAGCGCTTACTGCTATGTGCCTGGCATTAGCTTAATGCTACACACAGAAAGAGTGAAGAGAAATAGTTGCTTACAATGCCATTGCCACAATTAGAGGTAGCTAGGTGGCGCAGTGGGCCTGGAGTCAGGAAGAACTAGGTGCAAATGCAGCCTCAATCTCATAAGCTTTGTGATCCTGGGAGAGTCACTCAATCTGTTTGCCTCAGTTTCTTCACCTGTAAAATGGGGGGGGGGGGGAGAAGAATAAATAGCACCCACCTCCCAAAGTTGTTGTGAAGATCAAATGACATATTTGTAAAATGTTTAACACAGTGCCAGGCACACAGCAGGTACTTAATAAATGCTTGTTTCTTTCCTTCTACAATGCAACAAGCTTTTCATGAGGCTTTTCATAGGCTTAACCTCACTTTATACAATTGATGTGCATGTAAATCAAACTTGTGAGTAAAACTGATCTGTTTCTAATGGTTTCCACTTTAATTTTAGTCAGTATTAATTTTTTCAAATATAGCTGATTTTTCACTGTTTATGGATGCTAGCACCTCGACTTTAAACCTCTATGGCCACAGCCTTTCTGACAGTAATCTGTAAACAAATAACCAAATCCCCTCCCAGAGCTCAATAAAATGAAGAATCATCTTTCATTTTATCTGTTTAAATAGCAAATGCTGTGGTAGATTTTTTAATGTCACGGAGCCCATGCACTAGACTCAAACATTTTATTCACAGGTATGACAATCATATCTCCCTGACTTTCCAGGATAGTTCCAATTTCAAGAAAAGGAAATACATTTTTAATGAGGCTTTGCAAAAAGAATATCATTTGTCTGACCATGTATATCAAATCTGCCTTTGTAAAATATGGGCACCCTACTATCAAGTGAGCTCCCTTAGGTCCTTTTGCACAGAGTCTATTTGCTTTTAATCTGGAATGATTTCTAACAAGCTTCATTACCTGGTTTTACCAGCCCCCAGCAGATTAGGTCATTGTGTTTGGGGTAGGTGGGCAGGGAGAGAGGGATGGTACAAGGAGGAATAACGCCTGTGTTCATAACAAGGATGGGGAGTGGAAGAGGTCCCACATGGTTGGCAAGTTGGCTTGAGTTTATGGCACTCACTTCCTGTAGTAGGAAGGCTGAATTTATAATCTCAAATATAATCATGTAT
>CM053626.1:231100578-231118051 GCA_028646595.1 Phalanger gymnotis
TTAAGTCATTAATCTACACCCACACAGGTTTCATACCTGATAGGGCTTTGGGCCTGGGGCTTAGCACTTAACAGCTGAAAGTACTTCCACTCAAAAGAAACAAAAGCCATGCTAAGGAGACAATTTTGCTTAACAACACACTTCCATAACTAAACCAGACCATATGGGACCATAAAATTTAACAAGTATTTCAAAGTATCTACCTCTATATTACTCTATGAATGGCTTTCTACATGATATGATAAAGGGAGGCCACTACTGGAAAACAAGTTCAGCAGCCAATAGGTAAGAATATAAGAAGGTTAAGTAAAGGGCAAGAGATTTAAGGTAGGAATAGGACTGTATGGTTAAAATGGCTGACCATAAGGTCACTGTGAAGGGTAGGGAATGAAGCCAGAGAGGGGGAATAGAATGAGACTAGAGGGAAGGATCAAAGGAATGAAAGTCATAATGAAGTAAATGAACAAGTGGAGTGTGGATATGGGAGAAGTAGAAGGAATGCATTTGTTATAAGAGGAAAGAATTGAAGACTTCAAGATGTTGGGACATAGTACAATGGAAACAGCCCTACCTCTGGAGTTAGAAGAGCTAAGTTCTGTCACTTACTAGATGTAAGACCTTGAGCAAGTCTCTCCACTCATCTTGGCCTCAGTTTCTTCATCTATAAAGTGGGAGGGCGGACTATATAGCCTCTAAGGTCCTTTTCAGTTCTAGATCTGGGATCCTATAATTAAAGAGTCTTAAGGCACAACCACTCCCCTGCATGGAAGAAACAAAAATGGAGGCTGTAGTTGCTGAAGAAGATAAGAAATGGAATGGCCAGCCGAGTTTGGAGGATCATCAACACAAATATGGGAACCTATAACAGCGGAGATCAAGGAGGAGAAGAAGACTGTAAATCAGGAACTGTCATCACTAAGGAAGATGAGAGCACATCCTCGAAGCCAGGAGACAGCAGTGATAAGGGCCAAGGAGAGAATGGTATCACTGATGGCATGAATTTCAGAAAAGAAAAGGTTGTTAACCACAGATGGAGTCAAAAAGTTGATAAGCATTTATTTGTTAAGTGCCTACTATGTGCCAGCCACTGTGCTAAATGTTAGCTATACAAAGAAAAACATAAGACAGTCCCTGCTCTCAAGGAGTTCACAGTCTGAGGTGGGCAAGGGAACAGGACTACATGAGTTTCTATAGTGAGGGAAAGAGATGATCTCAGAGTTGATTTCATCTTGCAGAATGATGAGTTTCTGGAGATTGTGAAGTCCAGGAAAGCAGTTGGCAATGGCATCTCAAGGATCTGAAAGGGATGCCGGAGGTCAACGAATACTTCATCCAGGTCCTGTGATTATTAGAGCGTAAGAGAAGGAATGGCCTGCATTGGAGACAATGGTGAGAGATGTTCTATCACCCAGGGAACACAAGGTTTCAATTAGTATAAGGAGTTGAGTGGAAGATAGAAAGGTAAGCTTCAGTCATCAGAGAAATTCCCACTACTTCTCTACATTCTCTAGTAATAGTAGGAATGAAATGAAATGAAAAAAAAATGTATCATGCTCTTAGAAAGCACCAAGCTCTGTGCTAAAGACTGGTGATACAAAGAGGAAAACTGAAGCAGGCCTGTTCTCCAGGAACTTCCATTCTAATTTGGGGAAACAACAAAGAAAAAAAAGTTCAGATGAGGAACAGCCCTGAGGAAATCCTAAGGGTGCTGGAGCTTGGTGGTTAGCAAAGCCTGGAGGTCCTTAGGTTAGATAAGCAGGTCAAGATGGTGGAGCTGGGGAAACAAAGAGTATAAAAGGAGGTCTGATGATACATCCTGGAGAACCTTGGGAGGCAGTTGGATTGATTGGACAAATAAAGCATTATCCTTCTATGTTAAATTATTATCAGCTTTGACTAGGTAAATACCCATTGTTAAGTCCCATAATAATTTCTGATGGGAAGCCAAAGTTTTCCCCAAAATAAAGCTGATGTTTCAATTACAATCTTCATGTCAGACTTTGTTCAATTATCCTCATTTATCCATGCTCATGGCTAAGTGAGGCTGGGCTCAGCTTCCCTATGGAAAATCTCAACTGACAGAATTTCTTTCAACTATAATTGGGGAATTCCTCTTTGATGTGAAAATAAAAATAAACAGTGAAACTTTTGAGAACTCATAAAAGAATCACTAAATTTTAAAAAACCTTTTCAATTAAGATGCTCATAAATTTAAAAACATATATATATATAAAACATATATATATATACACACATATATATATATATAGTGACTTGAAAGTAGATTCAGATTTCCTTTGACTTCTTAAATTAAAAAAATATCTCTTAAGATGCTTAAGGATCTTCCATTACAAACTGAATCTGAAATAACACCTCCTCCCCCAAATAATTTCCCCATGAAGAAAATACTTTTACTATTGGGCCAAACCAATATAAAATTCAATTTAATAAACTATACAGATCTCCATTAACATCTACTGTGACACATGTATTACTAACACTCTGCTTCTTTTACCATATTAATTAGATTTATTTGGGGATACTTAGAAAAATAAATGAAAAGCAGAATTGATCAGAGTCTCCTTTTTACATTTAGAGCAACTGACCTCTAATTACATGATTTTGTGCTAATTTAACCACTACTACACTCAAAGAAGAAACAGGCCATACCGACAGAATCTAAGTGTCTTTATGAGGTTTCTCAAAGGTTATTCTTAGTAGCCAATAGAGGTCTTCAGGTCTGTGTCTCTAACTAGGTCTCAACCGGTAATCCAAGGAGCAGAGAGAGACTGTAGTGTCACTTCAACTGGTGAGGACTGACAACAGCACTCAAGATGGGCTGCTACCACCACTAAGAGTTGCTGGCAGGAGAGCACCCGAAACAGCTCACCAACTTTTCCTCCATGTACAGAAAATGTCCCATTTCTGACACAAATCAGGAATGCTCCTGTTTTAGAGTTGCAAGAGATTCTAGGGTAGTGATTGGCTACTTGGGGTGTCAAGAATCAACTTACCTTTCCTGTCTTCCCTTAGGATGCAGATATCAGTAATCCTAAGGAACCTGGGTACTACCAAAAACTTCTTTGTCTGGGCTGAGATGGGCATTATAATATTGGAAATGAGGAGGTCTCAACAGTTTCCACATGTAAGGCAAAACAGAAGAACTAAAATAAACTGCATAGGAATCAGATAAGAATCGAAGTTCTGAGGACTTTCCTTTCACTTTCAAAAAGGTTTTTTCAAGGCCAAGGGAAAGAGTTTTTTGTTGGGCTCCTAGTGGGGAGAATAGTATGAACAAGAGAGGCTTTTCCCAGAAGCATTTACAACTCTTCCTTAGGATTCTTACATAATGAATGTTTACCTAATTGGGCATGGGGGAAGGGACAAACATGAAATAGGATGTATCTGTGTATGGCTACAGAGCTAAAGACCAGATATGGAGTGTATTGGAACAGTCAGAGTTTGGGGGCCGCCAATACAGTTTCATCAAGATGAGGAGGTGACTTTAGGTTCTCAAAGGTTAAGACAGCTCTGGTGGGTTGTGTATAGTGTATGGGCTTGGCTACATGCTATGTGTCTACCAAGTAATGACCAGACTATAAGCCCATCTCCAGAAGGTTGGCAACCTGATGATAAATCATATTAGACTGAGCAACTCATGAAAACTTCTACTAAAATATTTGCATAAGTATAATATTAATTAAGGTGGGGCTTTTTTTTTTTTACTGCTTTCTCTCATGGAGCACTTATTTAATCAAGTGCCCTTGATGAGTCTGGCCTTTGTTTCTTTGATTAAATTAGGAGTCTTTGATGACCTCCTTGCCTCAAGGGAAAGCCTGGTTTGCATGGGTTTGAGTGATGTGTTTGTGATGCCAGAGGCTTTTAGACCATGTGGGTTTGAGTCCCATGTTTGTGATGCCTTTAGGTCCTGTGGGTTTGAGTCGCACATTATGACGCCCTTTGACCTTGAACAAGACATATTAACCCAGAGGTTGGTGTTCTCCCTTGGGGCTCTGGGAAGCCGCTTTAAGAGGCCCCCTGGCTTGTAAACCCAGATGTTGATGCTTTCCTGGTAACTATGAATTGTGATTTGGTCTGTTTAGATTGTGTCTGTTTGTAATTTGTTTGTGTTTGCTCTGAAGTTCAGGGCGCTGGCTTTTTCTCCTGAACTAAATGGATATTTGTATGTTGGATTAAAGTAAGACTGTTAACCCCTTAACGTTACTTTCCTTAATAAAGCAGATCAAAGAACCTGTGTTAGCTGGCTGTTGGTTTTACACAGCCACAGTAGCTACTAGCAAGAATATTGCTACAATAAGAGAGGGACCACCTACAAAAATGAAATCACTGACTAAAAAAGTTAAACTGTGTGCAAAATAGTCTAGCATCATAATAATTTCTTTGCCAATAGTAGACTAGATTGTATTTTAGTTACATATAATATCTATGATTCCTTTAGCACGCTGTCAAAAATGTACCATTACTAACAAATAAAAACAAAGGATAGACTGTGAAAATAATCAAGCATGATGATTTTTTTACTAGTAGCAGACTAGACTTTAGTCTAAATGCATTTAATTTAGATGAATTTTAGTTATATATATATATATATATATATATATACATATATATATATATATATATAGCATGGAGTCAAAATCCATTGTTATTAATAAATAAGAACAAGGCAGAAGCAAGATTCTCACAAACACTAACAACAACATAAGCAAAGCAAAGTTATTAAGCATATACCATTTGCTAGTCACAAAAAGGATGGAACAATCCCTCCATCCAAGGAGCTTTTTGTGATGGGTATCTGGTGCATGTGCAGACCTATCAGCTTCCTCAGCTGATACAAACTCTACCTGGAAGAGGCTGGGGAGCTTGCTTCAAGGAAAATCATTATGAGTGAGCCTGTAGAGGACGTGCTGACATTCTGGTTCTAGCCAACTAACCACATGGCCGGAAAGGTTCTTTGTTTTGCTTTTGAAACATTCAAAAAGGCCTATTAGCATCAGTCATTTCTCTCTCTTTTTCCCTACCTCATTAGCTCTTAGGGAGATCTTGGTGACTCTTTTGCTCATGTCATCTGGGAAAGAGAGTGGAATCTCTGATGATGGGGGCTTCAAAAGAAGGAGAGCTATGGAAATCAAGATATTGTAGTCTAGACTAGGTGTTACAGTCAACCCAACTTCACTGTCTTGAGGAGCAAGGATTGTGCTACTGCTGGGAGGCCCTTTGGGACCTCAGCCCATTGGAAGCTAAGAAGAGAAGATTAAACATGAACTTGATAGAATCTATACTATGTAGGAAATGAGATAAGTTTTGAGCCTATTTTCCCAGAGATGAGGTGGTATGGGGGAAGAGTATGCCCTGGAGGTTTAGGACAAATGCATGTACAATTGTCCTTACTAACTCTTTGAAGTAAATATCCCTTAGTTGCTGCTGTTGTTGTTTCCTCATCAATATTAGGTAGTTAAATGGAATAGGGTCCTAGTCAAAGACCCTTAATGAAAGGAGGGGACAGATCCAGCAGGGGCCTGCACAGATTGCAGTAGAGAAGAAAACTGCCCCAATCCCTCAGGGTTAGGAGGCCAACTTAGCCTGCCTTACTTACCTGGGAGAGGAGGCTACAGCAGATGTGTTAGACTTTCTATGAGAGGGAAACAACATGTATTAAATACTAAAAAATACATAATTAATTACTAAACAATACTAATACAATTAAATACAAAATACTTATACTTTCTGAGAGGAGGGTGATAGCAGCCAGTAGATCCACAAAGGCTTTCTTTCAGGAGATGGCACTTGAGCTGAAATATGAAGGAAGCCAAGGATTCTAGATGGTAGAAGTGAAGAGAGAATGTATCCTAGGCTTGTACAAATGCACAGAAATAAAAGGTCATGTATGAGGAGCAACAAGCAGGAGAATTCAGCTAATAATTAGAGTGCATGAAGGAGAATCATGTTCAGTAAGCAGTAGCCTGGAACGATCCTGTGAAGGGCTTTAGAAAAAACAAACAGTCCAGTTCATATTTTTTCCTAGAGGCAAAGGGAGTCACTTAAGCATCTTAAGCAGCAGCAGCGACATGGTCAGACTTGTGTTTTGGGAATACCAATTTGGCAGCTGTGTAGAGGATGGTTGGGAGATTAGAGGCTGGGAGACCAGTTAGAAAGCTATTGTAATAATCCACATGAAGGTGAGAAGGGTCTAACCTAGAATGGAGGAAAGGACTCCAATGCGATATACTGTGAAGGCAGAAGTGACAAGATGCTACAAACATATATCTGATTTGCTTTATGGGATGAACGAAAGGATTTCTGTAAACCTCCAATACTGAAAACATAAGGAATGCTCTGAGCATGCTACCTAAATTGGACCAGACTGGAGCTATACTGAACACTCCTAGAATACATAAAAAAGAAAGTAGACAGTAAAAATGAAGGTTAAAAATGATTCCAAGAGACATACAAAACAAGTAGCATTTTCCTAGTCCTGCCTTCCCCTACTTCCTCCTGTTAGAAACGCAAAACAAGCAAAATCAATACCCAATTCTATTTCTAGATTTCTATCCATTGCAGTGCATAAAGGCAATTTAGGTACTGCCTGAAATGAATCCCTAACTCAGCATTTCTTTAGACAAGTAGATTTGTCATTCTGACTGACATGTTACTAGTCATGCTGTGGTAAACAGATCACTTTATACTTAATATGTTATCTGAAATCTTGGAAGGTGGGTAAGGCATTATTAGGATGCTGGTCACTTTATGACAAGGAGGTTATATTTTTATGTATTTTAAGCAGAGTAAAAATTTCTACACTGGTGAAATGACAACAAAATGCTAAAATGACAGTCGCAAATACTATATTAAAGGAGTGACAAGATTTCTAGGAAATAAAGCTTCTAACCATGTGGCAAGAGGCCTGGGGCTTACTGATAGTTTGGGGACTCCATCATTCCAAACCAAAGCCTCTAATCCTGCTTCACTACCAAACATCTACAGATAATTTCATTAATTCTATAAGTAAATAGTATTAAATGTCTACTATGTGTCAGGCACTATGGTATGTGCTGAAAAAACAAAGAGAAAAAGGCAACCATTTCTGCCCTTCAAAAGTTTACTTACCTTCCACTCTGGAGGATACAACATTTACAGAGATAGATAAATATGAATTATATACAAATTATACAAATGTGAATTATATACAAAAGTTAAGAACTTCTGGCTCAGATGATCTCAAAGGTCCCTCCGGCTCAAGATCCTATGAGAGGCTGATCAGTTAAAGCGAAGTACTTAATTGGTGTCCTTTTTCTCTTGAATTTGTAAAAGGCACACAAAGTAGATTCGGTTTATTTTCATGTCCTGGGTATCACAACTGAAAATGCCACCTATTATCTGACTTTCCAAATGGAAATCCAAGCACTCCAACATTTACTATTCTGTTAGGCATCTGCTTAATGGGCCCTGTAATAGCTGTCCTGTCTAAACTACATTATAGGGTTGGTATAAGAAAAATGCTTTATAAACTTTAAAATGCTATAGAAATTGTTTGTAATTAGTATTCACTACCATTATATTTTGGTCTTCGGTTTTCTGCTTTGTTCTAATGTTTTACATCAGCATCTCAATTTCCTCTTTGTTTTCTACCTTTCCCTTTGCCCATTTTTCCTTTTTCTTTGGGAAATCTTCTAAGCTACCAGGGCCCTGAGCCAGAACACATAAGTGTGTGCTTTCAAACCTAATCTAAAATTTAGTTTAATGAGAAGGAACTAAATGAAGGCTGAAGGATGTTACTAAAATAGGAGAAAATTGTCTTGACTGGCATAGGGACTTGACTCCTACTCCAGAAAGCTGGCGGGAAAAATATCGGTCACACAGAAGGGATCTGGCAAAATCTGATAGCTGTTATCAAAAACATTTTCACCATGAGAATCAAATGAAAGAAGTAAACACCCAAGGAATTTCTGGGGGAAGGTGCGAGCTAAGAAAGAAGACATAAGAGAAATTCCTGCCTCAAAGCTGGGGTGAATGAAATAAGGCCCCACCACCCCCAAAAGAACGAAAGAAAAGGAAAACTTTTGAGAGTTTTCCCATTGGGAGAAGCACTGGTCTTGAAATCAGGTCTTTCTGTAACTATGTAATCCTAAGCAAGTCATTTATAATCTCTGAGCCACTTCAATTTCCTCCCCTATAAAGTAGAGTTAATACTTACACTAACTCCAAGAATTGTGAGAAAAGCCCTTCTCCTTGCTAAGTCTAACCCCTCTATAATGCACAAGCTACCCCATTCTAGCATGCCTTCTCCAAGAGATTGCCTCCTCCATTACATCTTAATGATCTCCTTGTCTATTAGTTCATCCTCTAGTGTATACAAACATCCCCATCTTCCCCATCTTCAAAAATCCTCATCTGATCTGTCATCCCCCTATATCATCCTATATCTCTCCTGCCTTTTGTGGCTAAACTTTTTGAGGAGGCCATCTACAATAGGTGACTCCATTTCCTTTCCTCTCTCTCTCTTTTTCACTCTACATTCTGGCTTCTAAGCTCATCATTCAACTAAAACTGCCCTCTCCAAAGTTACTAACAATCTATTAACTGCCAGAACTAATGACCGTTTCTCAATCCTCATCCATCTTGACCTCCTTGCAGCCTTTGACGCTATTGATCAACCTCTTCTCTTGATACTCTCTTCTCTCTAGGTTTTGGTTCTCTTCCTACCTATCAGACTACTCCTTAGTCTCTTTTGCTAGGTATTCATCTAGGTCATGCCCCTAACCATGGGTGTCCCACAGGGTTCTGCCCTAGGCCTTTCCTTCTCCCTTTAAACTATTTCACTTGATGATCTCATCAGCTCCCCGGGTTTCAATTATCATCACTGTGGTGATGCTTCTCAAATTTACCTATCCTGCTCTAACCCCTCTGCTGAACACCAGTCTCACATCTCCAATTCCCTATTATACATCTTGAATTAGATGTCTTGTAGACATCTTAAACTCAAGATATTCAAAACTGAACTCATTCTCTTTTCTCCCCAAACTGTCTCCTCTTCCAAATTTCCTTGTTACTGTCCAGAGAACTACCATCCTCTCAATCACTCAGGCTTGCAACCTAGGTGTCATCCAAGACTCCTCGCTCTCACTCACTATCCTCATCCCTATATCCAATCTGTTGCCAAGATCTATCTATTGATTTCAATCTTTATAACATCTTTCCAATACAATCTCTTCCCTCCTCTGATACTCCCACCACCCTGGTATAGGCCCTCATCACCTCATGCCTGGACTATTGCGATATTTTGATCATCAGTCCTTGCCACTAGCATGTCCCCAATTCAGCCCTTCCTCCATTCAGCTGTCAAAGTAATTTTCCTAAATCACAGGTCCAACAATGTTACCCCCACCGCAATTATTCAATAAATTCCAGTGGATTACTATCACCTCCAGGATCAAATATAAATCCTCGGTTTGGCTTTTAAAGGTTAGGTCATAACTGCCCCTCCCCCAACCTTTCCAGTCTTCCTACACTTTCTACACCTCCCACCCCTCATGGTCTATAGCCCAGTAAGACTAGCTTATGACAGTACTAAGTTCATTTCTCTGAGTTCATTCATAAAATGAGGATAACTACATTTACAATACCTTCCAGGGTCGTTGTAAGGAAAGCACCTTGTAAATTGCAGAGCACTCTATAAATGTGTGCTCTTATTATTACAGGTCTAGTCACCTTTACAATGTTCTCTCATTCTGACTCATTCAATCTGAAGATGCTTCAGAGATAACATTGATAAAAGTTTGGCTGAAGTTCCAAAGGAGAGTGGTCAGGTTAACAACAAAGAATTATTTTAAGGTATTCAATCTTCAAGAATAATCAAAGCCTATATTCCCTTGTACTTACTTGGGGGGGGCGGGGAGAAGTACAGTATGTCATATTTAAATCAGAATTTTAGACTTTGTAAAATTATAAATCAGAGAATTGCCTTGATTTATATCTCCTGACTAGATTTGTAGAATATTTCTATCACCAAAGCTAAGTGAAAAATTATTAATCTTCTGCTGCATTTTTAATATAATTTTTAAAATCAATTAAAGCCGTCACTTCTCAAAAACCAGTCTCTACAAAGGACTAGGAATTGAGGAATAAGCCACTAGAGTTTAATGAATCTATTGCTAAATGAAATAAAAGGCAAGGAGGAGGTGACAGAAACTCAGAGACATTTTATATTCAGTTTAGTCACCATCATTGCTTTTCCTTTAGAGGCAGCTAGGTGGCACAGTGGCTGTTTATCTCAGTTTCCTCGCCTGTAATATGGGGATAATAATAGCACTTACTTTTCAGATTATTGTAAGGACAAAATGAAATGATATTTGTAAAGTGCTTTGCAAACCTTAAAGCTCTATGAATGCTAGCTCTTCTTCATTTAAATAAAGTTAATGTGCCAAGCTTTAAAATAAGTTCAGCTAATTTTTACTTATTCTGAGTATTATATTTGATAAGATTTTCTTTCTTCTATATGATTTACATATGATTTTTAGAGCTTTACAAAATTATGAAGTGTAATAGTAGCCAACATAAAAAATATGCATAGGGATAGATCTGGGTCCTAACCACTTCTAAACACTTAGGTTCTGGATGTGGCACTTCTCATCAAATGCTGACCACTTCCGGGAACACAAACACAGCGCTGAAGGACTTGGTACTTTGGGACTATGCAGCAAACCTTAGGTGGTCTGTTGGTCCCCCATGCATTGGGAAGGAGAAAGAAGGGAAGAGAAGGGCATATAAAGACTGCATCAAAAAGGTTTGGTCACTGATGCAAGGACTCATTTGGTACACCTTTAAAAAAAGTAATTGGCATTTATTCTTTCTTCCTGTAGAATATGTAGCATGTAGTTCTCTCCCTTTCTTGGACTTCATACAACAGGTGAGGGAAGAGTGCCCTCCCTAGCAGAAATTGCTCAGACATTATAGCTAGAAAGAGCTGGGGATTGGGTAGGCATCTTTGAAACTGGGCCTCAGGCCCTTCTGATTTGTGTTTCTATCTTTGGGCATACAAGACCAAACAAAAATGTTGAAATGGATATTTCCAGCCTTGGAGTCAACCTTGTAAATTCAAGAGGTCAAGAGGTCTTGGGTCTCTCCACTGATGCCAGTTTCATTAATGGAGAACTCCTTACACCTGTTACAGTGCTTTTTGGAGAAGAAGATAACCACTAAGGAGATTTACGTGTGCACATGGATCTTGAGTATAGTGCAGAGGTGAAGGTTAAGGTAAAATGCTAATTCAAAAGTTCTGTAAAATGCTTCCTATTCCAATGTTTTAAAATATCAACCTCTTTGGAAAATATAGTAATAATTATGTGAATGCTTCTTGTTTAAGTCCTTGTCAGTGTGTGCTTGCTAGCTTTTTTTTTGGTTTTAGCACTTCTTTTTTGGGAGAGGAAATAAATAGCTGTCCTATGCTTGATTTTCATCATATATTCGGTATCTTTCTACTCATCCTTTTTGAAGAGATCCTACACTAGAGGCAAATCGAAGCTTTAAGTGATTTTCCCTAAGGTTGTAGGTAGGGGGCATAAAGAAAGATCAAATTCCCACAAGACTAAATCCAGTGTGCATGAATGAACCCAAAGCTTTCCCTATCCCTAAATAGGGTAGGAAAAGCATAAGTGCCCAGCCCCACCAGACTCAGTAGCAGTTCCTATTGTTATGTAAATATGATATTTTACTACATCTTATCCCCCAAAGTAATATATTTTTTTTCTTCCACAAGAACACATATCCAATTTTGTACTCCCAAATACTCAAATGGGTCTGTAATATCCTCTCGGTGGGTGGATATTCCCTCTATCACAGACCATCCATGTGTGCCCATTCTGTGTGACTCTGATCAATGTCTTCCTACAGGTTTACTGCAGGTGCTTCACCCAACTGCTAGAAGCCTCATTTGCTTTCTCATGACAACATAAATATACCACATGCAACATATGTCCACCAGTTATCCTTCATTCTTGCCACGTGGCCAGCTGAGGCTGGTGACTTTGCACAGCCCTCTCTCACTTAAATCCAATTCACCTGCAAGTTATGGCATCACCTTCCTGATGTCATGGTCCGCTTTGAAAATGAAAGACAAACAACAACAAGGAGCCTCACTCATTTTCTCATGGCATAATAAATACACCATATGGGACACATATCCATCCCTCTTTCTTGCCACATTACCAGCCCATTTTCCATTTTCTTTTTTGTTCATACATTTCTTTGATGACATCTTTATCCTGGTTCTCCTTCATGGGTTTTCATCTGCAGCCTGTTCTTGCCCCCACTGTGTGCTTCTCCAATGCAACCCTTTAAAAATGACCTTCTTTCAATTCTTCAGAAACTGTATTGTTCAATGACTCCCAATATCCAATTGTATAATGAAAGTTAATAGGAAAGAATGCTTTTGGTATATAGAAATTCACTTTACTTTTTTTTTTTAGAAACATAGCTATGACTATAAATGAAGTAAAGTATTACTGTCCATATTTCATGATATATTATAGAGAATGGTTTTTAACCTCTTCCATGTCATGGACTCCTTTAGCAATCTTGTGGAACCTATGGTCCACTTTTCAGAATAATGTCTTTCAAATACATAAGTGAAAAAAAAAACCATGAGATAACAAAGGAAAACAATTCTAATGTAATACTGCTATCAAAATATTTTTAACAAACAAGTTCACAGACTCCAGGTTGAGAACCTGGTACATAAGGATAATAGTGCTGGGAGATAAGGAAAGGAATTAAATTAAATTACATGTACCTTTCATTTTGGAGGAAAACATATAACAAATAAAACAACACTACAGCAGGTTTAGGGACTAAGACATTCTGAAACAAGCTGTAAACCACTCAGTTTACATCACATAGTGTGCATATTACCACAAAGCTGATAAGACTAAAAAAAAAAAAAAAGACCTAGCCACTCTGAAGTCAAAAGGATTCTGAACAGGTTGTTATTTCTGTTACTACAAAGAATCCATTTATAATAGTATTAAAATATTCTAAATAGTTCATTTCTGAAGGATTACTACATGTCCCTGCTTCTCCAGTTCCATTGGTGCCTTTCAATGTCTTTGAAAGGTCCAGCGATAACACCTAGCGTACCTCCCCAATTTGCTGCTTGTCATATTCCAAGTGCTGGGCTCATTGAATGCCTTGCCTCACATCTCATTAGCCTTAATGGAAGTTACATGTTTGCATGAAGAAAAGAACATACATCTAGAGACCCCATTCTCTGCTACTTAAAGCCCGTATTTTCTCTCCTATATAGGATAAAATTGCATTACCACTTACGCTGAACCATTCAGGTGCATAGACCTGCCTATATCATGGGAAATATGCATTAACCAATACCAGCTTCAGTCATTTCGGGAGCTCATCATCATTATCCAGCGTGAATTAATAACATTAAGCAGCATGTAGGGTACAGGAAAACTCAGGAGTAGCATTAAAACCTTTTTTCAGTCAGGCATAATTCATTCCAATCTTTACTATTAGATTCAGCTAAAGGTCAATTTAGAGATGGCGGTTTATAAGCAGAAAATATATCATATCCCTGTTCACTAGAGGTCGTAGAGCACAAGCAACTAATTTTAAAATGAAAGTAATTTGGAAAATATAAATGTAATGAAAAGGAGTCTCCATTTAAAAGTTCATAAATTAGGTTCTCCTATAGATTAGTGCCAACATTCTGAACTTCCTTACTCATACATGCCTCTAGCTCTTTTCTCACAGCTTAAGTTCCTTGACATCATTTAGTCTATGATGACCCAACATGACTAATATAGAAATATGTTTTACATGATTGCTCATATATAACCTATATAAAATTGCTTGCCATCTTAGGGAGGTGGGAGGTAAGGGAGGGAGGAAAAACATTTGGAACTCGAATTATTTTTAAATAGATATCTAAATTTGTCTTTACATGTAATTGGGGAAAAATATTATTTAAAAGAAATAGTCTATAGTGACCAAACATAGATCTTGTGAGGGATCAAGAACAAGGTTATAAATGTTATAAATAGTAAATTACAGGGCTCAACAACTTCTGTAAAATTTTAAGAGTATAAATCATCAGATAAGTCCATTAACTTGATAAATGAATGGGCAATGAGCTGTACAAGGCAGCATGCACTGGTTCAGACACACAAATTCTCACAAGATATGTGATGTCACTGATTTGAAAGTTCTCTCCAACCAGGCAGATTGCGCTCCAAGCCTGCCTGCCTAGGCCATCTGACTCTTATAATGACCTCCAAGCCTTCCATGAAGAAAAAAATCTATTTTTAAAGACATATTCTGTTGGCATTACTATAAGCAATAAGACATTAAATAAAAATCTCTGAAGAATTAAAAATTAATATTGCACAGGGGGCAATGGAAAAGTAAATGGAAGGTGGGACCAGGATGTAATAAAGAACCAATGGGAAACTCAGAAGTTAGATGTTATCAGGGAAAAAGAAGATGAGAAGAGAAGACAGATTGGTCGTGTGGTGAGGATGAGGGATAAAATTTGGACAGCTATGCTGCTCCATTACTGAGTAGAACTTCTGAGACATAAGTGAACATATGAGATATGGACAAGTATATTATAATAAAGTCAAAACTTTTATCTGTCATGTGGATTAACTTAAGAGGTCAAAACTGGGGCCATCGAGCACGGGAAAAAGAGAGAACATAGTAACAATGATAACAATATCTAGTATTTATATTGCACTTTAAGTTTTGCAAAGCACTTCAGGAATATTCATATTATGCTCAAAACAGCCCTGGAAGGTAGGTGCTATTATTATGCCCATTTTACAGATGAGGAAACTGAGGCAGGCATAAATCAAGTGATTTGCCTGAGGCCATAGAGCTAGTAAGTATATGAGGCCAGATTTGAATTCTGATGTGCCTGACTCCAGGCCCAGTACTCTATCCCTTGGGCCACCAAGAACAAATAGGGATTTTACTCAGAGGTAGATGAATATTCAGTAATGTACTTTAAAGGAGGACCTAGCTCAATTAAATTCTCCAATGGAATTTTATATAAATCATATTTTTACTAGATCTATATTACTCTGATGCCTCACCAAGGCCTAAAGATTATCTGGCGGTCCCTGAAACCTATGTCAACGGAATGCAAACTCTAGAAGGTGCTTTCAAATTCTAAAGGCTTCATGCATAGGCCTGGAAACTGGCCATATGTCTGTCACTCAAGGAGCAACCTAGCAAAGTTCAGGTCGAGGCATCATCAGAGTGGCTAGGCAGGGGGCACGGGTGTGTTTAGCCACAGAAATTGACAGGAGGCATTCTATTAAGGCAGGGAGGGGCTGGGAGCTCCTGGGGTGGAAGGAGTTGCCACGCCAACAATCACACATCCTTAATCCTTAAAATATCACAATATAAGAAAAAAAAATCTTGGTTTCACAAGGATTTTGCAAATGGTGATTTTTTTGTAAGCTGTGATTCTTGTGCCTGTGAAGAGTAGAATCAGAGCTAGAACAGATCTTAGAAGTCATCTAGTAGACAGACAGACAGACAGATAGATAGATGGATAGATAGATGGACGGATAGATGGACAGATAGATAGACAG
This sequence comes from Phalanger gymnotis, assembly GCA_028646595.1. Lineage (NCBI taxonomy): Eukaryota > Metazoa > Chordata > Mammalia > Diprotodontia > Phalangeridae > Phalanger > Phalanger gymnotis. The sequence continues at coordinate 231,116,205 of CM053626.1, forward strand.
ATAGATGGACACATAGATGGACGCATAGATGGATGGATAGATGGATGGATGGATGGATGGATAGATAGACAGATCAATAGACAGATCAATAGATAGATACAGATACATATTTTCATTTCCCAGATGAGGAAACAGAGGCCCAAAGAAATTAAGTAAAGCCTAAGATCAGAGAGTCAGGATATTGCCCTATGACTGATCTATAGGGGTTGGAGAGATGGCAAGTTAATAACTTATGCAACTAATATGCAATAACTCTGTGGATTGTAACAGTCTCTCTCCAGCCCTGGAGCTGTGAGCAACCAGAACATACAATCAGAAAGAAGTTATTCTGAAACATTAGAAGCCCACAGCTGAAATCCTATTTATTTGGCCAGGTTTCAGGCCTTGGGCAGGGGAACAACTGAAGGGAATAGTGGCGATGAATCTGTGTCTCAGAATCACAGACCACAATGCTTTGACAATGCTTTCTGAGTCCTTCCTTCTCTCATGGATGTGAGACTTTAACATTGGATCAGAGCTCAGGGGTGGGTCTTCTAATTGCCCCCAATAGTGTTTTTCATTATGCCTCTCTCTCTCTCTCTCTCTCCCTCTCCCTCTCCCTCTCCCTCTGTCTGTCTGTCTGTCTCTCTCTCTCCTGCATTAAGAGTGAAAACATGAAAGTTAAAAACTAGTGCCCCAGGTTCTTGATGTTTATTTGCCCTTTTAAAAATCACATAAAACGTCAAGGGGTGTTAGACCTTATGCTACCATAGAGATATCCTCATCACTCACCTTTGCGCTCCAAAGCCATTGTCACTATCAAAAGGGGAGAGAGTCACCATGTGGTACAGGGGTGGAGAATGGAACGGTATGTGAGAGATTCACCTGAGATACTACCATAGCACTAGGAATGTAAGACTCAGTTGATTCCAGAAGTGGCTGAATGCATTAATAGTTCTGCCAGGATATTTAGAGATCAACGGTGGGGAGAGGGCTTGGATCCAACCACGGTAGTGGGTGGAGAAGGTGGCAAGAATGAGTACAGGACATGATACATGCTTCTTCCTAGAGGAGTAACAGACTCATCTTACTGATTGAGACTTTTTCTTTTCAGACATGGCCAATGAGGAAATTTGTTTTGTTTGACAATTTATGTTTGGAACTGAGATTTTGTTTTTCTTGGTTTCTCAGTTGGTGGAGGTGGGATTGGGGAGACAGGAGAGAGAAAATGAAGATCTGAAAATAAAATAAAAGGTAATTATTTTAAAAAAAAGAATCAATGCTGGAGAAAGCCAATTTTACTCTGGCAATGCAGTGTAGTTGTGACTCCTATGGTGTTCAGTTCTAGGTTCTCTACCATGGGGTTATCACTGTGGAAAGTAGGGATGTTCACTGTATATGAGTGGAGCATTGGCTCATGCTACTCCAAAGCCTCAGACAAGGAAACATTAAAGCTGGAAGCTGCTTACCTGAACTGCACCAGGGAGCTTATTCCTAATTTCTTGCTCCCAGAAAAGAAGTGCCTACCAGTGGACAAACAGCTATAGCTAATAATGGCTGACATTTATATAGTGTTTACTATATACCAGGCACTGGCCTGAGTGCTTTACAATTATTACTTCCCTTGTTCCTCACAACAGTCCTGGGAGGTCCGTGCTATTATCTCCATTTTTCAGTTGAAGAAATTGAGTCAGACAGAGACCTAAGTGACTCCCCAACGGTCACATATTTAGTAAGTGTCTGAAGCTGGATTTGAATTCAGATTTTCCTGAACCAACTAGCTGCCTCTGTGGTTCTAGGAGGTACACAAAGAGTTAACAAATGGGAGAGAATGAGACCAGACAAAAGAGAGAGCAGTTGGTACAAAC
>CM053626.1:231118551-231134574 GCA_028646595.1 Phalanger gymnotis
AAAATTTGTAATTCAAACGCCTGTGAAAATCAATGCTGAAAACCAAACATGTCAAAAATAAATTAAATAAATAAATTTTAAAAAAAAAGAATCACAGTATCAGAGATTTACAGCTTAAAAAATCACACAAGTAATAAATGACAGGGCCAGGATTCCAACTTAGAGCCCATGACTTCCAAGTTCAGGGCTGTCTCCATCATACCATAACGTCTCTAATACTTCAATGATTCCCAATGTCATTGGCAAGGATACTCACACCCTATTTTGATATATATCCAATTCCTTCATTCCTTATTAGAAAAATTTAAGGAATTGCCTCAGCCAAAAAAAAAATGAATTATCTGTTGGCTAACCTTCTGTTGGAAGTCTCTCTGAACTTAGCCAAGATGATTCCCCAACATACACATAAACATCACCAGGCCCATGATCTCAGCCTTTCCAGCTTAGTAGGACCTGTCAGAACTTATGCTCCATTGGCAGAATCCTCAGGAACCCATGAGAGGGAATAAATGCTTATTGCGCATCTATGATATGCCAGGCACTGTGTTAAGTACTTTACAAATATTTCATTTGATCTCCTTCAGGCCACAATGAGGCATTGTACCCACCTCCAGACAGAGAGATGATGAACTAAATATGTAGAAAGGGACCCATTTTGGGACATGAGCAATGTGGGGATTTGTTGTTTTTTGACTGTATATTTAGTACAAGGATTTTTTTTTCTTTTTTCAGTAGTGGGAAGAGGCAAAAGACAGAAAAAAATGCTTGTTAAATGAAAAAATAAAATTTAATTTTAAAATGTGCATTACTGGAAGATTTTAGTAAAGACGTATAATAGATCTATAAACAAAAAAGTTTTTCCCTCAATTTTCTGTCCATTACCATAACCCAATCCCATACCCACAATTTATCTTTTAATAAATTAAGGGAAGAAGACGTGAGCCAGCCTAACCCTGAACTTCTTTCCAAAAGAAACTGACATTTATGTTTCCTAAAGGTCATTTTCCTAAAGGATCTAATGAGATAATATTTGTAAAGTGCTTTGTAAACATTAAAGTGCTATGTAAATGCTCGATATTATTACTATTAAAATATTCAAGGAATTTAACTTACAAGGATTATGGATTTTGAACTAGAAGGGCCCGTAGGGGCCAGCTAATCCAACCACCTCATTCTACACGTGAGGCAGTGATTGGTCCAAAGTCACACAGGCTATAAGTGGCAGATCTGGGATTTAAACTCATATCCTCTGACTCCAAATCCTGTAGTCTTTCCATTATTTTTTTTTTGTCATCATTAAAAAATGGTGGGAAGGAGCCCAGGGAGAGACTCCTGCAACACAGTAATTCTGCACTTCCCTGCCTTTCTCTGAAACTTCCTTCTACAGCTGTGACTGCTTTATACTAGAATAGTTTGTTGACAGACACCGCTGAGGTCCTGGGCACATCTGCTGGGAAGGCTGTTGCCTAGCAACAGCAATCAATGCTGCATTTTACACTCACTATTTTCCTGAAGATTGAGACACTGCTCCAAGGTATTATTTTCAGATCCCTTCTGTTTCAATGATCAAATATATCTGTTAATTTTTCTATTTTAAAAAAAATGTCCTGAATCAGTTTCAGGTCTAGGGAGATCAGGGCAAGAGAAGGTCAAGCTACAAAGCAGTGAGCTTTGGAGACATGTTTGATGTCGAAATATTCTTTGACAGCTCATTGAGTTTGTTTGCTATACCCTTTCTTCTGCCATATCAGAATCGATTTCGGCTGCCCCATGGGAGACGGAAGCCATTAGCATGAATTATCATTCCAGATGCAGATTGCACAAGGTAACGCAAAGAAACAAAACAACTGGAATGGTTTTCAAAACCTGCACTGGCTCATGGTACATCTCTATTAAAGGTCAGGGCTTTTTTACTCCCCTAGTCACTATTGGCAACGTTTTCCAATACTCCTACACTGATAACATAATATTCCTTGTCAAGCAGGCTTCTGAAATTATGTGCTGAGTGAGATGAAATATATAGGAAGTACAGGATACCTACTTATGAGAATAAGGGGAAGGAGAACTCAGGGGAGAAACGGAGGGAAAGAAAAGGCTGTAGGAGGAAGGGGGGAAGTAGAAAAGAGAGAGACAGGGAGGGAAGGCAGGAGAGTGAGAAGGCAAAGAGGTACATGCTACAAACATATAAAATGTCCTACAATAAAACAAGGACAGGGGCACCTGTGATTTCATTTGTATAGGGAACTAGCAGGTGAGGAAACTGCCTCTACTAATATAGGTTGGCACCTTCTCTGCAGATTATAGTCTTATAAAGGTGCCTAGAGTACTGAAGTGTTAAGAGACCATCCTAGGGTCTCACAGCCAGTATGTTTTAGAGAGAGGACTTGAATCCAGGAACTTCACTGACCATCTAACCCACTCCCTACCCCAAAAAGAGACTAGTGGTCATCCAGTATTTGTCTGAAGACCCACCCCCAGTGAGGGGGAAACCACTACCTTTAAAAGCAGCTCATTCTAGTTTAAGATACTTTTTTTTCTTTATATTAAACCAAAGCTTTCCTCTGATACTTCCACTCATTGCTCCTACCTCTTAGGCCCTATGGAGCCAAAGAGAACAAACCTGATCTCTTCCATACTGACCTACTTGCTGTCCCCTGTCTGGATGCCTGTGCACTGGCTGCTCCCCAATGTCTTGAACACTCTCCCTTGCAACTTCCAGCTCTTGGAATCCCTAGCTTCCTTAAGATTCACCTTTATCTCCTTTAAGACAGACCTTTCTTGGTGCCCTGACTCCTAAATCCCCTCAAAGTTATCTTCCATCTATATTAGATGTATCCTCTTAGATTATGATTTATATATGCTGTCTTCCCCATTGGAATGTATGCTCATTCCGGGAAGGAACATTTTTTTACCCTTTTTTTTGTATCTTCAGTGCCTTCCAAGTCTAACATTTTGTGATTCCATGATACTTGTTGAAATAATCAGCTTTAAAGAGATAGTGAAAAAATATAAATATGGAGCTCTTTCTGGATCACAGTTAGTAAGATAAACCTCAAGGCTAGATTAGTATTTTTTCCTTAAATCAAAAATACAGCTTTTTTGTATTGAATGTACAGAGGTAAAAAGCTGCAGAAGTTATTGTAAATGGTTGGCAAGTAGGGTAATAATCTATCTACACTCTAGATAACAAGGATTTGAATGTACTTGCCATGACGTTAGGCTCCCTACCCTGGCTTTGTAGCTCTTGTGATTTTAAATATCATGCCAAATCTTTCAAAGTAAGTTCTGAACCTTCTCTTCCCCTCTCCTCACTCCTTTTGTTTGAAGATTTCAGTTTGGCAGCCTTTGAGTGCAGGCAGACTTGGCTCTTATAACTTCTGGGCAGATCATTTTAAAAATATTTCTGTAAGATTTTTAAAAGCTTTTTACATACATCATCTCATTTGAGCCTTCTGATATCCTTTACCATATAGGTAGTACAAATATTATTGCACCTATTTTATAGACAAGGAAACTGAGGCTAAGACATTGAGTGATTTTTACCAAAGTAGGAAGTCTGGGGACAGGGACTAGAACTCAGAACTATTGATTCTAAGCCCAATCGATAAAGCTGTCAATCAACAGGCACCTATCTAGTAGGTACCAGGTACAGCGCTAGATGGGAGGCACTGGTTCCCAACACGATTTTGTTCTGTGAACCCCTTTCAGTTAAAAATTATGTATTGTAAACCATCAGGGTAAATTAATATAGCACTCATAATATTTCTTATAATTATTTTCTGCTTAAAGTTTCATTAAAGAGTTTTTAGCATGAACTCAGCCCACTGGATAAAAATGAAAGGACTTACACTTTTTGTATTATCTAGTCCTTCTTTATTTAATATGAGGAAAATGAGACTCAGTGAGGCCACGTGATTTGCCTAGATTTGCAAAGCATGTTTACAGGGGAGCCAGAGATATAGTAGATTCTTTTTACTGTTGTTGTTTTTGTTGTTCAGTTGTATCAATCATATCTGACTCTTGATGACCCTATTTGGGGTTTTCTTGGCAAAGTAATAGAATGGTTTTCTATTTCCTCCTCTAGTTCATTTTACAGATGAGGAAAAAACAGGGTGAAGTGACTTGCCCAGGGTCACACAGCTAGTAAGTGTCTGAGGTCAGATTTGAACTCAGGAAGATGAGTCTTTCTGACTTCTGGCCCTGTACTCTATCCACTGTGCCATCTAGCTTCCCTCTAATTCTTAGATTAACATTTTTTCCCACTTTTTCAGGCTTTCAGAGGCATTTCACTTCCTGTATTTCTAATTACATTTTATTTCTTAAATACCCACCATTCTTTGTAGACTTAGATCCTTTCTGCCACCTGTGTGAGGTTCTGGGGATAGACTTTTCTACTTCTAATTTTATTCCATTTAAGGTTATCAGAACCATCTTTCCTGAGGCCTAATTCAAAGTGTTTTGATTGTGGCTGACAGCAACTATGGACACCTTAAAAAAAAGTTCCAGAAATACTGCACAGATGCCTACATCATAAGTTGTAGGACTTACAATTGGATAGGACCTCAGACCATCTAGACCAACCCCATTTTATAGATGAGAAAACTGAGGCCCTTTACAGAGGTTATGATTTTCCCAGGGTCACATAAGGTCATCAAGGTCCTCAAGATCCACATAGAGCACCTTTTCCCTTGCCTAAGGTTTTACCTTTCTACAACCTAGCAGGGACATCCTTGTTCTGAAATTGTATAACTTTCCTAACCACTCTGGACCCATGGTCAGGCATTTTATAGTCATACTCACTACCAGGGGTTCGTCCACATACCTTCTTTCAATTCCTTGGTGATCTAATCCATTCTCAAGATTTCAACTACCACCCATTCTTATATGACTATCAAGTCCAGCTCTGTATTCTTCTATAAGTTCCAAATCCAAATTTAGACAATCAAACAAAACTAATCAACCCCCTGAAAACCAGCTCCTTTTCCCACCTTTCCTATTGTTGCTGTCCTCTCTGTTCCCCAGACTCAAAATCCTTCAATCATCCGTGGTTTTCTGTTGTTAGTGTCGTTTCTCTCTGTCGCCCAGACTCAAGATCTTTCAATCATCCATGACTCCTCCCTTTTCCTTACTTTCCACATGCAATTAGTAGCTAGGTCCTGTGGATTTTACCTCTTCAATAATTTGAACATCTAACTTTTCTTTTTCATTCGGTTCAGTATAATTCAACAAACATGTATTAAATGCATGTGTAAATATTGTGGCAGGAGCTAGACATAGAAAGACAAAACCAAAACTGTTTCTGTCTTCAAATTCACTCCTCCTAGGACTACTCTAGTTCAAGCCCTAATTATTTTTCTCTTGGACTACTGTAATTACCTCCTAACGGGCACCTCAGCAGTCAAGGTTCTCCCTGACTCTTACCAATATTACTCATTTCTGCCTGGTTGATCAACCCTCAGGTGCAACAAGGATCCTCTTACTACCTTCATCAAAAGCCTTCAATAGCTCCTCATTTCCTGAACAAATCAGGTCAAAACTCATTCATTATCTCCCACCCATGTACATGTACCTATGATTCAAACAAACTAATCTCAGTTCCCCAACAATGACTTTTCTCACCCCTGCTCGTGACTTTCAGGCCACCTACCATATCCACCTGCCAAAATCCTATCTAGCCTTTAAGACCTAGGTCAAATTCAATCTCACTAATCCTTCAGCCATATCTATTATCTCCCTCTTATGAAACACAATATAGTACTTGGTATTGATAGGTCTTCAAGGACAGGGACCATGTCTTATTCAACCTTACACCCATTGGAGTACCTAGCACAATGTTCCAGAGAATTTACAATAGATTTTTGTTGAAAATATGAATGAAAAGTCAGTGACTGACAATGATTGAAGTGGGGAAGGGCGCAAACTGAATCTATGTGTTGGTATTTTTTTAAAAATCCTTTCCTAAATTTTGTGCATCATAAGCCTGATACACAGAGTGAGAGCACCATTGTAAATACACATACTAAATATTAGTAGAGCTTAATTTGCTTATTTTTCTGAAGACTAAAAAAGAAGTATGAATAGAAATTCTATTATTTTCTTCACAGACCTAAATGGATTGTCTTACCCACTGAGGTACCTGAACTTCACTTTGGAGACTTCTGTCATAGGAAAATGGGAAAGTGCATAATTGGGGGGGGGGGTTCCCTAAATCAATCATGTACTACAGTACATACATGAGATCCTCCATTGTGAGAAACACCTGTAAAGTCTTAAAATTGTTGTCTAAGATTTTTACTTCTCTATAGACTAAACTCACATTCTGTCATTCATTTTGTATTGCGGTGGTTCATAAAAATTGCACCAATGATCTCCTGCATCACACTTCATGCTAAACAGTAACTAGAGAGCTTAATAAATGATTTCCTATAGCCAAGGCCCTTTCTCCTCTTGTCATTCTGCTATCATAAACAAAATTCCATATACATAAGAAATGAAATAGATTCATGGAGGCCTAGAACTCACCTGCCATAAAATATTTATCATACCCAGCTATTTAGATGTATCATTTACTTGGAACTGTATGATACAAGATGATCTCTAGCATTTAATTGTTTTCATACAGTGCCTGATTTATTTATCTTGTTTCATATCTCTCTCAGGATACCCATAAATGGGTAACTTTGGTTTCTTATTAAAATACAACAACGCTTGAATTTTTGCGGTTATTTACCGCAATAAGAATTATATTCTTTTCTCCTTCATAAGCCTTTCAAACAAAGGTGCAAATTGATTTCTTGCATCAATATAAGGTTTTCTTTGCCCCCCAGATAACAGTATATCTTTTTTCTACTTTTTTCTGCTTCATTATTAAAATGTCATGCCAGCAATTTCATCATCTATTTTACTCAAAGCTTTAAAAAAAGAACAAATGTTGCCTACCTTTCTTATATGTGCTAAGGAATCTTGCAATTCTTTCTCTATCAGTTCATTTAAAAATCAACTGGCCAAGAACACAAGAAAATTATTTCAAAATATCAATGTTCTTACTGTAGGTAAGCTCCCCCGTCTTATAGGGACACTGCTATAAACTTTCAGGAGCTTTAGAGATATTAGCTATCACAGAACATCAAAAATCAGTATGTTTAGGTCCATTAAACATCCACTCAAGAAACTAAGATAAGATTAGGAATATTTTAAGACCATTAGTCAGAGCATAGTAGAGAATAGGTCGTGAACCCTTTGAAGATGTTGATACTGTTGGCCATGTTCCTCTCTTCTCCTTCAGTCTCATAGACACTATACTCTCCTGGTTCTTCTCACCTCTCTATTTTTTCTCTGATTCTTTTCATGTCCTCTTTCCAACTTTTTAATATGAGTACTCCCACAGGTCCTGTCTTTAGCCCTTTCTCTTTTCTCTTGACATATATGATCCATTCACACTCATGACCTCAACTACGACCTCTATGCAGATGACTCCCAAATCTCTACTTCCAACCCTCAACTATCATCACAGTTTCACATCTCCAACTACTCACAGGGCATCTCTATGCTTAGACATTAGGGATATGGAGGTAAGAGCATTCCAAACTCAACAAGTCACAAACTGGGGGGGTTTTGTTTTCTCTCCCCCGGCACAGTGCCTGCCACATAAAAAGCAGTATGCCATCATTGGCAGAGAGCCAGCTTTAGAGTCAGGAATATCCAGGTTCAGGTCCTGCCTCTGCCCTATACCATCTGTGTGAGCCTGGACAGTCACCTAGCCTCTCACCATCCCAGGCAATTATCTAACACATAGCTAACTAGCTACCTTATATGCAGATACATATAAGTATATATTTAAGTACACATTCGTGTATATACAGGAATTATGTGTACATAATGTATGTGTTTGTTGCAGAAAAGGTACATTGGTCTAGGGAATTCATAGCACTGGGTGTTCTCAGTACTGATGATATCAAATGTCTCAGAATTTTTTAAAAAAGTTTTTAAAATGCATGATATTCTTTTCTAGAAGTTTCCTTTGAAGCAAAAATTTTTGTGGTTGTTTAGTCATTTCAGTCATGTCTGACTCTTTGTGATCCCATTTTGGGTTTTCTTGGCAAAGACACTGGAGTGCTTTGCCATTTTCTTCTCCAGCTCATTTTACAGATAAGGAAAATGAGGTCCAGGATCACACAGTTAGTAAGTGTCTGAGGCCAGATTTGAACTCAGGAAGATGAGTTTTTCTGGACTCTAGGCTAGGCACTCTATTCACCATGCCATCTAGCTACCACAAAACAAAAATAAAGGATTTTTTTCTTTTATTGAGTCCCAAGATATAAAAAGGAAGGAAGGATGGAAGGAAGGAAGGAAGGAAGGAAGGAAGGAAGGAAGGAAGGAAGGAAGGAAGGAAGGAAGGAAGGAAGGAAGGAACAAAGAGAAAGGAAAGAGAGAAAAAAAGAAAAGAACATTAAAATTAAACTCATCAAACAATAAGTGACCTTCTGGTGATTTGGTAAGCTCTCTCTTGACCCAACACATTGCCATTTTAGAAACTAGGCCTTGGATTGATTTTTAAACGGTCCAAAATTACATAAGAAGAGAAGGAGAAAAACCACCACTAGATTTATAGTCAGAGAGCCTTAGGTTTGAATCCTGACTCTGTTGCTTACCACCTGTATGCCCTTATACAAGTTAGTTCCACTTTCTGGGTCTCAATTTCCTGCAATGGAAAACATGCTATTTTGACCAAATGATCTCAGAGGTCCCTTCTATAACTTATGATCCTATGACCCTTCCCCCACCCTACAGCTCCTCAGCCCCCATAATGGCCAATGAAAGGGTATTAAACCTATTAAGGAGAGCTGTGTCTGACATTCAGTAGCAAATCTAAAGTTTAAAAAATAAATGGACCTTCAGATTAATGGGAAGTAGTAAAAGGTTTATGGGAAAGAAAAGCAATTTTCCAGCTAAATTAGCAGTTTAATCAGAGTTGTAGAACCTAGAGAGGCATGTGCCTATGTTCCCTGCTTGTAGTACTACACAGCCCCTTGTGCAGACAGTAACTGCATGGTGTCTTTGTTCTATTAGCAAAGTCATTTATTATTTACCTATTGCATTTTTTTCAAGGAAGGTACTCTGCAGTGGATATTCAGTGTGACAGTATCTATTTTACAGGCTATCTTCCAGTAGCTGCCCCATTCAAGGTGATATTTTATTATGAATCTCCATTTGTGTTTTTTGTTTTTTACCTTTCTGAAGGCTGCTACAGCCATGCTTCCTATCTTCCTTTTGATTCATCCAAATTAAAATGCAATGATTCACCAGTTATTACTACAGTAGCCATAAATACATAGGAAGAGATGCTAGTGACTGTCATCTGCACCAGGACTGATTGCTAGGTAGCTCACCTAAACAGTATTTCTGAAAAAAGCAGTGTTGTTTCCAATAGAAAGCAGGACCATGATGACAAACTTTCATAAGCTTGTCATTATGTTGCATCTTTGTTTGTACATTCTACATACATTGTGAAGGGACAGGTGCTCTTGTGGTGGAGCTAAGATGGAAGATTAGAGGTAACTACACAGCTGAATTCTCCCAATATTCCTCTCCAAACAACTTTAAAAAGCTTGTCAATTTAAATTTGGAGGAGCAAAACCAACAAAAGGTCAACATGAGATATTTTTCCAGTCTAAGATTCTATCAGATCTCTCTCTGGAGGTGGATAGCATTTTTCATCACTAGTCCTTCAGAACTGTCTTAGATCTTTATATTGCTGAGAACAGCTAGATTAACAGTTGATTATCACACAATATTGCACAATGTTTTCCTAGTTCTGCTTACTTCACTTTGTATCAGTTCATGTAAGTCTCCCTACATTTTTCTGAAACCATCCTGCTCATTATTTCTCATAACACAATAATATTCCATCACAATCATATACCAAAAATTGTTCAGTCATTCCCCAACTGATGGACATCCCCTCAATTTCCATTCTTTGCCACCAAATTAAAGAGCTGCTATAGTTTTATACATATAGGTCCTTATCCATTTTTTCATCTTATTGGTATGTAGATCTAGTAGTGGTATTGCTGGGTCAAAGGGTATGCACAGTTTTATAGCCCTTTGGACATAGTTCCAAATTGCTCCCCAGAATGGTTGAATCAGTTTGCAATTCCACCATCACTGCATTAGTGTCCTAATTTTCCCATAACCCTTCCAACATCTGTCATTTTCCTTTTCTGTCTTATTAGACAATCTAATAGGTGTGCAGTAGTACTTCGCAGTTGTTTTAATTTTCATTTCTCTGATCAATAGGGATTTAGAGCACTTTTTATATGACTCTAGATAGCTTTGATTTCTTCTTCTGAAAACTGTCTGTTCATATCCTTTGACCACTTTTCAATTGGGGAATGACTTGTATTCTTATAAATTTGACTCAGTTTTCTATATATTTGAGAAATGAGGCCTTTATCAGAGAAACTTGTAAATTATTTTAATATTACTTCATTGTCTATGGTGCCTTTTAGCAAAATGTAGTTTCCCTGATTATCTCTTTTAATTAGGTATATTTTTGCTTTGTCTGAGATCACAATTGCTAGCCCTGCCTTTTTTACTTCAGTTTAAATATAATAGACTCTTTTCCAGCCCTTATTTTAATTCTCTGTCTCTTTCAGGCATGTCTCTTGTAAACAACCTATTTTGGGGATTCTGGTTTCTAATCCATTCTGCCATCCCCTTCCATTTTATGAGTGATCATCCCATTCATGTTCAATTATGATCACTGTTTATTTCCCTCCATCCTATTTTCTTTTGTTTCTCCTTTTCTCTCTCTTTTTATCCTATCCCCCCTCAAAATTCTATTTTAGTAACTACCAAAAATTACTTTATAGAGCTGGAAAAATCATAACAAAATTCATCTGGAAGAACAAAAGGTAAAGAATATAAAGGGAATTAATGGGGGGGGGGGTATGAAGGAAGGTGGCCTAGCCATACCAGAACTCAAACTGTATTATAAAGTGATAATCATCAAAACACTCTGGTACTGGCTAAGATAGAATGTTGGATTAGAGAAACTTATTAGAAAATGATTAGATTATTAATTAGATTGACTTGGATTAAAGAAATGCAAACTAAAACAAGTCTGAGGTACCACCTCACATCTATCGGAAATGACAAACGCTGGAAGGAGTGAAGGAAAATAGGTATGCTAATGAATGATTGGTGGAGTTGTGAACTGGTGCAACCATTCTGGGGAACAATTTGGAACTATGCTCAAAGAGCTATAAAACTATACATACTCTTTGATGCAGAAATACCACTACTAGATCTGTACACCAAAGAGATCAAAGAAAAAGAACCTGTATGTACAAAAATAATTATATCAGCCCTTTTTCTGCTGGCAAAGAATGGGAAATTGAGTGGACTGCCCATCAACTGGGGAATGGCTAAACAAGTTGTGATGGAATACTATTGTGCTATAAGAAATGGCAAGTAGAATGGTTTCAGAAAAACATGGCAAGAAATATAAAGAACTAATGCAAAGTGAAGTAAGAAGAACCAGATCATTGTACACGGTAACAGCAACATCAATTGTGAAAAGACTTGGCTACTCCAATTAGTACTATGATCCAAGACAATTCCAAAGGACTTATGATGAAAAAATGCTATTTACCTCCAGAGACAGAACTTATGAACTCTGAGCATAAATTGAAGTATAATTTTCTCATTTTCTTGATTTTTCTTGCTTTTTTGCAATATGGCTAATATGAAAATATGTTTTGCATGATTTCACATGTATAATTGATATCATTTTGCTTGCCTGCTCAGTGGGTAGGGAAGAGTCAGGAGGGAGAGAATGTGAAACTCAAAATATAGAAAGAAAAGAATGTTTAAAAAGTTTTATTTTTTTTAAAAAAAATCCTATTGAACTGCTATGAAATCATTCCAGAGACATTGCAAAGAAAAAACCAAACTTGGTGGTTTCACATATGTGATCAAAGACACTAACATCTTTTGAAACAAAGCAAATCCATCATTTATGATCATAGGATCCTAGATTTAGAATTTGAATGTCTCAAAGGTCATCAGTCCAACCCCTTCATTTTACAGATGAAGAAACTGAGACACAGAGAATTTAAGTGGCTTACTCAAGGTCACACTGGTAGTAAGCATCAGAGGCAATATTTAAACTCAGGTCCTCTAACTCCAGAGTCAATGAGCATTCCGTTAATTTGACATCAGTTATTCAACAAGCATTTATTAAGCACTCACTATGGATCAAGCAAGACAGCTAGGTAGCACAGTGGATAGAGCACTGGCCCTAGAATCAGGAGGACCAGAATTCAAATCTGGCCTTGGACATTTATTGCCTGTGAGACTCTGGGGCAAGTCGCTTAACCCTGTTTGCCTCAGTTTCCTCATCCGTTAAATGAGTTGGAGAAGGAAATGGCAAACTACTCCAAGTATCTTTGCCAAGAAAACCCCAAATGAGATCACGGAGAGTCAGACAGACATGATTGGAATGACTCAGCAACAAAAGTACCAGGCAATGTTCTAAATACCAAGAAGAAAAATAAAGTCCAATCCAGTCCCTCCCCTAAAGTACTATACATCCTAATTGAAGACATATCATATAAACAACAGGAGACATACCAGACAGAGACAGAACAGAAATACAGCTATAGATATAGCTACAGATATATGATTTTCTGAATTATGTGCTTTAATATATAATATTAATATAATAGCTAACATTTATATAGCACATACTATGAGCCAGGCATTATGAGAAGAGTTCTACAAATATCTCACTTGATCCTCCCAACAAGCCCAAGAGGTTGGTACTATTACTATTCTCATTTGACAGATGAGGAAATTGAAGTAAACAGGGGTCCAATGACTTCATCAGCATCATACAGCTAATCAGTGACAAAGGCCAGATTTGAACTCAGATATTCTTGACTCTAGACCCTGTACTCTATCTACTGCGCCACCTCGTTGAAAAAAGAGGTGATAATAATAATAATATTTACATAGTGCTTACTTTGCACCAAGCACCAAGCTAGGTGCTTTACAAATGTCTCATTTGATTCTGTGAATTAGGAGCTGTTATGAGCCCTCACAGTTGAGGAAAGTGAGACAAACACAGGTTAAGTGACTTGCCCATCACCCAGCTAGTAAGTCTGTCTGGGGCCATATTTGAATCCAGGTCTTTCTGATTTCAGGCCCAATGTTCTATCCACTGAGCCACTAGCCGCCTCCGAAAGTCTTAAAATCTATAGATGACTGATGTGGATGAAGCCAAAAAACTTGTATGTAGCTCGATACTGCATACAAATATAAAAGTTTATTAACTTACCTTTACCTAGAAGATAAGTGTGGAACCCTAACCTACTAGATCTTTTTTAATCTTTACTACTCTTGGTTTTACCTTTAGGCACCTAGACTCCCTGAAAACAGTAGGAAAGAATTGAAAAGTTTGCAGAACTCGAGAGACCCTCAAAGTCCCAGGACCAGCTGGCACTGCTCCCAAAGGACACGTAGCCAAAGAGTCTGAGTAAGAAGAGATGGTCCAAGATGGAGCAGATATTATTCTGATACTAGACTCCTGAGTAATCAGGTCAGTCCAGACATCAGAAAGAGCTCGGTAATTTGGAAAGTGAGAAGCAAGAGCCTGAGTAGGAGCCACCTTGATAATGGAATCTGCAATTTGGAGTCATTACTCTAGACAAAAGCACAAAGGCATTTTCCCTTTGACATTTTCCAATAAATGACAGTGGGCTGGCAACACCTTGTTGACTGTCACTGTGCTTTGTTCACAAAAGGCCATTTTTGAAAGAAAGGGCAAAAGATGGAAGGAGCAAAGAACCATCAACAAAAGCCAGCTGAAAAGAAATATTTCAAAGGGGGCAAGACTAAAAAGGCAACAGAGCCTTCTATCCAGAGTCCAGGATGCCTCTGTGAAGGGGGTTCAGTTATCTTTTAGCTTTTTTCCAGAATAAACTAGCAATATACAGGCCAGAGGAACAACAGCTCCCAGAGTCACTGTGACAAAGACGATTTTCTGATAATCATCTTTAAAACGGGTTCGGTAATACTAAATACTACTTAACTCCTAAGATTCTCATGAAGAAGGCATTTTGTTGTTGATTGGTTGTTTTAAACTCTTCATTATCCTTTTTAGAGTTTTCTTAGCAATGATACTGGAGTGGTTTGCCATTTTCTTCTCCAGTTCATTTTACAGGTAAAGAAACTGAGGGAAATAGGGTTAAGTGATTTGCCCAAGGTCACACAGCTAGTTAGTGTCAGAGGCTGGATTTGAACTCAAGAAGGTAAGTCTTCCTTTCTTTAAGCCCCCTAATCTATCCACTATGCCACCTACCTGCCCAAGGAAGACATTAGTAAAGCTTAAAGAATGAATAGATATTCCCATATTCTCCTCCTAGCACACAGGCAACCTTAATATGGAAGCCAGTGGTTCCCTAATTGCTTGGGAGGCCAAACAACTTAGGCCTATACATATGTGGAGGGAGGAAGGCAGCGAGGAGTAGAAAGAACACTTGATTTAGAGTCAGAACCTGGGTTCAAAGCACAGCTCTGTTATTACCAGGATGACCTTGAGCAAATCAATTCACCTCTCTAGGTTTCCTCATTAAAATCAGGCTAGAGGAGATGATCTCTAAGGTCACTTCCAACCCTAGATCCTATATACTTAACTTGCTAATTAATTCTCTTTTCTACTTTCCGCAAATCTGGCCTCTCCGCTCTTGTTATACATGTGTCCTTGACCTTTCAGAAAACCAGCCCAAATGTTTCCTTAATCACCACTCACACCTGCTACAGAAGTTCTATCTGATGTTCTCTCTGTTGGGTTATCTCATCACAATTCACGTTAGAGAGAAATCTGTTATTTTGACTGACATGTTGTTTCAGCTACCAGAAGAACAGATGGGTAGCTCTTCTTCAGAATTTATATTTGCCAACAATCCGAAGGGTGTAAAACTCATTCACAAAGAAGCCTAAACAAACCTCTAGAGAAACCTAGCTAAGGAATAGTAATATGCCATGGCAGAACTGTGGGCTGCAACAAATCCCAAGCATGGGGGTTCAAGAAGTATTTCAAAACAATACTCATTCAAAAGCATTTCTGGCAATGCTGCCAAGTAAATAATGGTAATTATAGCACCATTCATATGAGTAATTGATCTGCCTGATTGACTCTTTTTAGAAGTGTTTTCCTACAGTTTTTCATTTGATCTTATGAAATGCACAAGGTACTGAGGCTATGCAGGGTGGGAGAAAGTCTGTCAGTCTTGATTCTCAGAAGAACCTGCATTTGATCATGGGAGCTAGTATGGTACACTGTGGATTGAGAGTCCACTGACCAGGATTCAAATCCTGCCTCTGAATGAATGAAAGAAGGATTCAAAAGCATTTATTAAGCACTTAATAAGTGCCAGGCACTTTGTTAAGCAATGGGAATACAAATACAAATGCAAAGATAGTCTCTGCCCTCAAGGAGCTTATATACTAAATGGAAAAAGATACTACACAAAGAGAAGCAGTATTTTGAAAATTACAAGACCGTCAAACAGATCCACATGGGGAAGAAGTTGAATGTTCCACCTAGGATCTGTGGCAGAGTTGATTTGATCATGGCTCAGGGATCCAGAATTGGTACAGTGACAGAGGACAGAAAATAAAGGTAGGCGTGCAGCAATAAGGCAGCATAGTACTTACTGAGTAGGTAGTAAAGTAAGGTAGGGTGGCTGGTGAATTCCTGAAAAAGTGGTCCAAGAGATGAAGCTACAAATCAAAACAGTTGGGCCCCAGGGCAGAAGTTTTTCCAGGGTGTCAAAGAAAGGGTATCAATTGAAAAGGAAGAGATGGTCAGTGAAGCATGGTAACTGGGGAATTCTAGAGGTATGGAAGAGACTGTTAGGTCTACCACATACTAACTGTACAGCAGGGTTCTTAATCTTTATGGTGCCATAGGTCTCTTTAGCAATCTGATGAAGACTACGGATCTTTTCTCGAAATAAT
>CM053626.1:231135074-231152614 GCA_028646595.1 Phalanger gymnotis
GCTGACTGCCTTTGGAACCACTGCTTCCTACCTATGGACTGCCAGTGCTGGTAATTGCCAATGTGTGGCCAATGAGCATCCTGTAGTGTCTCTGGGAGTCTTCCCTTCTTGCTAGAGTCTAAATGAACCAGCTAGATGAGCGACAGGTAAAGCCACAATCACAGGTACTTTTCTTTTAATCTGTGAGTCACTAATCATAGCTGTCATTACATTCTCTAACTACCATACCTCCACTGCCTTTTTAGTTTGGCCCCCTTTGAAATACTTCTTTTCAGCTGGCTTTTGTTGTGTGGCATGAGATCATGTGCAGTGAAAAGTGTTCATGCTTTGTTTTTAGAACCAAGGCTGCAGTGAAGTTATCCAGTGCAACACAGGCAAGTGCTGCCAGAAACACCTTGGACTTATTATGCATTTGATTTTTAATTAATTCGGTCATTGCGCATTCATAAACCTTTGACCATTGCCAAATTTTTTGCCACTCCATATGTGGTCACAACCCACAGTCTAAGAAGCACTGGTCTAGAGCAGATCTTCCCATCTTTTCCACAAAAATATCATAAGAGATTTTGACAAATTTATAAACTATATCTACAGCACTTCCTCAGCCTACAACTCTTACAACATAATACTACAGGAAATTATAATGAGAGAAGGCAATTAGCACCCTAGAAACAATACAATGAGATATTTGTCAAGTTCTTAGCACAGTAACTAGCATACAGTAGGCACTTAATAAATGCTTGTTTTCTCCCTATATTCTTTCATATAATCACTGTAAATGGACAATGGACTGAATATTATGACAGAGATTTGTTTATAATCTATTGACTTTTTTTTTGTTCAGAAAGGTCATATCTGGAGTCTAATAACTTTCTCCTGGTCCTTTTAGCTTTTACAAGATGTCAAAAATGCCTTTGGTTCTCTCTCTGGACACTTCTGAAATTAATAGAGAGAACTCAAAATTTACCCTAATAACTCAAGAGACAAATCCAGAGTTCATAGATCTTGCAAGCAGGAGATCAGAAGTTCTTCTTTACCAGAGGGTGGATTTACAGTGGCTGATTTGGAACCAGACTTACTGTGTTCTCTCTGGGGTTCATCACCTTTTCACCTGTGTCCTGGACTCCCTTTGGTAATCGGTTCGGTGAAGCCTATGGACCCCTTCTCAGAATCATGTTTTATGTGCATAAAATTAAATACGTAAGATTACGAAGGAAGCCAATTATTTTGAAATATAGGTATCAAATTTTTAAAAACAAATTTACATATCCCAGATTAGGAATTTCTGCCTTAAAGGATGGCAATCCTGTGGACAGTTTGCTTCTACTTTTTGTCTATGCTTCTGGAGAATCACTACCACTGACTCAGAATTCAAACTGAGCGATGAAACACCCAGACCAGAGTTCCTTCCAACCTGCCTTGACCTTGACTATCCCTTCCCCCAAGAGACTACAGTTTTTCCTTCCATCTTGTGGGGGTTTCAAGCATGGTTTTCTCCTCTCCACCATCTAAAAAATCCTTCTAAAAATTTTTGGTCTTCCCTGAATACCAAGAAAGAAGTCTGAATTATTATGGCATTAAATGACAAAATACATTGCTATTATACAATACTATACATATATTTTATACACTTCTGAGTTTCTAAACTTCTTCTATGTTGTCTGCTGTCCTTCGTGCATTGTCTAAAGCTTCTGCAAAAATCCCCCAAAAATTCCCATTTAATTTCTTATGCCGACCTATGATATTTCGAAACCACAATGGGGAAAGTTGTGATATGGAAAGGATAACTGTGTACATTTTGGGCGGGGGGGGGGGGAGGCAATCATGGTTAAGTAACTTGCCCAGAGTCACACAGCCAATAAGTGTCTGAGACTGGGATTTGAACTCAGGTTTTCCTGACTCTGGGCCAGTGCTCTAATTACTGCTTAACCTAGCTGTCCCAAGAGACTACACCTTAATTGTGCTGGCTGTGGAAGGGATCTACAACTATTGTTTCACTGTTTCCCACCATTAGGCACTAGGATAGACAAAGAAATCAGACTATCAGCGACATGGGCACAAAGAGACAACCAGGGGAAGCTTCATGACAAATATACTCCTAGATATACACACCCAAGGAGCCTGCCTTCCTCTCTGCTGAGTCTACAAAGCAGGAAGATCGGTCCACAGAATTCCTGTTTGAAATCGTTATATCCAATATAAAAAAGATGCCACATTCTCTCCCATACACTCATATATAAGTTGACACCTAAATGAGGTAATCTAAGAGTCTACTGGGTAAGGGGGTGGGGTGGAATCTAACCTTAGATTAAAAATATACTACTACTAAATCCGCCTCTCCAAAAATCATCCTCATAGGGAAAATCTAGAGTTAATAGCACATGCTGATTTAATAAGATTGTGGTATCTTAAATGAACCAATTATGATTTTTAAAACCTCAGTTACTGTAAGATGCTAAGATTTCTATTTTTCAAATTTTCATGCCAATGAACTAATTAGCATCATAACCCTCAGTCTGACTTATTTCCAAAATGAGTTCTGATTGGAGAGGGTAGAAAAATGAGAAGTCCTTGGTTAGTTGTGAAGACCAGTTATCTACCTGATGAACAAAATCCTTTCTCTTCGGAGTACTAATTTCTAGAATAAACTATATTTAGAAACTGAAAGAGGAGGGGAAAGCCTTATTAGATTAATAAATAATACTCATATATCAGTTTCCAATTAGATGTGTCTGAAATTTTTTATTATACAAGAGTGAAGAGGAAACAAATTCTATAAAGAGTTAAATCAATTGCTAAAAGGTTTCATAATTCTTCTCTTTGATCTCGGAAGTTTGATACTAAAGAATTCTTCCAGAAAAAAAACAGGTTAGCACAGATCTGCACTACTAGTGGCCCTTCATTTCATGTAGTGTATTTATTTCCCTCACATTTTCTTTACTAGTCTACAACAATGGCAACCTTTCCCCCAACCACCCAGAGTAGAGGTCTCCAAACCAAAATAAAAGAATCTAACATTTACATAGCACTTTAAAGTTTGCAAGATGCTTTATATATAGTATGCATACCTGAGGCACATGCATTTGAACTCACATTCTCCTGATTCCGATTCTGGTACTCTATCCACTGTGCCACCTAGCTGCTCCATCACCTAGTGATGGGGGTCTTCAACCACTTGGACATCTGCTGGCTCTGCTTTTGGGTCAAAAGCAAGACAAGAGACAAATTTACCTAACCTTCAAAAAGTAGAGGAAAAAGGGGAATTACTATTTTGGATTTCATTCTAACCACATGGAGAAGGAAGATGCACACAAGTATTCTGAGTTTTACGGAAACAACTTCTTGCCAGATTAAAGAAACAAAAAACAAATCCCAAGGCCAAAGAAACAGTCATAGGATTATGTCAATAAGAAACCCTCACTTTATATTTTATTTTTCTCCTTAACTGTCAACAATGGAAGGAGACAAACTGATTTCATCTTGAAGAAGGCTTACAGATGAATAACTATAAAGATAAATGGATTTTCCTCCAGGAAGATCCCACATGATCTTTATTAATTCCTATGACACCAAGGTTTCCATGCTTCCCTCATTCCCTTTCAGCCTTGGAAAGCTGCTAAATGTCTGCATACTCTGAGCCAGCCAAAAAAGCAATAAAAACCCATTGTGTACCCAAAGCACTGAAGCTGCTACTACCCTGAGTCATCTTCCTTGGTACATTAATAAATTTTTTTCTTTCAGTTTGGCTATTCATTTTCTGACCCTAAGTCTTATAGACCACATGGTGGATGAGATTTTCCCTGGGCTCTCATAGAATCCAGACTGGCTGAATTGCTTGCTGAAGTACAAAGAATAGGGACCTCGGGAGCAAGTGACCATGTATTGTGATGGTGAAGGAGGGAAACATGCCAGGCATTGTCTAACATACACCTTATGTCTTGTCTTTTCGAGAGCAGATTTCAAAAGGTGAAGAGAAAGGATAGAATCCAAGAGTCTAATATTTTGTATGAGAAACTCTCAAGCATGAAACTTATGAAAACATAAGCAGAATTATTCTAATGAAAAGGAAAAAGGGGAACTGCTCAAAGAGAAGGTATCAGACACAAAGAGAATTCATAAAAATAGGTCAGATTGTTAAAACACATATATAGAAAATGGAGTAACAGAGACAGCAAATAGCACAGAATGAGTACAAAAATCATGGTAAGGAGTTCTTGTGTCAGGAATGCTAAAGCCCAGAATGAAGAAATGCTGGCAATAAATGCTCAACAAAAAGAGGAAAGATGAGGGCTTGACTTTTGTTTTGGTTTTGTCACGTGGGTACGACAGGGGGCAAAAAGAGGATTAAGAAGGTTTAGGATCATGCATGAGATGGATGGAATGACAGATAATGGTGAGAAGAGTAAAATATACAACTTTTATTTTGCTTCAATTTTCTCTTCCAAGGACAATAATGAAGAAAGCTAGAAAAAGGTAAGTACCAGGGCCCAGAAATGCAAGAAGAATAGAGAGATAACCAGGCAACGTCTAACTGATTTTGATGACTTCAAGTCATTGGGCCCGGACAAACTGTGTCCTAGAGTAGAGTTGCCAAACACTCATATGGCCAAGCATGGTCTGAACCAGATTAAAATGTAGTGGGAAATATTTAACAAAATTAAAAAATACAACAAAATATAGAAAATAATACATTTTGAAATTAAATCAATATGAAGCCCACAGAGATCTGTATGGGTAATTTAGTGACCCCCATTTCTATTTGACACTATTTGTCCTAGAGTACCAGTTCACAGGAGGCCCTTTTGGGTCTTAGAGACCCTTTCAGGGAATGCACAAAATCAAAACCATTTTCATAATAATATTAAGATATTTTAATTTCTAACACAATAAATATTGATAGATATTATTCATTTACTTAAAAAAAGATCTTTGGGGTCCTCAATATACAGCTCAATAATATAAAGGGGTCCTAAGACCAAAAAGTCTGGAGAGTAGTGAAAGAAATGAAAGATGTGATTACTGTGGCACGGTCAATTATTCTCTGAAGGATCAGGGAGAACAAGAAAGGTATTGCCAGATAGAAAAAGGGCAGATATTGCTCAATTTTCTAAAAATGTAAAAGAATGAAGTCTGCAAACAACACACTGGATAGCTTGTGCTGGATTCATAAACTATTAAAGGGAGGATATGCATGCACTTAGAAAGGAGACAATGATCCTGAAAAGCTACCATGACATCATCAAAACAGGTCATTCCAGAGTATCTACTTGAAAGAGTCCAGCCTGGAGTCAGGAAGAATTCAAATACAGTCTCTGATGCTAACTGTGTGACCCTGGGCAAGTCACTTAACCATTATGTTTATTTCAGTTACTAGAACATGGTAAACACTATATAAAAGTTAGCTATTCATATTTTTATTATTACTTTTATTTCAGCAAGGGCAGCTAGGTGGCATAGTGGATAGAATGCTGGCTATGGAGTTAAGAGGACCTGATTTCTAATCTAGCTTCCCATAGTTACTAGTTGTATGACCCTGGAGGAAGTCACTTAATCCTGTCTGTAACAGTGTCCTCATCTGTAAAACGATCTGGAGAAGGAAATGGTAAACCACTCCAGTATCTCTGCCAGGAAAACCCCAAAAGGGGTTACAAAAGACATGACTGAAAAACGACTGAATGACAACATGAAATCACAGGTCCTGCCTATAAGAAACAAAAAGAAAAAACAACGAAACACTCATATTTCACAGGGTTGTTTTAAGGCTCAAACTGGATAAAGGATAGAAAACACTCAAAAAACCCCACCACCACAGAGCTTTCTGCAAATGTTGGCCACTATCAGCAAGAGAGGTAGTTTTCACCCATCTAAAACGGTCAGTGTTCACTCTGTCAAAGGGAAGGCAGCTAGCCTTAAATTATTAAGCAATGGCTCTCATTAGAGATAAGCAAATTGTACAGTAGAGCATGCTAATAATACTTCAATTTCCGTATGATGGTAAATTACATTAGCACTATTATTGGGAACTCTAGCTCACATTTGAAAGTCTTTCTTCTTGCCCTTCCCCATTGGAAATCTGAATCATACCACTAGCCTTCCCTGATTAAAGCACATGGATTTACATCCTAACCTCAACCAAAGGTTAACAATGACAGAAAACAAAAAAGAAAGGATAAGAAAGAATTTTTTAAAAGGAAGGAAATAAGAGAGGAAAATAGAAATATATATGCGATATCTACGTAAATATTTTTTTATTTATTTAATACCATGCCTGTCTCTCTGGCCCAACATCCCTTATGCCAAAGTACCCTATTTCTAACATCTAAAAGGCAACACAGTCACACCCAGAAAACTGGCAAAGATGATGAAAGATCAGACTAACTAACATTAAATAGGTTACGGAAAGAAAGGCATATGAATGTGTTGTTGATTGAGCTGTGAATTAGCTTTGGAATTATGCAAATAAAATAAAATGTTCACACCCTTTGACCTAGAGATTCCACCTGAAGTTACTCGATGATAAAAAGAAAGGTTTCGTATATACCAAAATATTTATAGCAGCCCTTTTAGTGGCAGCAAAAAACAGGAAACAAAGTAAACGCTCATTAATTAGGGAACAGCTAAACAAGTTATGGTACACAAATATAACGAAATATTATTGAGCTATAAGAAATGACACATATGATAAATACAGAGAAGCATGGAAAGACTTACATGAAATGATGCAAAGTAAATTAAGCGGAGCCAAGAAAAGAATATCAACAACAAAGACTACAATAATGTAAATAGAAGGAACGACAAAAAGAAAAACTAAAAAATGAATACTGCAAAATTTCAAAGAAGAAGCTTGCCCCGAAAGGGGATAAATGAGAAGACACCTTCTCCCAACTCTCTTTCAGAGGTTGGAGGATGGGAGGTGGGAAGAGACAAACACACAGAAATGGGGTACGCTGCCTATATATTGTTAGACTTTTTCAATGTATTGATGAATTTTGCTGAGTTTTTTCCCTTTTTTCTTTTTCTTTTAAAAAAATATTTTGTTATAATGGAATATTCTGAGCAAAGGGGAGGATAGAGGGCATGATAAAAGACAAAAATGCTAGAGATTTAACAGAAGGAGAAGAGATTAAGAAGAGGAGGCAAGAATCCGCAAAAGAACTGTAGGAGAAAGATCTTAATGTCACTGATAACCAGGATGGTGTGGTTACTGATCTAAAGACATCCTGGAGAATGAAGTCAAGTGGGCCTTAGGAAGCACTGCTAACAAGACTAGTGAAGGTGATGGAATCCCAGCTGAGCTGTTTAAAATCCTAAAAGATGACACTGTTAAAGTGTTGTACTCAATATGTGAGTAAATTTGAAGAATTCAACAGTGGGCCCAAACAGCATCCAAATCACTGAACAATTGTGCTCATTTCACACACCAGCAGTGTTACACTTAAGAATCTGAAAGCTAGGCTTCGGCAACATGTAAGCCGAGAATTGCCAAAAGAATAGGCTGGTTTTCAAAGAGACAGAGGAATTAGAGATCAAATTGTCAACATTTGCTGGATTATGGAGAAAGCAAGGGAGTTCCAGAAAAACAACTACTACTGCTTCACTGACTACATGAAAGCCTATGAGTGTGGGGATCACAACAAAATGCGACAAGTTCTTAAAGAGTTGGGAGTACCAGATCATCTTACTTATCTCCTGCGGAACCTGTACATGGGTCAAGAAGCAATAGAACTGAACATGGCTTAAACCTGGGTTAAAATTAAACTGATTGGTTTAAAACCGGGAAAGGAGTACAAAAAAAGATATATATTATCATCTTATTTATTTAACTTACGTGAAGAACACATCATGAAAAATGCCAGGCTAGACAAATCAAAAGCCAGAATTAAGGTTGCTGGGAGAAACAGCTAGCATTTATAGCGAACTTTTAGGTTTCCAAAGTACTTTACAAATTTTATCTCATTTGATCCTCACAACAGCCTTAGGTGGTAGATGCTACTATTAGCCCCCTTTTTTAACAGATGAGGAAACTGAGGCAAAAGGAGGTTAAATGGCTTGTTCTTGCTCATCAGAGTCATACAGCTAGTAAGTATTTGGGGTAGGATTTGAATTCAAGTCTTCCTGACTCCAGGTCCAGCATTCCATCCATTATAGCACTACTTATTTTGGAGATATTTTTAGATTTAGGAAAACTATCATGACATGTACTATATAGGGACTAATTTCATCTCCACTACACTCAGGTGATGGATGGATGGATGGATGGATGGATGGATGGATGGATGGATGGATGGAAGGAAGGATGGATGGAACAAAGGAAGGAAGGAAGGAAGGAAGGAAGGAAGGAAGGAAGGAAGGAAGGAAGGAAGGAAGGAAGGAAGGAAGGAAGGAAGGAAGGAAGGAAGGAAGGAAGGGAGGAAAGATTTATTAAGCATGTCTAGTACCGTGCTAAGTGGGCATTTGATAGGGACTGAAAGATGAAGATGTTGCACATGGTATATATTGCCTGTTAAAAAGCATTTACAAATGATATGGAAGAAAAATACTAGGTGGACAAGATGTTTTCCTCACACTTTTCCTGACCCTACTAAAAAGTTTATAGCACAAGCCATTGCCAGTAGTTCCTGTCAACAGTCACACTGTTGTTTAATAACTACAGATGAAAAACAGTTGATAGGTCCAATTTCTTTTGACATTGAGTTAACTGAGAATGAATGGAAAGAGAGAAAAAGAAAAATTACTTAAGAAATTTTTTTCTGACCTTTTTGAAGCTTTGCTTTTTGAAGCTAATACTTAAAACAGTGTCTGGCAAATTGTGTTTAATAATAAATGCCTATTGACTTCACAACCCATTATTGTTTGTGTGATTAAAAAAATAAATTCCCTAACCACTTAAAGGTGCTACATGACATTCTTGTATTTTAAATAACAAATATTAACATTTTGTTTAAAGAATTTCATAACTCCTTGAGACATACTTCGAGGTAGTACAAAGGGAAAAAAGGAAATGAAACAAAATTAAGCAGTTAGTAATTAAATAAGAAGTAATAAAGTGTTAGATTTGGAGTCTGGACATTCTGAATTGAAATTTCACCTCTGACATTCAGTAGCTATGTACTAGGACTCATTCACTAAGTCATAGTTGGGTATCAATCTCTTTTAGTGGAGTGAGTTCCCATATCAAGACTTACACACTGGCAAAATTGCAGGTCCTTCTTGTAGTCACATAAATAATTATTTAAATTTTAATGAAAAGATTAACCATCTTTCCACAGTTATCACTATCACCACTGTAGAACTATAGAGCTGAAAGAGATGTTAGAGATGACTCCGTTCAATTTGTTAATTTTTAAAAGCTCTTTTTATTTATCTTTGAAATGGTGCCTATGCTGGTCAATTCTGTATAATATTCATAATTCATATTTTATAATTTCCTGAGGTGAAGTTGTATTAGAATTCTACACTATGATGCCTACTATAATCAAATTCTAGTTACTGGGAATCTTCCCTCCCTCCTACCTACTTCATAGGTTACTATGGGGACATGAGGGTAAATGAGCTAACACTTGGTAGTATTTTTCAATCTCCTTGGGATATAAACATTATGTAAATCCATGGTGATATTATGTGCTGTTAATTTTTCCACTAGGCAGTAAAGCTTCTATTTTAGGATCAGTTTGGTATCTACTTCAAACTAATAAGTTTGTTATCCTACACTCATGTTAAATGGACTGAGAATAAATGCTGTTAGGTAAGGTAGAAAAAATAGGGCTTCTTTAGGAGGCAAAAGAAAAAAATATGAATCACAGAATCTTGGATTTGGAAGGGACCCAAGGGGTCATTTATTCCAACCCATTCCTGAATAAGAATCTCTTCTCCAACATACCCAACAAGGGATTCGTCAGCCCTTGCCTGACAGCCTCCAGTCAGGCAGAAACCACTACCTTCCAAGACAGTCCACTCCATTTTTTGGATAACTCAAACTGCTGAGAAATTTTTTCCTTATCCCAAGACTAAATTGGCCACTTTGTACTTTCTAGTCATTATTCCTTGCTCTGCCTCCTGAGACCAAGCAGAACAAGGGGAAATGGGAAGAAAATAAGCATTTGAAAGGCACCTAGTATATGTCAGACAATATGCTAAGCACTTTTTAAAAATATTATCTAATTTAATCCTCACAATAATCCTCCCAACCACTTACACTTAAGGAAAGTAAGGCAAACAGAAGTTAAGTGATTTGCTCAGGGTCGCACTGCTAGTCAGCGTCTGAGGTAACATTTGAACTTGGGTCTTTCTGACTCCAATCACGGAGCTCCATCCATGGTACCAGTAGCTGCCTATTCCACTGTTGTTGTTTGATCGTTTTCAATCTTCCTGACCCCATTTGGGGTTTTCTTGGCAAAAATATTGGAGTATTTTCCCATGTTCTTCTCTAGCTCATTTTACAGATGAGGAATTGAGGCAAATAGGATGAAGTGACTTGCCCAGGGTCACACAGCTAGTAAGCATCTGAGGGCAGGTTTGAACTCGGAGGGTTCTTACTCCAAGGCGAGCACTCTATCCATTGTGCCACTTGGTCTATTACATACCTCTATCCGACACCTCTTCCATATGATAGTCCTCCTTTATAAACATTCCTAGTTCCTTCAATCAATCCTCCTATGTCAGGGTGTCAGCAAACTATGGCCAAAGCTATCCACAAATACATAAATATGCAGGTTGTACAAGAACAAGAAGCAAGTTCAATTTGGCCCTGGGTTTTGCCCCTATCCTATGTCATTAACACAAAAGCCTTTTACCATCATTGTTATCTTCTGGACACAGTCCAGCTATTCTGTTCACTCCCCTCCTCATCTCATCCCATCCTGACACCTATTAGTCAGGTGATACTGGAGATATCATTTAAGATCACTAGATTTCGTTTGCCTTATCCACAAAATTCATTCACTCAACAAATATTTATTAAACATCTACTATATGCGAAGTATTGAGGGGAGCTATAAAGACAAGTAATATAGTCCTTGTAGAGCCAAGCACCTTCGATCAGGTAGGAATGTGGGTGCAATAAAGAGCCTGTCTGAACTGGGTCTTGAAGGTTGGCTGGAAAATAGAAGATAGTGCAATCAGGGCAACGAGAATAACATAAGTCAATAAAGAACCTAAGGCACAGAATGACCACAAGTAAACCACATTAATCAGGTATCGACATATACAGTATATGAGGCTGACTACCATGAGATCAGTCCAGAAAGGTAGGTTTCAAGATAGACTGTGCAAGATAGCTAAGATGATTGCTTCTTACTCAGTAGACAATAAAAACTACTGAAAATGTATGAGCTGTACTGGTTTAGTTTGTGTAAAAACTTTTAATTTCATGCAATCAAAATGAACCATTTTACCTCCTATGATTTTCTCTGTTTGGTCATGAATTCTTCCCCTATCCACGTTTCTGATAGGTAATTTCTCCCAAAAACTAATACGGCTAAAACAAGAAAAAAAGCAAGAAACTGAAGGAAAATCTTTGCAGAAAGTTTCTCTGATAAAGGTTTCATTTCTCAGATACATAGGGAACTAAGCCAAATTTATAAGAATAAGTCATTCCCCAATTGATAAAATGGTCAAGGGATATGAACAGGCTGTTTTCAGAGGAAAAAATCAAAGCTATCTATAGTCATTCAGGGGAAAATCTAATCTCTAAATCACTAATTAGAGAAATACAAATTAAAACAACTCTGAGGTACTACTTCACAATAATCAGATTAGTTGTTAGAAAACGAAAATGATAAATTCTGGAGATGTGGGAAAAGGGGCACGCTAATGCACTATTGGCAGAGCTATGAAATAGTCCAACCATACTAGAAAGCAATTTGAAACTATGTCCCCAAAGCTATTAAATTGTGCATCCCCTTTGACCCAGCAATACTATATACTAAATAGATCAAAGAAAAAGAGAAATGATTCATATGGACATACAAAAATTATAGCAGCATGGGGCAGCTAGGTGGCGCAGTGAGTAGAGCACCGGCCCTGGCCTCAGGAGGTCCTGAGTTCCAATGAGACCTCAGACGCTTGACACACTTACTAGCTGTGTGACCTTGGCTTAATCCCAATTGTCCTGCCTTCCCCCCTCCAAGAAAAAAAATTATAGCAGTTCTTTTTCGTGATGACAAAGAAGTGAAAACTAAGGGGATACCCATCAATTAAGGAATAGCTAAACAAGTCATGGTATATGAATGGGACAGATACTTTTGTGCTGCAAGAAATGATGAAGAGGATGCTTTCAGAAAAACCTGGGAAGACTTCTACGAACTGACTGATGCAAAGGAAAGTGAGCAGAACCAGTAGAGCAATTTACACAGTAATAGCAATATTGTAAACACAGTCAACTGTGAAAAATTTTGTAACTATGTTGGTCACTATGACCAACATAATTCCAAAACACTCATGATGAAACATTCTATCTACCTCCAGAGAGAGAACTGACTGACTCAGAGTAAATAGAATGAAGCATTTTTTCCCTTTTTCTTTCTTTTTCTTTTCCTTTTTGAGGGGCAGTAGGGGCAACATAGCTAATATGGAAATCTGTTTTGCATGACTTCATATTTGTAATAAGTTTTATGTTTCTTGCCTTCTCAATGGGGAGACGAGGAACTGAAACTAAAACTGAATAAAAAAAAAGAAAATGTTCTAACAATGGAGTGACACGGATAAAGATTGATCTGTCTGTAGTACATAAGAGAGATTAGAGGATCAAAAGATGGAAGGTAGGGAGCCGTTAAAGATCATCGGCAATACTGTAGGACAGACATAACAAGATAATGTACTAGAAGTAGTCCTGACAATTACAAAAAGGAGGAAGATGTGAGAATCGCATCGTCGTCATCATCACCACCAAAATCATCTCCGAAATATATATATTGCACTCATGCTATGCCAAGCACTGTGCTAAATGCTTTATTATCTGCTTTGATTATATGATTATTATCTCCCTTCATCCTCATAACACCCCCAAGAGGGGTTATTATTAGGTACTATTATCCCCATTTTATAGATGAAGCTGAGGCAAACAGAAGTTAAGTCACTTGCTCAGGTTCACACAGCTAGAAAGTGTCTGAGGCCAGATTTGAACTCAGGTTTTCTTGACTGTAGAGACAGAGAGAGCTCTATTCACTGTGCCACCTGGCCAAACAGAATCATAAAATGTTAGAGCTCTAAAGGACCTTCAGGATCATCTTGTCCAAGACCTTAATTTTGAGAATAAGGCCACTGAAGCCCAGAGATCTGAGCTAACTTAACCTAGGTCACAGAGCTAATAAGTGAAAGAGTTGCAATTCAAACTCAGATATTCTAATTCCTAGTCCAGGGTTCTTTATCGCAAAGATACTCCATAATTTATTGAGCACCTACTGTGTGCCAGGCACTGTGTTAAGCACTGGAGATACAAAAATGGCAAAAGGTCTACGCCCTCAAGGAGACCACAATCCAATGGGAGAGACAACAAGCAAATAAATACGTGAAACAAGCTGGATACAGGATAAATAGGAAATAATTAAGAGAAGGAAGGAGGCACTGGAATAGAGGGGTTGGGAAGGGCTTCCTGTAGACAGAATTGCAGAGGACTGGGTGTTGGATTCAAGGGACAAAGGAAAGGGAGGAATCAAAGGTAACACCAAAGTTGCAAGCACTGTGGTAATGATGGTAGAAGCAGTGGTCTTGGGCGGGGGTGGGGGGGCAGGGCTTGATTACACTGTTCCACATACACTGAACTGGAGGTGCCACTGGAATAGTAGGTAGGTCATGGGTTCACAGATCATGAAGCTAGACGTGGAAGGGCCCTCAGAGGCCATCTAGCCCAATGCCCTCATTTTACATATAAGGAACCTGAAGCCCCAGGAGAATAAGTGATTTGCCCAGGTTCACATGGACACAGAGCATCAGAACACAGATGTGAACCCGGGGCCTCTGATACTGCAAGTGCTCTTTGCACAGTGAAAACACTGCTTCCTAGATCTTACCTATCTAAAGGCAAAGAACTGGACCAGACAACCTCCTGAGGTCTCTTCTCATGCCAAGATCTATGATTATAGTATACATATGATAATATGTATACACAGCACAAAAATCACAGATTAACTCCTTCTTCTCAGTTCCTTAATAGATTATTTTTATTTTTTCAAAGTTTATTTAATAAAACTCTCATTGACTACCAATTCTAAATTAAAAGGGGCTTCCTGAGCCAGATTTTCCCAAGATGAAAAACTATCTCCCTGGGATTGGGCATTCACTCTTTCAGGTTATCAAGGTATAATTTAATTTCCTGAAGCAGCAGCCTATAAATAGTACTACAGAGGCCTGGAAGGATGTGAGCAGCTCCCACAAGCACCTATTTTATAACCAGAGAATTGCTGATGCCATGAAACTATCTGGCCTGTTATCTGTTTGCAGGCCATCCCTCGAGAGGCTCAGGGCCAATAGCACCTTATGAGGCCCATCCCTCTAGCTTTTTTTTTTCTATAGGAGAAATCCAGGTAGCCCCAGTGCCTCATTTACAACCCCTATTCTATGTACAGGAACTCTTTTTTTAAGCCTCACATAGTCACACTACCACTTCCCTTCTCACTTCAGCCATATGATCCCTAGGGTAGGAAAATGTTCTCTCCATTGCCTATTGAAAAAATCCAAAGTTATTAACAGAGCATTCTCTAAATGGCCTTTCAAGCCTTCACACATGTCCCTTTCATATATTCTACAATGAACAGCAGACTCATTGTCACCTGAACTAATCTCACCCTTTCTCACCTAGGCTCTCACTATACTATGCCTTACACCTGAAATGTGCTGCATCCTCCCTTTTCACTTTTTCAAATCCTGGTGGAGCGAGCAATATACTTGGAATCAGAAGACAAGGGTTTAATTCCCGGCCCTGATCACTAATGAACCCTGTGACCACAGGTGAATTAAAGTCCCTAAGTTTCAATTTCCTTATCCATAAAACATAGATAATAATGCCCACACTATTTAACTCGCAGAGCTGATGGAAGGAAGCGCTTTGTAAATCTTAAAGGGCTATAAATTTTTTTAATATTTTTTAGGGCTATAAAATTTTAAGTCAGTACTATTTCTCCTCCCTTAAAGTCCACCTCAAGTAGTTTCAAAAATTTTCATCAGATCCCCTCCTTACTCCTCCATGCCATTTCTCCCTCCCTCTTATGCTCCTACCATATCCTAATTTCTGTTATATTTATTTGCACGTCCATAGTCTCCTTTAATAGAGGAGAATCTCTGGAATGTCAGAGCACAATTCTACGGTGTCGTATGCCTGACACTTAGCTCAGTGCCTGGAACACAGTGGGTGTTTAACAGATGCTTACTGATTTGACAGTAAGCCCTCAATAAATGTCGGTTGAATTGAAAGTTGAGTTACAAGCCAAAAACAGGAAGATTTAATGTCATTTATACGAAAGAAGTTTTATATGTTTTTTTAGATAAATTTCTATTGTTCTAAGTATCAGTTAGACTACCATAAGAGGAAAAGATACCAGAAAATGTAGTTTCTTCTGTATTAGGTGTCTCACCTTCAAAACTCCCTTACTGTCCTCCTGGAAAATTCCTTAACCTGATTTTGTCATTCACTGAACAACCTTTGCTACTGAAATCTTTGAAACTCATTTGATTTACTACTACTCAACAACAGAAAAGATGGGCATTCAATACGAACAAAATGAATTAGCACCAATCGACACAATCATAGGTTTGAGACACCAGAAGTTTCAGTGCCCCTATTTACCCGTCAAAGACCCTGGGAAAAAAAGAATAATTTGTTCATCTGAAGAGAAAATCATTTTATTTCATATTTTTCTACTCTTTCTATAGAAGAAGGGTAATTTTTATAATTGCCCCTTATCTACCTTCAGAGAATGATGCAAAGCTTAATAACATATCTGCTGAGGGCTTAGCATTCCTTGGAAAATGACATGTTTATCAGAGCTGCTCCAACACCTGTAAGAGGTTTAAACATAGCCTGAACCCTCAGTATCCCTGACTTCTGGCTTCGGCAGGTGTTGAAGCAGATGGAAGGAGGAGGGGGGATCCCAAATTGGGGTGCCGACTTCAGAGTTGTTGACAAAACATAACATCCCTTTTCAATATTGTAATACTCAAAAACAAGCACTGAATGTTTCATTTGAGGAATGCCCTTATAAATGTTCACTCACTGAACACATCGTTTTGGAAAGCAGGACTGCCTCTCTTAGGCAAAAGAATGGTGGCATCTTGAAGAAAGTTCCCATCTCTATAGGGAGTTTTACAGTTTTACAATAAACTTTATCTACTCTTACCCCAATTTTAAGAATGAGGAAATGGAGGATTAGAAGGTAAGTGACTTGTCCCAAGTCAAACAGTAAACATAGGTCCTCTGACTTCAAATCCAGTGGTCTTTCCACTTACTACCTACTAACCCATCCTAGCTTGATATATAAATGTGAGCCTATAAACAGTGTTTTATATTTTCTAAGTGCTTCATATCCATTGATTCCTTTGTTCTTATAACACCTACCATGACCTGTGGGTTAGCAGTATTGCTCCTCAGTTCTACAAGTAATGGAACTAAGTGATCATGTAACTGGGCCAAAGTGTCACATGACAGTTTTATATCTGAGTTAAGAATAGAGTTCCAAGTTCATGATTCCCCGGATATCAGCTCGGTCCTTTGTCCATCTTACCTCTAAAATACATTGTCATTGATATATTTTCTTATTCTGTTTTCCAGGGAATAATGCTAACTATCATATTTCTTAAGACTAAGAAGAAAATCTATACACCCTTGCTGTTTCCCATGGTGGTATTCAACTCAACAAGTATTTCCCTCAGTGGTTCAGTTCCTTTACTCAAGAAAGGTTGGAATTTACAGCATGAGAAAGATTCTAACCTAAATCCTTAAGTTTAATCCTGTTGATTTTATTTAAAATATCAGACTCAGTGCTTTCTGCACCCTAACCCCATCTCACAGCTCTGTGTTCCTTCTAATTAGTTGTTCTCACTCTGAATTTCATTGATTCCTGAATATAAGCTCTTCCTCCTGTTAGACTATCAATCATTCTTCTCCATCTCTCACTCTGACTGACATATCACTTTCAAAGAGCCAGACATACCCTCTGTCTCCTCGCCTTCCAGTAAGGCTTGAGGATGATTCAGGCAGAATGTAATAATAACTGCAGGAGGGCCCCGTCTGGAGCCGCTGGGTAGGTGACAACAGTATCAAACAGAGATGCATTTAATGAACAATACAAAAATATATGTCCCCGCCAAAAAGAACCCTGGAACATTACATTGTCTTTTAATGACTCTAAGGACTTATTAATAGTAGTAGTAGTAATAGCTTATATTTATATAGGACTTTAAGGTTTGTGAATTACTTTAGAAGCTGTCTCATTTGATCCTCACAACAATCCTGTGAGGTAGGTACCATTATTATCCTCATTTTAGAAGGAATATGAGAGAGACAGACAGAGAGAGGAGGAGAGACAGACAGAGACAGGGGGAGTGAG
>CM053626.1:231153114-231179271 GCA_028646595.1 Phalanger gymnotis
GAAGCAATGGCTTCTCTTTTTAAAAAACATGTACTATTATGGAGGGAAGTCATTCTTTCAATTCACACTGTGATGGTTATTGGCTTGTATGGACTAGTATGTATTTTAGCACATAAAAAATACATCTTGCACGTTACTGAACGTTGCATTTAGCTAGCAAAACAATAAATGCTAAACAGCTGACATGCTGAACTGGGCTGCGTCGTAAATATGTTAGTTTAAAAAATACAGAAATGTATAAATCAGTTAAAGCTGGCATATGAAACATTCTTAAGTATGGAACTGGGGGCTGGAGTCAGAAGTAGTGCATTTATTAAAACAGATACCTAAAATGGCAAACAAAGGCTAACTAAAACCCAAACAAATGAATGAAAATTGGACTATTGCCTATGTAGCTACATTCTGGAAAGGGCCAGGTTGTAGGTACATATAGTACTGCAATGTAAAATGGAATACAAACCTGGACCTTGAGACAGAGGTCACAGAATAGAACGGGAGTTTCTCATTGCATTCATTTCCTTTTCTGCTCATAGGATTCCGAGCCTACAATTTTGACTAGCATTTACTTTGGGACCACTAACAAAAAAAGAAGGTAAAACTTCTCATTAAAAGCTGACGCACAGATGAGTATGAAGCTAAGGTAAGAGACGAAGGGACCCAGCAAAGCAGGTATTAGTGAATACTACCTTCTCTGTTGCATGAGAAGAACAACCTGTGCTATGATAATCAGGGAGGTGGGACAGCTCAGCTGTGAAAACAGGAAGGTAGCAAGGATTACCATGAATCGTAACAAGGGTATCACCCTTTTTTCCGACACTGAGGCTGCCTCTAAACAGCTTACAGAAGCAAGCCTTGCCCATGCCCATAAACAGGTTTTCCCTAAACTGGTCTTGAATGGGGCTGTGGATTCAGGTACGTTGATAAAAAAAAAAAAAAGAGCAAGAGAGGCAGACGGGACTTTGTCATGCCAAAGCAGTGGAGCCAGGAGTGAGGATATCTGGTTACTAGGGTTTTCTGTGACTGTTTTTATGTTACTGATTGTTGTGGATGTGTCCTGGAAGAAAGTCTCATAAACTGAGACCTACTGTAAATACCATGAAGTCTTGGACCTTAGGCTATGAAGGGAGGATCCCAAGACAAAAGATCTTTGAAGGCTACATTCTGGACAAATACATTCTTCTAAGCTCTTCTTTCTTCTCTCCGTTTTGTTTGTGGCAAATATTGTAGAACCCTACAAATTAAGCCTCATTTTACATTCTTCACTAAGTGTCTTGGACTTCATTCTTTGAAGGCCACTGAAGGAAAGTCATTATGCATCTCTGGCGCTAAAATACTAATAATGTATTGAAACATATGGTGGATAGAGCTCTGGGCTTGGAGTCAGGAGGAACTGAATTAAAATTTAGCCTTAGACACTAGCTATGTCACCCTGGGCAAGTCACTTAGCCCTATTTGTTCCTCATCTATAAAATCAGATGGAGAAGGAAGTGGCAACCCACTCCAGTATTTTTGCCAAGAAAACTCCAACGGGGTCACAAAGAGCCAGATACAACTAAAATTACTAAAAAAAAAAAGAAGAAGAAGAAGAAGAATATATAACTGACATATGTTAACAATAAATACTTATATCTCAACTATGACCTCAAAGACTTTTCCTGTATTTTATGGGTGACCTTTGGGATTTTGTGATACAAGTCACTTAGGCTCTCTGGGCCTCAGTGGTCTTTTCTGCAAAATGGGGGCAGAAGGTTAGACTAAAATCAGCAATGCCAAACAAATAGAAATGATCCCTGATAGCTGCATATTGACTTGGAAAATCACAAATTAAAGTATCTATATTGTATTGTTATTTATTTTATTAAACATTTCCCAACTACATTTTCATATTGTTTGGACTAGATGACCTGTGAGGTCCCTTGCACCTCAAAATCAGTGATTCAGTGATCCTTATCCAACATTTGTAGGGCACGAATGTTGAACTGTGTCGCAGTGGTGATGTAGTCAATAAGTTGCCAAGTCTTACTGGCCCCCACTGCATCCTGGGCCATCTCCAGTCATCCTGATCTATATATGGCCACTGGACCCAGATGGTTCCAGAGGAGAAAATGAGGCTGGTGACTTTGCATAGCCTTCCTTCACTTAAATCCAATTCCCTTGCACATCGTTACATCACCACCCTGATGTCATGATGATCTCTCTTTGAGAATGTAAATTAAGCTCAGAGGGGAAGATATTAGGAGTGTGTGTGTGTGTTGGGGAGAATGAGGAGTATTAGTTGGGGAGAGGAGGAAAGACTAGGAAAGGTCTCTCATAAAGGATGAAACCTTAGCTGAATCCTGAAAAAGGCCAGGGATTCCAGGAGTTGGAGGTGAAGAGGAAGTGTTCTGGCTGATGAAAAGGTATGGAATAAGGAGACTGGGGATGGAGTCTAATGTGTCAGAGCCATAAGAAGGCCAGTGTCACTGGCTTATAGAGCAAAGTGTAAGAAACTGGAAAGGTAGAAAAAGGGGCAGGTTATGAAGAAAGGGCTTTTAAACCAAAAGAGGATTTTATACTTGACCCTGGCGATAATAGGGAGTCATTGAACTTTGGAGGGGGGACTATCCTAGTTTTTCTTTCATTTAATCTATTTTATCTTTAATTTATGGAATAAAACAAGCATTTCCATAACATAGTATAATAAAAATGTGATTGCACATGAAACTGCAAATCTATTATGTACAACTTGCTATTCCTTTTAAATATATCATAAAGTTATCATGTAAATTTCTTTTTTTCCTTTTTTTTCTCCCCTCAGATGGCTACCAGTAGACATACATATGTACACATGTATGTATGTATATTTATATGTATGTATAGTTTTATATACGCATATATATGTATATATGTGTGTGTAAAAACATTCTATACGTATTTCTATTTATCAGTTATTTCTCTGGATGTAGATAGTGTCTTTCTTTATAGGTTCTTTGGAGCTAATTTGGGTATTTACAATAGTCAAATGACTTACTCATTCAAAGTTGTTCTTAAAACAATATTGCTGTTACTGTATACAATGTTCTCTTGCTTCTGCTCACTTCATTCTTCATTATTTCATGCAAGCCTATCCATGTTTTTCTAAGATCATGAAACTCATCATTTCTTATGAGTTAGAGTGGGGAATGACATTTAAGGAATATCGCTTTGGTAGCTGAGTGGAGGATGGCCTGGAGTAGGAGGCCGACTTGAGGTAGGGAGACCAACCCAAAGGCTATTGTAAAATCCAGGTGGGAGGTAACCAGGAACTGTATTAAAATGGTAGCTGCATAACTAGAAAAAGAGGCATAGAGGAGAAATGTTGTGAAGGTAGAAACAAGATTTGGCAAGATAGACTAGGGAGGGTGAGTGAGAATGAGGAATTCAGGATTGCTTTTGAATTATGAGCCTGGGTGCCTGGAATGATGGTGGTACTTCAACAGTAAGGATTGGGAGAAGAAGATGAGTCCTCTTTTAGACATATTGAGTTTGAAATATCTAACAGACATTCAGTTCAAGATGCCCAAAAGTTGGTTGGTGGTGGAAGCCTGGAAGTCAAGAAAGGGGTTAGGACTGGATAGATAAATCTGAAAATCATCTGCCAAAACATTATAACTGAACCCATGGGAGCTGATGAAATGAGAAAGACAAATAGCTTAGCTTTCTTTGAGATTCAGCTCAGCTGACATCTCTT
The DNA here is from genome assembly GCA_028646595.1 of Phalanger gymnotis. Classification (NCBI taxonomy): domain Eukaryota; kingdom Metazoa; phylum Chordata; class Mammalia; order Diprotodontia; family Phalangeridae; genus Phalanger; species Phalanger gymnotis. The sequence continues at coordinate 231,156,824 of CM053626.1, forward strand.
CTGGGAAGCCTTCTTATCTGCCAGTTGTCACCACACTTTTCCTGCACAAATTACAGTGCCTTGCATTTATTTATGTACATATTGAAAATACTCTGGAGAATGTCAGCTCCCAGAGGATAATTTTAATCCTGTCTTTGTACCCTTAGCATCTAATAGAGTGCCTTATATACAGTAAGCACTTATTATTTGCTTAAGCGAGTTGAGTTGAATTATCAACTTTTTGTTCACTGCTCTTTTTCCTTGTAACACCCATTGGTACTTACAAGAAGGCAGACTAAATTAGACATGTAGACTGTGATTATGGGACAGAAAAACATGAACTTGAACATGACTAAAACGACTGAACGAAAACAAAAATGTATATGTATGTGTATCATATGTTTGACTTCTGGGGAGAAAGGTAGGTAATCAGCTCTTGTTTTCTTTGTATAGCCAGGTTTCAAAGGAGAACAGCTATTTATCAAAAGTTGTTTTGGATATTTATGGTGAAAATATTTGTAGAATGCCTTACTGCCTTTGCTTTCCTCTTACTCTGGAACCTATTTCCAAACTCATCACTCAATTGAAACTCTCTGGCAGCCTTTGCTTAGTTTTCATCCAATTTGACCCCTCGGCATTTGACGCTGCAGGGTGTGCTCTCCTCTTGAAGCCTCCGGGGTTTTGTGGCACTGCTCTCTTTTTGCTGATCCTCAAACCTAAGCCATCTCTTTTGCTGGCTCATCACCTATATTATGCACCCTACCAGTGGGTATGCCCCAAGGCTCTATTCTGTGCACTCTTCCCTCTATACTGTCTATTTGGAAACCTTATCAGCTCTAAGTATCATCTCTAAGCAAATAACTATCTATCTGTCTGTCTGTCTGTCTATCTAAGGTTTTCTTGGCAAAGATACTGGAGTGGTTTGTGATTTCCTTCTCCAGCTCATTTTATAGATTAGGAAGCTAAGGCAAACAGGGTTAAATGACTTGTTATTTCAACAATTCGGCTAGCAGTTGCTGTGGGGGTGAAAAACCAACCCAAGCTCAACAACAAGAATGCTGCATGCCCAGGTTCTTTTGATCTGCTTTACTAAGAAAAGCAACATTAATGGGTTAACAATATTACTTTAATCCAACATACAAATATCATTCACTCAGCTCAGGGGGAAAAGCCAACACCCTGAGCTTCAGAGCAAATACAGAGCAAATAAACATGAATCAGCAGACAGATTTCCATCTGAAAAAATCACAATATACAGTTACCAGAGAAGCATCAACATCTCAGTTTTCTCCAAAGCCGGGGAGCTCATAACAACGCACCACTCCTGCTGCAGCTCAGAGCTCGAAAAGAGAAAGCCAACCTCTGGATTTATATATCTTGTTCAGAGTCAAAGGTGAGTCACACATGCGACTCACCCACATGACCTAAAAGCATCACAAAAACGCGACTTAAACTCACGTGGTCTAAAAGCCTCTGATGTCACAAACATGTCACTCAAACCCATGTAAAGCAGGCTTTCCCTTGAAGCAAGGAGGTCATCAAGGACTCCTAATTTAATCAAGGAAATAAAGGCCAAACTCTTCAAGGGCACTTGGTTGAATAAGTGCCAAGAGCCCATCTTGATTGACAATACACTTGCCCAGGGTCACGCAGCTAGTAAGTTATCTACAGCTGGATTTGAACTCAGGTGTTCCTGACTTCAGGTCCTGTACTCCATCCATGGCACCACCTAGCTGCCTCTTCTCCCTATCCATATAGCCCCAAATCCAATTCAGATCCTTCTCATCTCTGACCTGAGCCATTGTATCAGCCTCCTAATTGATCTCCCTTCTTCCCTTCACTTCAAACATATCCACCATATAGTCCACAAAGTGATTTCTCCTAAAATGCAGATAGTATCGCCCCCCCTACTCAACAAACTATACCCACTCCCTACTGCCTCTAGAAACAAAAACAAACAATTCTGATATTTAATTCCTCACAACAACAAAAAAAACCAAAATAAAATTCTTCACACCTTGTCTCTATCCCATTTTTCCAGCTTCACTACACATTATTCCCTCCCACATACTTTACAATCCAGCCAAAGTGGGCTTCTTTGTTGGATGCACTCCATATCCCCTCTTCCCTCTTCCATCACTTTGGCTTTGCATAGACTATCCCTGGGATGCAATCCCTCTCCACTTCTTCCTCTTGGAAGCCTTTCTTTCCTTGAAACTAAGCTCCCTGCAGGCAGGAGTTGGTTTGATTTCGTCTTTGGATTCCCAGCATCTAACATAGCTAGCACCTAACAACACCAATGGATTGATAGAAAACTAGGATAGAAAGATAGGTTAGTTAAGTTTAGGCAAATATGGAGATGCACAAGAAAGATTGAAGAGGACAGGTCTTTGGGTCACTGGACAGATCACCCCCTCTAGCATAAATTAGGAACTGGTATAGAGTAATATGTAGCAAAGAGAGCTACCTATGGAAATAAACTAGTCATTTTGAAGTAAACCACCTTTGACAACATAGTATGCATCAGAGAAATGTAGACAAGCACAGTGACACACCGAACACAGGGCTTAGGATCTAGGAAATGAGCTCTGAGCTTCCAAATGATGCAGAGCTGATAGCCTCACAGTCTGATGTTTCTCCTCAGGGAAGATACAGCAGAAGGAGAAGTGGGTTTTGCCAAAATGTAATAACTGTCAGTGGGACTCATTCATTCTAACTTAGGAAGACTGGCTTCTATTGTGTTGATGGGTAGATGATTGATTTCTGAGCACTGCACTAAGACACTTCCTCCCGCCCCTTCAAAAATGTTTGCTTGTGTGTGCATGCATGCATGTATGAGAGGCAGCTGTGGAATAATGGAGAGAATGCAAGACTTGGAGTGAGGAAAACTAGAATCAGCTGCTTCTACTGGTTGGGTGATCCTGGACCATGCATCATTTAAACCGCCCAGTGTTTCAAGGAACTCTTTGCTGAGAATTCTAAGAGAAAATTCTCCTAGGATGACCTATTTCCCCTAAGATTCTAAGCTGTTCCAGATTCTACATGAAGCTATCCCAGTCCCTTTTGATGTTCCTGGCCTCCCTCCACAAAGTTGTTGTTGTTGTTGAGTCATCTTTTAGTCATGCCTGACTCTCCATGACCCCATTTGGGATTTTCTTGGCAAGGATACCGGAGTGGTTTGACACTTCCTTCTCCAGGTCATTTCACAGATGAGGAAAGTGAAGTAAATAAGGTTAAGTGACTTGCCCAGGGTCACACAGCTAGTACATCTCTGAGGCTGGATTTGAACTCAGAAAGATGAGTCTTTCTGGCTCCAGGCCCGGCGCTCTTATCCACCATGTCACCTAGCTGCTCTCCAAAAAGCACCTAGCATTTATTTTATATTTATCCTATATACACTTGTATATATACATATTGCATCTGCCAAAAGAGTTCCTCCTCCTTGAGAGCAGGAACTGCTTCTTTTTTTTGTCTTAAACTTAGTAAATGCTTATTGATTAGGTGAATGATTGATAATTAGACTCTAAGATGAAGAGAAGGTACCAATTTGCACTGGTACAGTTTCCTCACTGGAAAATCCAGATATCAACAAAATCACATATTTGGGACAAATTTCTATATATGAATACTTGTACCTGACCTACTGGATGTATGCATGTGTATATGCATATATGCACATGTATCTGTATAAACATACAGATACATGTACATATACTCATGCATATTAAATACATGCATATGAACATGTACGTGCATGTGCCTATACATTACATTGTATGTGCATACATATTCATAATATATATGAGTGCACACATACATTTGAACATGCATTCATACATGTATGCATGTATGTGTATATATACTGTGTGTACATATGTGCTTTGCGTGTAGTCTACATATATGTGTGTGCATAAACATTTACACATGCACCTTCATCTACATCTACATATATACCCTTAAGAACTGGAAACAAAACTACAAGGTATTCCTAAAGTCTGGACACATAGGCAAAAATGCATATTTTCAAGAAAGGAAATGAAATGAATGAAACTTTCAACAACATTTTATTTAATTGGAATATTAATAAATAACATCTTCAATATGACTTCCTTCGTTTGTGATGCAAAGGTTGATGCGCTTTACAAGATTCACGGGAATTCAATGTAATAACTCCTCATTTCCTATGTGTCCAGACTTTAGGAACACTCTGTATTTTTAAAATGTAATAAAAATAAAGAAGTCCATCAGTAAGGTGAATTTTATTTTTGTCTGGATCCTTAAACTTCTATTATGTACAGTTTGCTTTGGAAAGGGAGTGTATGCACCACTTTCATTTTTCATTGATATTGTTTGCTGTCCCTCTCACTACATATAGTCATCACTCTATCCAAGCATGTGATACTCATCATTTCTGTAACATAAAACTGGCAAGATTTGTGTTCATGTTTCAAAGATGAAACCTTTTGAAGATTTGCTTAAATTCGCATTGCTTATTTAATGGTTCCCCCTCTGAGTTTATAGTGTTTATTATGGCTGGTTAGAGGAGCAAGGCAGATGGGGCAAAGAAAGAAAAACAGTCATTGATCTGGAAAAAGATAAATAGACACACAGAGACAAAGAGACAAAGTCTTTTTCATAAAGTTACTCTTCCCTACCTATCTCATATCCTTTTAGTACATTACCTCTTTAAAAAACTCTTCAAGGTGTGGCATGTACTTACGAGTAAAGTCCTAACTGTATTCTCCACAAGGGCTGGATGAATTTACACTGAGGACCCAGGGCTGGAGGTACCATATTCTACCTACTTCATAAGACAAGAGAATCTAGTCTGATGCTACCTGCCAGCCTTGGCTGGCCTACACTCAGTGCCCTCCAATCCATCGGCTTTGATCCAGCTCTTTGCACCATATGGTATAAGGAAAGCTAACAAGCCCTATGTCAACAGAAGGAAATAGATTTTTCCCCCCTATCCATTTGAAAACTCTATGCCATACACACTGTCAACCCTTTCATACTTCAGTTATTCCTCATTATTATCAACAAGAGAAGGGAAGAAATACTGAGCCAAGAGACTAAAAGCAAAGCCCACTTCATTTCATTGGCAGGTTGTGGTCATTCTGGGTTCTTCTAACAAAAATAAAACTATGCATTACAGCTTTTCCCATTAGGAATGATTTCATGTATTCTCTCTTGCAAATTTTGTTTTGTGATTGCTTTCAATTCAATTCAATAAACATTTATGAAGTGCCTACTATATGCTAGGCATTAAGGAATCAAAACCTGAGTCAACCATCTGAGTATCAAAACCCGAGTCAATCTGCATTTCACGTTTTTGTTTTTTCTTTGTGCTCATAGGCTTGGTTTTCCACCATCACCCTGCCACCCTGTCTCATTGGGTTCCAGGTGTCCCAGACCGTGGAAACAGTTGAACTTGCTTTGCCTTTGGTGCACAATTTCTCTTTCAGAGAGGTCTGAGAGGTCATGAGAATCAGAGAAAATATCTGGTTCCCCATTTTGTTGCTCTTCTATGCGCTTTAAAAAAAATATGAGATACTCTTTATATGATAATTAAATGCCCATTTCCATGTAATATCCACTTGTTAGTAGAATAGAAGGCTAACTTTTTCTTGCAATTTTAAAAAATAAATGTTTCATTGATGCTTTTTTTACATAGATGTCACTTCTCCAAGGACTCTTTTGAACCCTCCAAAATGGCAAGAGGAAAGGGAAGAGAAGGAAACATGCATTTGTTAAGTACCTACAATGTGTCAGGAACTATGCTAAGCACTTTACAAACATCATCAAAAGAATCCTTACTTTATAGCAAAGAAAAATTGTTAAGCAAAACAGAGAAGCAATTGGCCATGTCAGATAAATTATGTCTCATGCTACACTGACAATCCACTATCTCTCTGCCAAGAGGAGGATGGTATGTTATAGTACGCTAGTATTGCTCTGATGTCAAAATCAGTCATTATATTCGTCAGAGTTTTGATGTATTTCAATATTGTTTTCATTTACATAATATTGATCATTGTGTAAAGATCTTGATTCTGTTTACTTTGCTCTATGCCTTTCATATCAGTCTTATTTTGGCAGCTGAGTGAAGGATAGATTAAAGAGAGGAGAGACTAGAGGGAGAAAATCCAATTAGGAAGCTATTCCAATAGCCCAGATTAGAGGTTACCTCAGGGGAGAGAATAAAATGTGAGAAATACTTCGAAGGCAGTCAAGAAGATGAGATACCTGATTGAATATAAGGGATAAGGGAGAGGGAAGAGTCAAAAATGACTCTGACATTCTAAGCTTGAATGACTAAGAGGATGAAATAGGGATGTTGGAAAAGGATGGGCAGGGTTTGGAGGTAAAGATGAGTTCAGTTTTGGATATGCTGAGTTTGAATTGTTGGTGGGCTGTTCGGGTGGTCAACATGCTTTTAGAGATACTGGACTGGAGCTCAAGGAGAGATCAGTTAGAGATAAAGAGGTGGGGCTCATTTGCAGAAAAGTGATAACTGTGGAATCATAGAACGGCAGAGCTGGAAAGGACACTTAAGATCATCTGACCAACTCCCTTATTTTACAGATGAAGAACTTCAGGCTGAACAGTGAAGGAACTTCCAAGATCACACAGCTAAAATCCAACCTCCTACGGAAGCTTTTTCTGATCTCTATTAATTCTATGGCTTTCCCTCTGGTGACTATTTCAGATTTATCCTTCATTTAACTTGTTTGTAAGCATCTGTTTGCATGTTGTCTTCCTTATGAGATTGTGAGTTCCTTCAGAACAGCGACTGTCTTTTACCTTTCTTTGTGTCCCTAGTGCTTAGCACAGTGAGTGCGGCCCATAGTAGGTGCTTAATAGAAGTTTATTGGCATGAGAATTTAGTGGCAGAGCAAGGCCTCAAACCCAGTGGGTTTTCTGACTGTTCCCAGTTCAACGTTCTATTCCCTACACCACAATGCCTCATCTTCATTAGTGGACAAAACTGCCAAGAGAACCAACGTTAAGATGCACAAGTGAGAAACGTTTCTCAATCTTACTTAAAGCTTACTTCTTTTCAGCCTTCCAAAGTCATGGCTCCCACCTGTAAACTAAGTGTTGCATAAAGGAGAAAGCCTTTTTATTTCTTCCCACTGCACAGGTGGCTTGGTGCTGTGTCTTCGTGCCCTAAAAGAACATTCACTAGACTTGGCTCACTTCACACAAGATCTAGCACAAGTCAGATTTAGGTTCATGCTCCAAAAGCACCCTATTTAACACACTAGGTCATAAGTTCCCAAGCTTATGGCAATTTTGAATACTCACTTCATAGCTGCTTTTTATTAGATACTCAAGAAAGCAATGTCTCATGTATTCATCATTTCCATTAACTCACACACAAGAAAATGTATGCAGCAAGGTGGTACATTGGGGATAGAGTGCTGGGCCTGCTAGTCAGTAAGACTCATCTTCCTGAGTTCAAATCCAGCCTCAGACACTTACTAGCTATGTGACCCTGGGAAAGTCACTTAACCTTTCATACCTCAGTTTTCTCATCTGCAAAATGAGCTGGACATGGAAATGGAAAACCACTCCAGTATCTTTGCCAAGAAAATCCCTAATGGGGTCACAAAGAGCTGGACACCACTGAACAATGACAACAAAAATGTACCAGTTTCAGTGAGTCAATAAACACTTGTCAAGTACCTACAATGTGCCAGGCATTGTATTAAGCACTGAAGATACCAAGAAAGAAAAAAAAAGAAGCACCTGTTCTCAAGTAGCTTACAGTCTAATGAGGGAGACAACATGTAAGCAACTATGTAAAAACAAACTATATACAGAATAAATTGGAGATAACCAATAGTAGTGATAGTAAAATTATCTGATATTTATAAAACCTTTTAATGTTTGCAAAATTATTGACATACATTATCTCATTTGAGCTTCACTACCACCTCATAAGACAGAGGCTAATGGCATGATTATACCCATTTTAGAGACATAGAAATTGATATTGAGAGAGCAAATGGGTGGGTAATAAGTATTCATGGCAGGATCTTAATCTAAATCTTTTCTGACCCTAAGTCTAACATTCTTCCCACAATATCACACTACATTCCCATTACTTGCCAGTTAGACTCACCAACTGCTTAACATTTTAGGCAGAGAAAGATGGACAATGTTTAATTCAATTAAGTTTCTGAATTATTTAGTAAGCACTTACAAGGCACAGTGATATATGCAAGGAAGACACAAAGATAAATAAGGCATAATCACTGAATTCAAGCTGCTAGTAAAGCAGACAAGAGAGATATTTAAAATATGGTCTTATAAATTGAAGTATGATATATGTACTAATAAAATACAAATTCTTCTAGAATTTCAAAAAAGGGAGTTATCAGATCAGAGTTTAGATCAGGAGGGGCTTCGTGGAAGAGGCAGTATTTGAGCTGATCTTCAAAGATGAGTAAGACTGCAATAGGAAAAAAAATGGAGAAGGGTCAATTCTGGCCATAGGGAACGGAAGAAGTTAGAAGCAAAGAGACATAGATGAACATTTGGGGGAGGAGTTCTTTTAACAGTGAGGAGTACTGTTGAGAGAGCCATGATGTACAGGAAGAGAAATAGTGTGAGATAATCTTAAAGAGGTAGTTCAGAGGTAGAGGGTGGAGGTCCTGGAAAACCAGACTCAGGAATTTGTAACATTCATTTCCTACCCGGATACACTCCTTTGGACTGGGATCCATTGTCCCCCTCACCCTACAGCCTCATCATCAAAAAACTCATCATAACATCGGCCTCAATATTCACATCTCATCAGTGTCTTCAGCATCCTCTACCTCTCTGATTGGAGAGAGTGTTGAGGGAAAGAGCACCCCTCCCAAACCTCCATTTACAAAAAGGCTCTACTTCAGTCATCTCTTCATTTCTCACCTGGCTGCTTTTCTTTGCACCAGACTCCATCATACTCATACCAAATACCTTTCCTATCCCCACTCCCTTTCAGCTTCCTTCTGTGTTTTTGTCTTCCCATGCTAGACGGTAAGCTTCTCGAAGCCAGGGACTATCTCTTTATCAAATTTGTCTTCCCAGTACTTAGCACAGTGACTGACACTTAGTAGGTGTTTAATAAATGTTTACTCATTAATGGACTAGGCAAATGGAAGCACTGAATACGTTTAAGCAGGAAGGTGGCACGCTTAGGGTTATATTTCAGAAAGATTACTCTAGCATGGTTGGCAGGTGTGTGCTTTACTAGTATCTTTGTGATAATGTCAGGGAAGGTACAGATAGGGTGAAGGTATGGATAGGGTAAGAGGTAGAATGTAGTGGAAAGAAGCTGTGCTTAGAGTCATATGACCTGAGTTTGAATCCTGGCCCTACCACTATCTGTGGCACTATCACTATCTGTGTGACCTTTCAAACAAAAAAAAGCTCTGTGCCTCAGTTTCCCTATCTGTAAAACGAATGGGTTAAATTACATGACCAGTAAGGTGCCTTCCAACCTTATATCCATGATCCTATGATCTTCATTCTTGGAAGGTATATTCATATCAATGAGATCACAGATCGATCCACTTGGGCACTAATCTGTAAATTCTGTGACCATAAGAAACTTACCTTGCCTGTTTTTACATACCTCATGGCATCTAACACAAAGCCTAACATATAACATGTTTTGAACGCTCTTGAATTAAAGGAAAAAACAGCTGAGAAAAATCTTACTCTTCCCCACCCTCCCACGAGAAAGACATCACAAAGCACTTTTCTCTCATGTCAAAGGGCTTTCTAAAAGCACACTATAAAAGGGAATTAATTAGGAGTCAGCAGCAAATCTTCATCTTCCCCCACCTCACCCCAGTCTGAATTCCTAAGAGTAGCCTATGCATGGCTTCAGACAACCACCTCCGGGCAAACAACAAAGGAGACCACAAGTGCCATCAAACATCTACCACTGACCAGCACTAGTCCCCATTCCCTTAAAATAATCAAAAATTCATGAACGCTTGCCCTGAAGTCATTCATCACTTTCAGGAAGGATTCCATTTTCAGGTCTGTCTTCTTGGGACTTTTCCCTATTTATTTGAGTTTCTAGTGCTAAGACTCTTTAATAGAGAATTTGCTGAAGATAATGAGCTGTGGGCCAGCTGCTACATGTCAGTCTGAAACAATCTTAACTTTCTGGAATCTTTCTCTCTCCCCTTCTTCATTTTGGATGGCACCCCATTATAATTTAGATTTATGGTATGGAAAACATTGACTGAGAGCAAGCATATGCTGGACTGTAACCCCTTATTTTATTTTTGTATTTTAAGCTTTTTGATAGTCAGTGACACTCATTTTGAAACAGGATCCCTGAAATGTACCACAATGCTGTTTGACAGTGAAAGGTATAATGAAAAAGATAAAGGCAGTTGATCATGACCTACTTAAAAATATATGCACAAGAGAAGACTGTGTGTGTATATCAAGATTCTTCTTGCTTGGTATTTTCTAATGCTATTTAAAAAAAGACAGGAAACATTTTAGCACTACATTTCACTGCATCTTTGTCCACAGCATTTTCTGTTGCCTATTAAAATTTTAACGTGTTTTCTTAGATGGCATCATTATTGCCAACTTTCCCTGGAGAAAAAGTGTTCCAGATTTTATATTAGTCTATTTCCTGTGGATGCAATCTTAACATGATTCATGAAACATTTTAAACACCTAAAATAAAAATGAGATTGTTTGCAATGCTCTTCAAAATGTTGAGGTGGGTTCCCCCCACCCACCCAGGTTCTGTATTTCTTCTATTAAACAAAGTAATACATTAGACCATTGTGCAGAAGTATGCCTTTCAGGCATCATTAATGTTTTAAATTTTCATAAATCCTGCCTTGATTAAATAGGCCTTGAACATGGACATTACTAAAAGCGACCTAAGTGGAATAAAGTAAGCCATTAACTTTAACTTTTTCCTCCAAATTCATCTTCAAACAAATTAGAAGTTTAAAAATAAATTTTTTAAAAAAGAAAAATACCAGGGAACAAAACAAAGATTACCATGTTAGTAAGTACACTCTATGCAGTGTTTAGAAATAAGTGGACATTTTTATAATAGTCACTCACCTACTTAATATGCACTTAATTCATGTGAAAGGCAGGCAGAATATATCAAGAAAGAAGATTTGAAATAAAAATGAGGCATGGAAGAACTAAAATTAAAGTGCCTCATTAAATTAACACATGCACTTATCTAAGGAATTATGGTTTCAGGTTTCGGTTATACATTTTCCTTGAGAAGTGATCACTTTCCTCCTAACCCTATTGGGTTTCTACGTTGCTTCAGGTTAAATACCCATTTCCTTCCCTCATCCCTCATTCTACACCAACGTCCTGGACCACCAGCCTATTGAAGGCTCCTCGTTTTGACATTTCAAAGGTGATTGATTCTTTTGTGTGAGCCAATTCCCAGGAATGTCTCCAATTTGGTGAAAAGTTATAGTCACCTCATTTTATTTTTTTAAACACTTCCCCATGGGCATCTCCAATAATAAAGTGATGATAAATAGCATGTCAGGCCAAGGTCTCAGTTAATGACTTCTCAGCCACTGTCATCCTAAAAGCTGCTGTGCCAAGCAGATAGACGTCTTCTCTCAAAGCCAAGCAACTTCTAAACTTTGGGAAGAGAAAGACAGGAGGCAAGAGTGAAAGAGTGAGAGAAAAAGAGAGGAATAGAATGACAGATCCCTATAAAACACAGGCCACCTCACCTGAACTATGAACCCCCAGATCTCGCTTGACCGATAACCTCAAAAACAGCCAGTAAGTCACTGCTATAACTGCATTTGCTGGAGAGTGGGAGGGAAGGAGACTTGAGAGGGAGGAGAGGGAAAGTCTACAGTAATACCCTCTCTTATTTGTACCCAGCTCAGTTTCTAAGGGCAACAAAAACAGCACCATAAGAAATGCTATCATTTGTTAGCGACAGCTAAACAAGGTAAGAAGGTCTATGCTTGCACATTGTCTATATTTGCTAAATAGTCTATGCTTGCTAAAAACTATCAGATCACAGAATGTCAGAGACAGAAGAGAATAGGAAGGTCATTCAGTTCAGTCCTCTTGTTTTATCAGTGAGGAAACTGGTCTTCAAATGGACAACTGAAGTCAACATTATAATATGCTTCACAGTTTCTGTCTTCTTCCTCTCTTACTTAAAGCTTTCCCCTCTTGCTCCTTCCCCATGAGCTATACCCTGTTCCTTGAAACTCTGTCCACACTCCTCAGTGATCTGCCTTTCTAGCTATTGCCCTATTCCACCCCAAGCCAGATAAAGAGTCTAGATGTTCATGTCCAGTCTGTCACTGGATTCCCAGGGTGAGATGAGGTCAAAAGGCCCCTAATCAGTGTAAAAGATGGCACTCATTTTTGGTTTTAAGAGTTCAAATGGAAGGAGTGTCTTCTGGCTTCAATAGTAGCCATTAGCTCCTATGGTAAAATAATAATAAATAAACAAGAGCTCATTTGAGAATTTGATGAGAGTATATCTAATGAGAAATAAAGCTCTGTTCTTCAAGTACGTACCTAATAACAAAAATACCAAGCCATGCCAGCCTCAAAGCAGTACTCCTAAAATGTTGTATACAAATCAATTTTTTTTTAAATCCAACAAGACTTTTCTGTAACATTAAATTCAAATCCGGCCTCAGACACTTGACACACTCAATAGCTGTGTGACCTTGGGCAAGTCACTTAACCCCAATTGCCCTGACTTCCCCCCTGCAAAAAAAAAAAAGAATGCTGTGGTGTATGCATGTCTCTGGCAAACAAAAACCTACCTCGTTTAACTGTTCTGTAAGTTAGGGATCTTATTTAATTAGGTTTTCTTTGAAGCAGGGCACACTGGTTCTATAAAGTGGCAACAGAATCTGTTTTGTGAACAGTCTACTCGGTCTACCTTCAGTCAGTAGAGAAAAAAAAATGTCCATTTCTCTTTCTTATAGCCCTATAGTGAACCCTGGAGTTTGTTATTGGCAATAGACATCCATCTACCCCAGGGAAGTAGGTTTCCTATCCAACCTGCCTGCTTCTAGGTCACAGAGGGTTCCAATCACCATCTGAGCATGTAAAGGAAACCCATGTCACTCAAAAGCTGATGAAGCCAGAGCAGTATCTGGAAGAAAGAAATTGGAGAGCAGACTTTGTGTGGCTGAATCATAATGCTTTCCTTACCAACTACTAAGCGAATGAGAGAGAGAGGTCAAAGACACAGATTTGTCCATGACAAGGATTCTAGGTGACATACCTTCCTATTAAAGGTAAGAGGGCTGGTGCCTGACATTTATTCTTCCAACCCAGCAGAACTGAAAAGAAATGCATTTCAATATGCAAATAACAAATAGCTAAATAATTAGGTAGAGGGGAGGAGGAGGGAGAGGAGCACAATTTAATAACCTAAGGGCTTTAGGGCCTTCACCTTTTTTGAGACCATGTCACCACCTGTGCCCAATAAGAATTACAGAGCAGTTTAACATTCTCATTAAAGGCAGAGCATTAATACTGATGAGATAGGCTGCCCCAAGAGAGAAAAGGAGACCAATACACAGGAATTAATTTTCCTAGAGTTAAAAAAACCCACTATAGATAAAAATTTATGCTTGAATTTTGATCATTTCAGAATGTAATTAATCACAGAACAACTGACACTTCCTCATCTAGAGTAGAACATGATGGTAGGTATGAAGATGGAAACCACGTAAGAATGACCCTAAAACATTCTCTGGTTACCCCAGGTTATTACAGACAAATGGCATGATGGAGCTTCATTATTTAAAGCTTTGTTCACATCTCTTTGAATTATCTTTTTTTTTTTTCTTTTTTGGTTAGTCTTGCACATGTAAGAGAAGGATGGGCATTAACATCCGCAAGAAACTTTCTTCATATCTGTGTGGTGAGCAATACAGCTGATAATTATGGTATTTTATGTTTTATATGTTATTTGATTTGGTCCTCACAAGACCCCAGAAGGTAGCTCCTTCTTTTACAGGTAAGAGTTTATGACTTGGCCAGGGTCACACTAGAACCAGGAAATGGTAGAACTGGGATTTCAGCTCAAATCTCCTGACTCTCTATCTAGTGCTCTGTCTGCTACAACGTGGTGCCTCCCACATGACTGAACATCCTTAGTTTTAATCGGGATTAGTAAGAGCACCAAGCATCAGCACGTAAACAACTAATAACTACATATAAAAAAGGGGAATCCACCTCTGTAAGCACAACCTTACAGCTTCCTAATCCCGTTTTGAAAATACAAAGTAATTAGAATCAAGGTACAAGAAAAAGTCTTGCACTTATAAGACTTGAAAAGAAATCTCATGACAAAGTTTCTAATTTTTTAGGATTTGTATTTCTTTTCCTGACTGGAACTAGTAAGCAAATACAATTTTCTCCCAATAATCTGTATCTCTGAAACTCCTTATACTTATAATATATGAGTAAATGATAAATCGAGCCTGCACAACCTGTGGTCTGCCAAAGGATTTTAGACAGCCTACGAAAAATGATTCCTCCACGTTTTTCACGGGTTGCCCAAAATCCTTCGGTGGGCCACAGGTTATGCAGGCCTGTGGTAAATGGATAGAGTGCCAGACCTGACATCAGAAAGACCTCAGTTCAAATCCATCCTCGGACACTTACCAGTTGTATGACCTCGGGCAAGTCACTTCACCGTTTGCCTCAGTTTCCTCATCTGTAAAATGAGCTGGAGAAGGAAAAGGCAAACCACTCCAGCATCTTTGTGAAGAAAACTCTAAATGGGGTCATGAAGAGTCAGACATGACTGAACAACAACAAATGATAAATTTGTGTATTCATCACTTACCTGGCAACTTATGGGTTGAAGTGTTCCATATAAGTTATGTTTTTGGGCCACTGGTTACACTGAAACTTAATCAAAAAAATTTTTAGACATTTTAATCACATTTTTATGTTTCTAAAATTTTTAAGAGAGTACAATATGGTGCAATGACTGGTAGACTTGAAGTCAAAAGACCTGGGTTCTAGCTCCAGCATTACCACATAGTTTCTATGTGATTTTGCATAAAATTTCTTAACCTCTCTGAGCCTCAGTTTCCATATCTATAAAATAGAAACATTACCACTTGATACACCAGCCTCACAAAATTTCCATGAGTATCAAATGAAATCTGGTATATGAAAGAGCCATGAAAAGGATGGTATTGTTATCAATAAAATTGCTACATGCTTCCCCACCTTCTTAAACAGACAATATACTTAAACTCCTCAAGAAGTATGGATACTCCACCTATCAATGCAGATCACAGCTCCTTTATGACTTAGCAGTTGGTTTTTGAGAGTCACTGTGGCTGAAAACATTTATCATACTTTGGCGAACCTAGAAGAGAACTTCTCTGAACTTTAGTTGGCCAGTTTCTGTAAGAGACATATGTATATACGTATTCTACCCCACAACATCCACACCCTAGGGTAGCTTTCAGGCCTGGTAAATGAGGTATCAAAGTAGGCCTTTAGTTTTTTGTTTTGTTTTATTTTTAAAAAGAAGTGCCCTGAACAGATCATACGTGGAAGAGAGTGGAGGAAGGAAGACCAGTTAAGAAGAAATCAATCAATGAATATTTATTAAGCATTTACTATGTGCCACACATTGGCGATACAACAGGAGGCAACATCCTTAGTTGTCCTGTTTGGGGGGGTGGGAAGAGAGGACCTGTTAAAAGGACTCCATACATACATATGATTACATCGGAAGGTGATCACACAGCCTCTCAACTTTTTCTTCTTCCTGCTTCATTCAATGGTGAGAGGACATAAGAAAGCTAAAGGGGACTTTCTATCCAATCAGAAACATTAGGAAGATTGTCCTTTCCATTATCTCTATCAGCCAAAGAAGAATGAATAACCTACGGGTATGACGAAGAGGAGATTCTAGACTCAGTCTCAGATACCCACACTATCAGAGTCCTACAGAAACTGAGGCAGACTGGGAGAACGGCACAGTCGCCTCCTTCATGGGCACACCATATGTACCATGTGGTCCTTGAGTGGAATAGCTATCAACAGGAGGGAGTGGAATAGCTATCAACAGTAGGGAGAATCAGGGCAATATTTAAATTTATCTTTCCTCTTTCTCTCATTGAATTTGTATAAGTTAAATGCCAACAGGATGTGACTCCGTTGTCATACCTGCCTTCGACGAACATATAATTTAGTAGGAGGATAAGATATACATATAAATAATGGCAATACAAATTAAAATGTGATAAGGGTAAAGAAATTTCCAGTTATTACCCTAGTTCCTTTGTTTTTGTTGGAGGGGGGCAGGCGGGACAATTGGGGTTAAGTGACTTGCCCAAGGTCACACAGCTAGGAAGCATGTCAAGTGTCTGAGGCCAGATTTGAACTCAGCTCCTCCTGACTCCAGGGCTGGTGCTCTACTCACTGTGCCACCTACTATCTGCCCCACTACCCCGGTTCCTAACCATAGGGTCATCCTTGACTCTTCCCTTTCCCTTACCCATCTCATAACTAATCAGCTGCCAAGGCCTATCAATTCTACTTCCAAAACCCCTTTCAAATCTGTTCATTTTCCTCAACTCACACAGCCATCAACCTAGATCAGGCCCACATCACCTCAACTACTACAAAAGCCTTGGTTTTCTGCTTTATTGTCTCTCTCCTCTCCAATAGAACCGTCGTACAGATCTAACTATCTTGCTTCTCTGCTCAATTACCTTCAGAAGTTCCCAACTGCAAGAGTACACCATAAAATACAAACTCCTTAGCTTAGAATTTATCCCCTCTCCCACCAAAAAAAAATCTAGCTCCCATATACCTTTCCAGTCCTATTTCATACTATTCCTCTTCACAAATTCTATTTTTCATCCTAATATTACTGTGCTATAATAAATGATGAGCTCAATGGTCTTAGAAAAACATGGAAAGACTTGCATGAAATAATGAAGAGCAAAATGAGCAGGACCAAAAGAACACTGTATACAGTAACAGCAATATTGTTTTAAGAACAACTTTGAGCAACTAAGTCATTTTGACTATTATAAATACCCAGATTAACTACAAAAGACATATAAGAAGACACTATCTGCATTCAGAGAAAGAAGTGATTAAATAGAAGTATGTATAGAATGATTTTGCATACATATACATGTTTGTGTCAAATGGTAGCAATCTGGGCAGGACGGAAGGAAAAAAGAAATTTACATAACTTAATTAAAAAATTTAAAAGGAATAGCAAGTTGTACATAATAGATTTGCAGTTTCATATGCAATCACTTTTATTATACTATGTTATAGAAATGTTTGTTTTATCCAAAAAATAAAACAAACAAAAAAATTTTAAAATCCATCCAAACTAGACTTCTAGCCATTTTCCAGATTCAATATTCTATCTCAGGGCTGTCCGATATGAGGCCCACAGTGTGATTTATGTGGCCCACTTACAAGCACAGAAATTTACATAAATGCTTTAGTAAACGAAGCCAAGCTATCGCAGAGCTCTCACTAAAACGGCAGATCAAAATATATCGTCTATTGTTTCAAAAAAAAAAAAACCTAAGGTTGGACAGCCCTGTTCTATCTCTTACCTGTGAGTGTTCACACAAGCCATTCTCCACTCCTAGAATGCCCTGTCCTCCTCATCTCTGGCCCTAAGATATCTTGTCTTCATTCATGGTTTATCTCAGCTGCTGCTTTCTACATGAAGCCTTATTTGTAACATACTCCTCTGGGTAGGTTTTGGGGTAGGAGGAAATATTGTTCAGTAAGGATGAAAAGATTGGTTGGGACCAATATGTGCAGGACTTTAAAAGCTAAGCAGAAGAGTTTAGTTTCGAGACTAGATGCAAGAGGGAGTCACTGGAGTTGTCCCAATAGGGAAGAGCCATGAACAGAACATGCTTAAAGAAAATCACTTTGGCAACAGTGTGGAGAATAGACTGGAGAAGGGAGGAACTTGAGTCAGAGAGACTCGTTTGGAGGGCTTTGTAATAATCCACATAAAGAGTGCATAGACAAAGAGGATGATGGTAGTAGATGCATGAGAAGAGAGAAGGGGTCAGATGTTACAGATGTTGTGGAGGCGAAAACAGCAGGATTTGGTAACGGAGTGGAAATGCATAATGAGAGAGAGGAAGGAATCCAGAATAATGTCCTGGTTATGAACCCAAGAGTCTGATGGTACATTCAATGGAAAAAGGGAAGTTTGGAAGAAGGGTGCATTTGAGGAGAAAAATGACGAGTTCAGTTTGGGACATGCTGAAATATAAAAAAAAGCACGAAGGCAAGAGAGGGCAGGATGAGATCAAGGAATGGCTCATACTCCATCTTAGGTAAAACACATGCAACTCGAGTGATCAAAAAATAAATACCTATGTGCCATAGCAAGCAGCATTTTCTAGCATTAAAAATTATGCATTTAATAGAAGTGCTATTAATACTAAAAATTATTCTCATTGTAGCCCCCTGCCATTGCATCCTCAGCAGTTGCCAGTACTGCTGATCCACACTCCCAAGCTCTGCCTGTAGGCAGTAATAAATATGAGATGGAAGACTGGCTGAGAGATCAGCACTAGAGATAGAAACTAGAAGTAAACATCATTAAGGTGATAATTGAGCCTGTTGTGAATGGATTTTTTTCAAGGATATGTTGTAGAGAGAACAGCTGAGAAGCAAGGATAATCAAAAGGAAGCATGTTGTAGTAGTAAGAACTTAACATTTGTAGGCCAAGGACCTGGGTTCGAATACTAGCTTTGACATCTGTGTGACCTCGAATAAGCCCAGTAGACCTCAGTTTCCTTAACCATAAAATGTGAGGGTTGAACAAGGCAACCTCTAAGGCCCTTTCTATCAGGGAAGGACTATAATTAGGGGAAAGAAGGGGAAAAAAGAGGAACAGTAACAGTAGAATTGTAATAGTGCATTGTCACCAGGTATAATAGCTGAACACAATCTGATATTTTTTTGCAGATGTATTGGCAATAGGACAGGAAGTAAAGAGATTGGTGAGGGGGCTCTTAAAGTTGAAGGTAATTTTCTTGATGTTGGTGTAGGTCACATCCTTGGATGTGATCCCATCATGACTAAGGAAAAGGTATCTGAGTCACAGTGTGATAGAATCAAGGTAGAGATTCAGGGAGTAAATCAATTAGTAGAAAGAGACAAGATAAAAAGAGAGAGGATACCAGTTCAGGGGTGGGTGGTGTCAGAAGGTACTGGATTAGTTTGAATGAAGTGGATCCAGTTTCCTAGATCACATTAGAGTTGAGGATGGAAACTCCATACTACCCACCAGCCCTCCTACTCCTCAGAATTCCTGCAGAGGCTCAGCCCAGGTACCAACTTCCTCCTGGAGTTTTCAGAAGGAAGGAAGGAGGGAAGGAGGGAAAGAAGGAAGGAATGAATGAACGATGGAAGGAAGGAAGGAAGGAAGGAAGGAAGGAAGGAAGGAAGGAAGGAAGGAAGGAAGGAAGGAAGGAAGGAAGGAAGGAAGGAAGGAAGGAAGGAAGGAAGGAAGGAAGGAAGGAAGGGAGGGAGGAAGGAAAGAAGGAAGGAAGGAGGGAGGGAAGGAGGGAGGAAGGGAGGGAGAGAGGAATATATATGCGACATATAAATTAAATATATACACTGAAACTTATGTCTATGTACCTATCTCCCTCTGGGTCATCTAACTGAGTTTACCTGAGTAGCTCTACCTGTCAGCATTTAGAGGTATTTGCCTTAGCAAAGCAATAAGGTATCTAAATTACAGCATTAGGAAGAATGGGAAAGTTCACCAAACTTCTAATATTATTTAAGCCCAAGTACACAAAGATAACTCCTCTGAATTTATTATAGCATAATTTATATTTTAGAATCATTCTTTCTGACCAGGAGGGCTTGAAATTTCGTATTTGTAGATGAAAGCTCAGATTGAGTATTGTGAAACCTGAATCCAGATTCCAGAAACCAAAGACCCTGATTCCATAGCTCAGAAACATTTCATTCCAGCCTCACCCTAGCATATAAACCTGACCAGGGAAAAAGATGTCTAAAATTTTACTCAGTAAATATTAAAAAGGTCTTTAATGAGTGATTAGCATTTGGCTTTTTCTCTTGGTTTAGCTTTATCAATAGTGCCCCACCTCCAAAAAAATGAAAATGGGAAAAACAAAGGAAATGATCTGAGGTTGTTTTGTAAGCAACTAGATGGGGGAGGAGTGGGGACAGAGTGTCTCAAGGTTACAGAAGATGTAGTTTGCTAGCTCACTGTGTACCTGATATGAATTCTGGCTATAGCATGGCTGTGGAAGCAGAGCTGGCGGACTGTGCCCCATGCCCCAGTGGAAAGGCACTGAAAAATTAGCTACTCCACATAACAAATTGCCAGGCACTTAGCTCCGGCAGGTAATGACATTTCAAGGTGCCCTCACAGCCTGGGAATACAATCCATACTGTGCTCGCCAACCTTTCAGGACCACGGACACTGTTCCCAACAGCTTGAGTTACATTTCTCTTGATTAGTTCCTTTGGATTTGGTGGTATTTAAAAAAAATTCCCTGGCTGAGAGTTACTTCATTATTTTCTCAAAGCACAAGTGCTAACAACTGGTCTAGATAGTTTAATCTGAGGAATTTTGCTGGTCTTTCCATTTGTGAAAAATAGAGTTCTGCAGTAGAAATCTAATCATTATTGCATAGATTTCAGATATACCTTGGCACCTGTGCAGTATGATTTCAAGAGAGACATACTCTCCTGTTCTTATGCCCACTACCAAGCAACAAAACCTTTAAAACACTCATCTCTTCTCCTTTACTAGCTTAATGAGCCTTAGTTTCCTCATCTTTAAAATGGGAGAGTTGGGACTAGTTAGTCTCTGAACTTTCTTCTAGCACTAATACATATGGGGCATTGTAAGGCAGCTAGGTGGCACAATGGAGTAAAGAGCTGTTCAACTCTCATGTCAGACACTTATTATTTGTGTGACCCCAGGAAAACCACTTAAATAGCTCCCTGCCTCAGTTTACTCATCTGTGAAATAGAAATAACGGCATCTACTTCCCAGGGTGGTTACCTGAAATGTGCTTTCTCCTTACCTTTATTTCCAAGAATTTTTGGCTTCCTTCAAGGTTTAATTCAACACTATCTTTTCTGTGAAACCTTCACTGATGTCCCTAGCTGTTAATTAAATCTCTTTCCTTGATATACTTTCAACTTAAATTTTTTAAGCATTTATGAGGATCTGGGTTTTAAAAAAAGACAAAAATGAAAGTTTCTCCCATCAAGGTACTGACACTGTACCGAGAGAGGGAGGGTGAAGGGAGATACAACGTACAAAGAGAAGCAAATATTGAATAGTCCAGTTGGGCTGAAAAAGAGAAAAGTTAATATAAATTAGAAGTGAAGCCAAAAGGTATATAAGTATGACTTCTCCCAGATGTATTTGGCAGGTCGTGAGCAGGAGCAAAGTAGGTTAATGGTGGGGGTAACCCAATGTTGGAGCTTGAGAGGACATGAAAGGGCAAGGGCTAACATGGAAGAGGAAAGTGCATAGTTGCTTGGTCAAGAATAGGACCAAGGACATGAAGGGAAGAAAATGAAATCAGAACAGATAGGGATAAATGGAAGAAATCACTAGAAGTCACACTGAAGACAAAGAACACATTTAGGACAAAGGAAGCAAGAGGAGAGGTGGAAAGATAGAGAACTGTGATCAGACTTCAAAGTTTAGGATCGTGGGGGAAGTAGTTACGTATAGAACACAGTGAATGCTAAGGTATAATCTCCCCAGTGGACAGCTGAGGTGGATAGAGTAAAGATGGAGGGAATTTAGGAGGCTGGTGAACCAAGAAGCCAGCGTGTACACTGAAGCCAGATGAAAGGGTGGGAAGATGCAAGGAGAATAATAATAGTTAACACTGATATAGTGCTTTCAGGTTTGCAAAGAGCTTTCTTATATTATGTCACTAGATCATGTAACAAGCAAAGAGGGCACAGGCTTGCCTCAGCAGACAGAAGCCTTCTGAATCACAGGAATTAGGGGAGGAGGAGATGAGAGTCTAATAGACATAGAATTGGGGAAGTAAGCTTCCAGGGTCCTGTAATGAGAAATAGCAGAGTCAATGGTTCTCTAAATATCAGGGAATAAGTGGAACCAGTAAGATCAGGTCAGGCATCCAGGTTTGTGAGTACCTGGAGATCAAGCCCCTAGGGCCCTGATGAATTCATACTTGGGTATAAGTTCCTTTGCCCCATTCCAACATGGCAGGGGATGACCCACACCCAGAAGACACCCTGCAGATATAGCATGGACCTGGTTCCTGATGGAAGTATTCTGGTTTCCTGATAGATTACAAGATGCCAAATAAAGATCCTATATTGTTGTTGTTTTCTTCTCAAGTTTTACTAGAAGAAAGAAGTGGTTAAAAAAGGAGGTGCGGCAAAATTTTTCTTTTTTTTTTGATTATTT
>CM053626.1:231179771-231239563 GCA_028646595.1 Phalanger gymnotis
GTTCGGAACAGACCTTACCCCGAGACCATCCAGGCTGTCCTGGGCTGGAGCCCTGCTTCCCTCTGCCACTTTGTGGGTTCTGCAGTTCTAGAATTGATTCAGAGCCATTTTTTATAGGTTTTTGGAGGGACTTGGTGGGGAGCTCACGCCAGTTACTGCTTTCCAGTCGCCATCTTGGCTCCGCCCCCAGCTCAATACATTTTTAATCCCACAGGTCCATATTCAGGATTTTCTTTAGCGAGTGGCTTACACAAAAATAAAGTATGATGCAGTCCTGGAACCTAAACCTGGCACACTTATAAACATCACCAAGAATCCTTACTGGCACACTAAGTCAGCAGAGATGACGTGAGTCTCAGCAGCCCTGGGAATGGATTAACTTCTAGACTCCAGGATTAAGTTTAACATATAAAACTCAAGATGCAATATTTGCAAATATTTGCAAAATTATTGCCCCCAACTCCTTTGGAAAGGATGTTTTTAGGGTATTTGTTTTAAAAATATGTCACAGGATAATCCTGGCAAAGGTGGCATTTTGTTCTGCTGGGTTTGAAGTCATATCCACCCTGAGTATAATTTTTAAAAATCAAACACGTATGGGGTGATATAATCCACAGTTTTATATCTCCAATTGGCTTTTCTCTCTTATTGCTCCTTCCCAAATGACTATGCTTAATTCTTTTCATTCTCACTTTCACTAGCTGTGGATGTTTCCTGAGACTCTGTCCTCATCCTTGGGTTCTTCCCTTCAGGACATTCATTCTATTGATCAACTGTTCTACTGTCATAGATCTAATGATCACTTCACAAGTACAGTAAGGTACAGAGAACCCCTGGTCTCTGTCAAGCCCTAACCTCTCTCCTTATCTCAAATCCAGGATTTCTACTCCACTTCAAGCGCAACATGGTTAAAATATCCCCTGCCACCATCAAATAACCTTCTCAATTATCCCATTCCTATTCAGAGGCCCCACTATTCTTCTAGTATTTCAGAGAAGAAAACTTGTAGTTACCTTAAACTCTTCTCCTTCTTTTACCCTTTTTAGAAAAAAATCTATCACCAAGGCCCTGTCATTTCTTCCTGCAACACATTTCCTAGACTAGGCCCTTCCTCATCATTCCCCCTACTAGATGTTCTAATGAAGAGACCCTCACTGCCTCACTGCAGATTATAACGGTTGGTTTCCCTGTCCCTAGACATAAGCTTAAAGAGTTAGCTCCTTGTTTTTGTTTCTAAAATTCTGAAATTTCCTCAGTCATCTTTTTATATCAAGTACATTCTCTTGTCTTTAGGGTAAGAAGAAATGTGAACCTGGGTATTTGGGAAGGTATAGGGAAGGGGGAAGGGTATGGGGATTGAGATTGGTAGAAAAGTGAGAACATTTATATATTAATTACAACTATAAAAAAAGGTGGCTTTCCGATAGAAAAATCTAATCTAGGTTTTATCTTCTAGTCTAGATTTTGTTGCATCAATACTAGTGAATTTAACTTGATTGGTTCTCTATCAATAAGGAACTGTACTGAGGTTAGTAGATAATCCATCATTCACTTCCTTCATTTTACGATTAAAATATTTTTTCAATTTTAAAAAATTCCCCATTTTAAGAAAAAGCCCTCATAATAAATATGCATAGTCAAGCAAAACAAGATTTCACATTAGTCAAGTCTTATACACATATACATTTATATACATATATAAAAATATTGTATTTTGTATATATCTATCCATGTATATATTATGTGCATATATATAAACACATAAAGATGGGATAGATGTATATATTACAGGGTACAGAAATAAATATAAAAATATGTATTAAATATAGGTCCGGAAATATATATATATATATATATACATATATATATACACACATACACATATACACACATATACACATATATACATACACATATACATATACGTACGTGTGTGTGTGTGTGTGTAAGTAAAAATACATTGTGTGTCAAGGAGGTAGTATATTTCTGTTCCTGAGTCTATCACCACTGTCAGGAGGCGGGCAGCATGCTTCATCATTGGTTGGTCACTGTGCTGATGTGAGTTCTTAAGTCTTTCGAAATTATTTTTCTTGATAAGGCTGTTTTGTTGCATAAATTCTTCTCCTACTCTGCTCGCTTCACTCTGAATCAATTCTTATAAGTCTTCCCAGGTTTCTCTGAAATCACCTCTTTTACAATTCCTTACTTACAGTACAATAGTATTACATGCCAACCACATACCATTCATTATTGATTCTGCTGTTCCTCAACTGATGAGCAGCTCCTGAGTTACCAGTTTTTTTGCTACCCTTTCATTTCCTCTGACACAATCTCTCATTTAGTGGAACACATTACCAGATGGAAGGAGACAGGAGGAAGATTCCAGACAAGCAGCAAATCTGCAATCTGAAAATCAAATCTTTCAGAATTCAAGCTCTTGGGGTCTGGAGATCTGTAGTTTTTGGTTTTTTTTGAAGGGAAGTATTCAGCAGTTATCTCTCTCAGAGCCAGATAAAGTAGCAAAAAAAAAACTTAGCTAACCACCAAGAGAAAAAGGGGGCCAGGAATATGGAGAAATTTTGAGAGCGTTGCCACTCAAAACAAGCAAATTGACTCTATCACTTTCACCCAACACCTTCCTCTGGAGGCAGACCTGAGTGGTAAAGGGGTACATGGATAATACTCACCTACCATCTGCTGTTGTAGGTAAAATTTTTCTAGTTAATAAAGCCAAGAATCTTTCTTCAAGTCAGAGTTTAGGACATCACAAATATGGAGCCCTTTTTCTTTTCCTCTCAAACATCTATTATCCTTAAATAATTTTGCCACTTGCATTATGGGAGGTACCACAGGAAAGCGGATAGAGTATCAGGAAGACCCGTGTCTAAGACCTTTCTCCCACATTCACTGGCTGTGTGACTGCCAACTATCATAACTTCTCAGGGCCCTAGGGCCATTCTCTAAAATTTAGAGGGTTTTAAGTGAGGTGCCAAACTGCACTCATACAGGTTCTTCACTGGGAGCTCCCTATATTGATGAAACCACAGGTACAGAGAGAGGGAGATGGGGAGGGAGGAGAAGGGACTTGATAGTTATCCATTTTTTAAAACCATTTAAAGTCCATATCTTACTTTTGAGCACAAGAAAGTGGGTCCAATTGACCCAATCCCCTCAGCACTTTTATCTTTACAAATAACTTTGTAACCATCTGTTCCTCTTGAAACCACAAGACTCATGAATTCTATTTCCTGAAAACCAGCTTCATTCGGCTTCCCTTGAGGGATACCAACCACATAGTTCTCTGGCTATGGAATGTCCACTTTTAGTCTATCTAAACATTTGTTTAATAAGCATTTTATGCACAAAATATTAAAGCATTTGCCCTCTTAGAAGGTCAAGATTTGAAACAGATGTTAAGTATAAAACTTCCCTGAGCTGTTGTAAACAGCTTTGTGCCACCTACTAAGCATTTTGGTTAATTTAAGGGAAAAATGATAATGGCAAATGGTAAAAAATGGAATGGACTGATCAGAAAACATTTCCCTGTCAGAGGATATGAGGACAAGTCCTCTCTCTGCCACTTACTATCTGCGAGACCTTGTGCAGGTCACTTCAACTCAACATTATCCTCATCCGTAAAATGAGGAGATTGGCCTGGCTATCCTCTGAGGTTCTTCCTAGCTCTGAGTTTATGATCTCTTAAAACTCTCTCTTCAGCAACATCTTTATGGTCATTCCCATTAGCTTCAGTTTCAGAAGATCACATTTACTGGTCTGGTCCCAACTCTTGGAGGATGTGCCAGGTTAGAAACTTCTAGTTCCCAAATAATTATATTCACTATAAATAATACTTCTGGAAAAATCCTTAAAATTTTATTTGAGCAAATTTCTTTTCATGCCTTAAAGGTTAAAAAAAAACTTGGAGCCAGATTTATTGCCCAAATGTGCGCCATTTTGGTGCCTGAAACATTTATGTGTTCTGCTCTCCGCAGAGGTATATGAGAATGTAATAACTGGAAGGCACACTATAAACTAGGTGGAGATTATAGACATATTATAGAGATGAAAAATGAAAGCACAAACCCTCTAATTTTACAAAGGGGAAAGCTCAAGTGCAGAGGAAGGAAATGGCTTGTCAAGCTGTGGTGGAGCAAGCCTGTAATCCCTGATACCTGGGGGCTGAAACTGATGGATCTCTTGAGCTTGGGAGTCCTGAGCTGCAGCAGGCTTTGAAGATCGGATGTCAACACTAGGTTTGGCATCAAGGTCCCAGGTAAGGGAGGGCACTAGATTACCTAAAGGAGAGGTGAACTGGCCCAGGTTGGAAATGGAGCAGGTCAAAACTCAAGGCAATTGGTAACAGGGTAGGTCCTTAAGCCTTGGTGACATGGAGAAAGAAAGAAGAGGAAGGATTCTTCTTTCTCTGACTTTCGTTACTTTCTTATGAATCCTCTAAAAGTGACCAGGCCAGTGAATATGGCAATTGTGGAAAGCAGAGAAGCACCTAATATTCTATACCTAAATGTGATGATCTTGGTCTCTGGATATTTGGGAGATTACCAATGAGGTGGTGCAGTGGAAAGAGCCCTGGACTTAGAGTTAGGAAGACTTGAGTTCAGATTCTGCTTCAGATAGTTCCTAGCTATGTGACTCTAAGCAAGTCACTTTAGATCTGTTTGCCTCAGTTTCCACATCTGTAAAATGGTAACAATAACACTACCTATCTCACAGTGTTGTGGTGAGGATCACATAAGATAATATATGTAAAGCACTCTGTAAATCTTAAAGCATTATACAAAGTGCCATCTTTATTTTTATAACTGTTACCATCATTTCAAGGACCCATCTTGAAAGAGAGAGAAGGAAAGAAAGGAAGGAAGGAAGGAAAGAAGAAAGAGAAAGAAAGAGAGAAATAGAGAAAGAGAGAGAGAAAGAGAGAAAGAATGAGAGAAAGAAAGAAAGGGTGAGAGAAAGAAAGAAAGAAAGAAAGAAAGAAAGAAAGAAAGAAAGAAAAAAGGAAAAAAGAAAGAAAGCATTTATTATTAAGCACTGTGCTAAGTATAGCTACCATTTAATAACAACAAAGGCATATAAATGTATGGAGTTTGATTATCTAGGACCCTATTTAGATTAAACATTTTAAACTCTCAGCTGCTTGTCCCAGCTTGCTCATCTATAAAATGGGGATGATAACAATAGCACCTACCTCAAAGGATTATTTTTAGAATAAAATGGGACATTTGTGAAGCACTTCATAAATCTTAAAACACTATGAATGATAGCTAGCTATTATTACTAACCCAAGGTCACCCCTATGCCAATCATCAGAGTATTACCTTAGAGGATGTTTAATGAATAAATCAATACTAATTATGAACAAAAAAATTCATTAAACACTTATATGCAAAGCAAAGTATTAAACACTACAGATAGTTGATAGAAAATCAAAACAGTCTCTGTTTTCAAAGAGTTCACTTTCTAAGAGGGGGAGATAACACAGAATGGAGGTTTTGGCTGCACCTTTAGGTTCAGTGGCAAAGCAGATGGCAGTGCATCTCTTTTCATGTTATTACAACTGAGAAAACCATACACATTTCTACCGTTGAAACATTAGACAGTGTCGAAGACTTTGGTGGTGAGAACTTTACGGATAATATTCAGAGCAGAGAAGAGAATGTAATGTTTGAGCTTAATACAATTACAATAATCCATCTTTCTTGACTCCAGGAAGAGGTGGGTTATAAATTCCTCTAGAAAGAGCTATTCGATCATCCATTTAAAATCCCACCACAGATCACTCCACAAAGCCTCTCTTGATGAAAATAATAACTACCATGACTAGCCTGCATTCACAGGGCACACTTGACTCTTCCCCTTGCAATACTCCAAGCCTAGAACTTCTTACTAAATTTCTCCTGTTGTATTGTTAAGGGCTGTTATTCTTTGTAATACTTACCATTCATTGGAAGTTGGCTCTGTTGTGTAATAGTCCCATATGTTCAAGTCAGGAAGATATGGGGACTGTAACACTCACTGATGCTCAGGACATGAATGTCCCTGGCCTAAAGCAAGAGTCTTTCCCTTCAGTTTCCTGCAAGTCATCAGTAGCAAAATGCAAAATTCTGAGGTTGCTGTCAAAGAACTTCTCAGCTTTAATTATTTCCATATTAACTTTTTTTTTTTTTACAAACTTCTGAAGTACTTTTCCACTACTAATGCCATTCCAAATTGTACATCTGGTCCAGACCACATGATTTATAGGAAGAAGTAATAATGGGAGCATGCATCCTGCTTTGTTAAAATTCAATGCCACATTTCCTTTTTAGAGCCCTTGCCTCAGATCAATGCTTCCAACTGCCATTAGCCACTTTCCCTGAATTTGCATAAAATCTCATTAGCCTGACAAATAACCAGGTTACTGTATGTACTTGAAAGCACCAAATGGTAATTCTTCAAAAACAAAGTTCTATAACTCAGGCTCTTTGCTAATTCTGGCTGGCCTTACCCAAACCAGTACAAATTTTCAGCAGTAGAACCTATTTGTTAAGGTATGTCCTCAGACTACACATTCAGTGGTCTAGCCCATGAAGCATATACTATGCACCTATTATGCACACTAGGCACTTGGAATTCTTTTTAATGAAAAAATTCAACATCATCTCCGACCTTCTGAAACTTGTACTCTCTGGTGACACTGGCCTCCTTGCTGATACTCTAGCTCCAGAATCTGGACCTTTTCACTGCTTGTTCCCCATGGCTGGAAAATTCTCTCTCCTCATCTCTGCCTCCTGGCTACCTTGGCTTCCTCCAAGTTTCAGCTGAAATTTTATCTCCTACAAGAAGGCTTTACTAATGTCCCTTATTTTAGTCCCTTCCCTGGCCTGATTAACCCCAATCTATCCTGTAAATATCTTGTTTGTACACAGTTGTTGGCATGTGGACTCCCGAATTAGATTATGAGCTCCGGGGCAGGGAGTGTCTTTTTGACTTTCTTTGTATCAACAGCACTTAGCACAGTGCCTGGCATGTAGTTAATGTTTAATAAACCCTTGTTAACTGAATAACATTTTAAAAAAATAAGTACAGGGAATGGTAGAAGAGGAGTAAAGAAGAAATCACAACAAAGTACCCTAGAAGATTTGTGGAGGGAAAGAATACTTTCACAGATTGGAAGATTTGGGATAACTTCAAGGACTGGACAGCTTCTGTTTTGGTGCTTGAAGAAAAAGGACTTTAACAGGCAGAGATACTGAGGGAATGCATCCCAAAAATAGAGGATGGATCATTTGTACACCCAAAGGCAGAAAATAGTATATTGAGTTTGAAGAATAGCTGATAGTCTGGTTTTGGTGAAATATCAGGTTGTGGGAAGGAATAATATGAAATAAATTTGAAAAGTTAAGTTGGAGCCATACTGTGGAAGATACATGTTAAATGAAAGGTTGAGGAGTGTATACATTATTTTATAGGCAACAGAGAACTACTAAAGCTTATCTAGCATGGGAATGACACAAATTATTTTGGTAACTAAAAACGATGGATTAAAAAAGGGAAGAAGTGGAGAGACTAATTAAGAGGTCTACACCTATAATAAAAACCATGTTAGTCCACACAGATATTCCCTATTGGAACAATTTAAACCAGCAAACCACATGAAAATTCTCATAAATGCTTCAAAAGGCATAAGACACAAGTCGAGAAAATAGTAGTTTACTGGGACACTGTAGAATTCATTTTTACAATAAAATTATTCATGTTTTTCCTTTGCATTGGTACATCAGGATATGAGTAACATATACTTCCATTCATTCTTGTGCTCATTTCACGGAAGTAATCTTTGATAAATGAGACAATACAACCCTGAGGAAGGATGCACCCCAATGGAGACACCTGGGATCTCCAATAGGAGACCATCCTGTGAAATGTCACAAGGTCAAGACAAAGTGGTTCCCTAGATACCTGATACAGAGAAGAAAGTGGACCTATGATAATAACAGTGATGAGAAGAGAACTGATAGGTGGAGAGAGAAGAGATGAGGAAAAGGGATTAAAAAAGGAGAGATGAAGTGAGATTATAGAAATGATGGGGGGGGGGAGGAAGATGAGTGAGAGAAAAGGGGAGAAGAGAGGAAGAGTGAGGAAATGGAATAAAGGAGAAGAAAAGGAGAGGAGGAGGAAAAAAGGGAAGGTAGGAAAGAAAAGGAGAAAAAAACAAATACTGTAGGGGGAAAGAGAGGAAAGAAAGATGACAAGGAAGAAGGGGGGAGCAAAAGAAGAGAAAGATAAAGAAAGGAAAGGAAGGGAGAAGGAAAAATAAAGGAGAGAAAACAAATGAGGGGAGGGGAGAGTAAGATGAGAAGAAAAAGGAAGAGGACAATAAGAAAAGAAAAAAGGGGAGGAGAGACAAGAAAGGAGGAGGGAAGGGGAGTACAAGGAGAAGGAGCTGAGAAGAGAAGAAAAGAGAAAAAAGGATAAAAGAGAGGAGAAAGGAGAGAACAAATTAGAGGAGAAAGGAAAGAGAGACAGGGAAAAGACACAGAGACAGAGAATATACATTCCCAGAAATTCCTCCAGGAGGAAATAAATAACAGTGAAATGGTGATGATGCCATTTTGTAAGCTGTTACATGTTTAGAATAATGCATTCAGCTTAGGTCACCTCATTTAAAAATAGACACAAGGGAAATAGAAATGATCAAAAGAGAGGTAATGAAAACAGCCAAATGCAAGAGGAGACTAAGAAGGGGCTTAACACAAAGATGAGCAGGCCCGAAGCACTTTTTTTTGCTTCATGAAAGCACAAAGTATTTCAAATGAGGAGAAAGTAAAACACAGGGACACTCTCCAGAAGACATTTTCACACTTTCTTTATTTATAATTATCCTTTTTATTATTTTTATATAGAAAATTTATAAGGTTTATTATTTTTTCCAATTTTTTAAACATTTTTATTTAAAATTTTGAGTTCCAAATTCTATACCTCTGTCCCCTTCGCCCTCCATGAGACAATAAACAGACATAGGTTATACATGTGCAGTTATACAAAGCATTCTCATATTAGTTGCTTTGTACAAGACTCAAATAAAAAAAATTAAAGAAAGTGAAAAATAGCATGCTTCAGTCTATATTCAATCAATATCAGTTCTTTCTCTGGAGGTAGATAGTATGCTTCATGACAGGTCCTTTAAGATTGTCTTGGATGACTGTATTGCTGAGAATAAGTAAGTCATTCACAATTCTTCATTGAACATTGTTGCTGTTACTGTATACAACATTCTCCTGGTTCTGTTCACTTCACTATACTTCATCTAAGTCTTTCCAGGTTTTTCTGAAATCATCCTGCTTGTCATTTCTTATGGCACAATAATATTCCATTACAATTATATACCACAACCTGTCCAGTCATTCCTCAATTGATGGGCATCCCCTCAATTTCCAATTCATTGACACAAAAAGAGCCACTACAATTTTTTTTGTAAAAATAGGTCCTTTTTCTGGATATCTTTGCAATGTAGACCTAGCAGTGGTATTGCTGGATCAAAGTGTATGCACAATTTTATAGTCCTTTAGCCATAGTACCAAATTGCTCTCCAGAATGGCTGGATCAGTTCACAACTCCACCAACAGTGCATTAGTGTCCCAGTTTTCCCACATCCCCTCCATCATTTCTCATCTTCCTTTTTTTGTCATATTAGCCAACTTGATATGTGTGAGGTGGTACGTCAGGGTTATTTTAATTTGTATTTCTCTGGTCAATAGTGATTTAGAGCATCTTTTCACATGACTACAGATAGCTTTGATTTCTTTGTCTGAAAATGACCCATTTATATCCTTTGACCATTCATCAACTGGAGAATGACTTATATTTCATAAATTAGACTCAGTTCTCTATATAGTTGCGAAATGAGGCCTTTATCAGAGATACAGGTTACAAAAAATTTTCCCCAGTTTTCTGATTTCCTTATAATTTTGGTTGCATTTGTTTTGTTTATGCAA
The DNA here is from genome assembly GCA_028646595.1 of Phalanger gymnotis. Classification (NCBI taxonomy): domain Eukaryota; kingdom Metazoa; phylum Chordata; class Mammalia; order Diprotodontia; family Phalangeridae; genus Phalanger; species Phalanger gymnotis. The sequence goes on from CM053626.1 coordinate 231,189,767, forward strand.
AAACTTATCAATTTCACATAATCACAATTATCTATTTTACATATTGTAATGCTCTTTATATCTTCTTTGGTCCTAAATTCTTCCCTTATCCACAAATCTGACAGATAAACTATTCCATGCTCTCTTAATGTGCTTATGGTATCACCCTTTACATGTAAATCATGTACTCATTTTGACCTTATCTTGGTATATGGTGTGAGAGGTTAATCTTAGTTTCTGCCACACTGTTTTCCAGTATTCCCATCAGTTTTTGTCAAATAATGAATTTTTGTTCCAAAAGCTTGGAACTTTGGGTTTATTATATTCTAAATTACCAGAGTCACTTACTATAATGTAATTTGTATCTAATCCATTCCACTGATCCAACACTCTATTTCTTAGCCAATACCAGATTGTTTTGATAATTACCATTTTATAACACGGTTTGAGATCTGGTATGGCTAGACCACCTTTTTTCACATTTTTTTCATTGATTCGTTTGATATTGTTCTTTGAGATGAATTTTGTCATTATTTTTTCTAGCTCTATAAAATATTTTTTGATAGTTTGATTGGTATGGCACTGAATAAATAGATTAATTTAGGTAAAATTGTCATTTTTATTATATTAACTCAGCCTATCCATGAGCAATGAACATTTTTTCCAATTCTTTAGATCTCACTTTTTTTGTGTGAAAAGTGTTTTATAGTTGTGTTCATATAGTTTCTCAGTTTGTCTTAGCAGGTAGATTCCAAAGTATTTTATCCTGTCTATGGTCATTTTCACATTTATTGACAATTTATATGTATGTGTAGGCAGCACAGGAAAGATGATGGAACAAATTTTAAATGACTAGAAGGGTCCTAATTACTCCAAATGAGGTTGCTGAAACAAAGCTTCCATGACATTCCCACCATGGCCTACACCAGGGGCTTCTATAAACAGCAGTCTCCTCCCAGTCTACACTGTGCCAAGGGCACAGCCCAGTCCCTAGTAAGATAACCCATCTATCATGAAGTGTTTATTGCATGTGTGTTTATGTGTTATAGTCATCTATAACATTCCAGTTCCCCTCCTGAGCAGTACAGAACAGTCTAGCTCATAATGGAAGCTCAGACTCCACTCCTCTTTTGGTAGGCAGGCTCTGAACTCAGAGAACATGAGCTCAAATCCTACCTCTAAAAGTTACTCCCTGTCAGACCTTGGGCAAGGCTCTTCACCTCCTTGGCATCAGTTTCCCTCATCAGTAAAATGAGGAATTTGGACTAGATTGTCCCTCAGTTTTATAGCCCTGTGATCCCTGCTTATCCTTCCAGGGAGACATGCGTGCCTCTCAGGTCTCTGTGGAGTTGTGAAGAACAGGCAAGAATGACTCAAAATATCACTTGCTGAGGTGGCAAAGGAGGGGAGGGAGAAAGAGCAAAGAAGGTGGGTTATGAGAAGCCAGGAAGTGTTGGTATTGGTCTAATATTTTAAAGGAGAGAAATGTAGGGACAAGGGAACGTGTATGCCAATAAGACAAAAGTGGGCAATTTATTGCTCTCTTTCCAATGGAAGTTCTGTACTATTTCAGAAGGAGTCTAAAGAACTAGGATTAATGGGTGAGAGGACATTGAAAGTTACATAAAGAAAAACTTTGAGAGCCACCTCTCATAATTAATAATGTTAAGAGCATGCATTTGCATATCCTTGGATGAGCATGCAAGTCTCCAGATTTGGTAATATTTATGTTTGCGAGGGTTTTTTTTTGGGGGGGGGGTCTATTCTTGTAAATGTCACTCTCATATATCAAGGTTGTGGAGAAAAGGCCACTCAAATCAACCAAGACAAAGTCCAGCTACTATATATAATCCTTGTGTTATTTTACTTGATGTTTAATACCCAGAAGTGTCCAATTTACATCCAGACTCTTATGATAAATATCTCCCTATGAAATAGTGACATTTTGCATGCAAGCTATGGCTACCTCTAGTTTATCACCAACAAGAAAGAAGGGCTAAGTGAAAACACTGTGTGTAGGCTCCTGACAAATGATGAAGTCCAAAGAAATATAATGATTATTTTGAGGCTGTATCCTACGTACATCAACCCACAATCATTCATATCTCTCAACAGTCAGTGGGGGAAATGAATTTGCTTTGTAAGTCCTATCTTGTCAAGGAAAGAGAGGAAAGGAAAAAACCTCCATGGCTCCTTTAATTTGCCTCTTGATTCCCTAAAATTTTTATTACCCATAAAGAATTCACATCCATTCTTCAGAGCATCACCTGAACTGAAGGCTATTTTCTCTCCACCTTGAAAGAAAAAAAAATATGCTTATGGATTCTGACACTAAATTTCAGTTTTCTACCTTAATCCTAGCTGCATAAGTGCAGCTATAATTACAACTTAGACTAGTATTAAATTGACCCCTGCTGGCCACATCATTTCTAGTTTCTACATGTATCCAATTTTTAAAAACCTCCAATAGTTAGTAGAGCTGAAAATGCAATTTATGAGATTTCCACATAAAATCCAGATGATATTGGATAAAGATGACGATCATCATCATTAGGAACCAAGTTCTTCCTTGCATAGTAGACTTGCCCATACAGTGCTTTGCTAAAGAATCCTATATTTTTAGCACAGTGTCTGGCACATAGTAAGTGTTTAATCAACACTTGCTGACTGACTGGTTTGTTGACTGAATTAAGCAAGAATCTAGAGCCATAATCAAATAGGTCTTCTACTAAAAGTATCTCCTAGAACAAATCAAAGTTCCCATATTTATGTAAGGGAGACATTCTGCCACTACATTGGCACACATTGGGCAAGTCACTCAAATTCTATGGCCTTCAGTTTCCCTCACCTATAAAATGGGTGAGGGGGAGGTTATGCTAGCAGCACTATAAGATTCTTTTCAAATCTGAATCTATGACCCTATGATCCATTTCTATGTTCTAAAAACAATGAAAGGTACAAAGTTGAGTAAAACCAGTGCCATGATGAGTTTCCTCCACCAGAGAGGGCTGGTCTTGAAGTCAAAAGACCTGCATTCAGATCCTGGCTCTGATATCTACCACTGTGTCCCTGAGTAATTCATTTAACCTTTCTGAGCTTCATCTATAAAATGAGGAACATAAAAATTGCAATATCTATTTGGCATGGCTGTTTCTAGAAGAATGCTTTGTAAATCTTAATGAGCTATAAACTCCCATGGGTATCTAATTCCATCCAAGTGGGGAGGTATACCCCAGTCTCTCTATAATTAGGGAGTTAAATACCAGGAAATTGCCTAGGACACACAGAGGCTAAATGACTCACCCAAGGTCACAAAGCTAACAACAGTAATGCTAGCTAATGTTTCTACAGGACTCACCATGTGCCAGGGATTGCACTAAGTGTTTTAGAACTATGATCTCCTTTGATCTTCATAACAACCGCTTTTTTTATCTCCATTTTACAGATGAAACTGAGGCAAAAAGCAACTGCCCAAGGGAACACAGCTAGCAAGTGCCTGAGGATGGATCTGAACAAAGGATTTCCCAACTCTAAGCCCAGCGCTCTGTCTATCCCCTAATCACGTAGCTGCCCCAATAACTAAGAAGGATGGGATTTGAACTCAGGTCTTGACTCTACAGTCAATATTATATCCATTACACCATGCTGCACCATGCTATACAGACATGTATTATTATTGTTATTATTATTAACATTCTTCTCCTCTTCTACTGTTGGAGTTTAGTTAGAAACAGAGGACAAGTCATTCTTCTATTGTTCTTTTAGTTTTAACATTCAGTGAACTACCCAATCGATAAAATATTAATCATTATTATACTATTAATGATGACGATCTCATTCTTCCCCTCTTTTTCACTAAAGTTCAGATAGAAATGGTCATGGAATTAGTTGCTATCCTACTGATATTCTTTCACATTTAATGCTTCTTGTACTATTGCACAGGTGGCTAGAATTGCTGCTTTTCATAACTGAATAAAAGTATTAGTAGGCAAGGTCATTTTCTGTGGGCTCGCCGAAATGATCATCAGAACAATTCCAGTAGAAGACAGGATAATGGGGGTGATATATATACCTCATTCAATTTCCACACCACGTTTTTTATTTCTTTTGGTATGGCTCTCTATATTTTGAAAGTTCTTCATTCTGCTAACTTGGAGATTAGAAGTATTTGGCATGCCAACCCCTATTAAAAGGATAGTTTTTAAATTTTTTTTAGAATCAGTAGTCTGCACAAGGGATTGTAGGCAACATTTCTGTGAAAACAGTCCAGTTGCTAACTTCCCAAGGATATTTTGAGGTCTGCATTTGTATGAGAATTTGTCATCTCTTAGTTGATGAAAAATAGTAAGATCCTAGTGAATAGTTCTAGTCAGCAGGGCATGTCTTCCTAAGTATTCGGTAAGTGCTAAATTTTTACAGCCTACAATATTGAGCTGTATAGTCTTTTACCCTTTCCTTGTACAATCTTCGTTAACCTTTAAGTCTGAGCTTCTTAAGGGTAGCTCCTGGATAATTTCTAAGGATGATAACCTGGTCCTGAACCGATCCCTCTGTTATCATGAACAAATTGATATGACTCATCCATTTATTTAATGTTTCTTTATCACCATGTTTTTGGTTGAATTCGATGACCAGCCAATCAATCCACAAACATTAAGTATGCACTACATAGTGGGCACCGAAAATACAAAGACGAAAATGAAATAATCCCTGACCTTAAGGAACTTATGAGCTATCAAAGAAAACATGGACATATGTAGGTATACACAAAAAAGGCAGCCAGCTGGCACAGTGGATAGAGTTGAGGAACTGAAGTCAGGAAGACATCCTCTTGAGTTCAAATCCAGCTTCAGATACTTACTAGCTATGTGACCCTGGGCAAGTCACTTACCCCTCTTTGCCTCAGGTTCCTCATCTGTAAAATGAGCTGGAGGAGGAAATGGCAAACCACTCCAGTATCTCTGTTATGAAACCCCAAATGAGGTCACACAGAGTCAGACATGACTGAAAAACGACTGAATAACAAAAATACACAAAAATGTATCCAAATGAATGCGAGAAAACTTGGGAGACAGGATTGCACTAACACTTATGCGAGCAGGAAAGGCTTCATGTAGAAGACAGTATATGAGCTAAGTTTTGAAAGAAACAAAGGATTCTAAGATATAAAGGTGAGGAGGGAGTATATCCCAGGCATGGGGAACAGTCACTGCAAAGGAACAGAGATAGAGATGAGAGTCATATTTGTCAAGAATAGCAAGAAGGTCATTCATTTGAAGTTTTTTTGTCAACACATCAGCGGTTGAAGACATGTAAATTTTACCCATGGAGAGACTCTTGTCTCCACTCTTGGATTTAAGTTGTTTCAAAAGTTCTATCTAGAGATAAACCGCTTCCAATCACATTCAAAAGATCTAGTGACATATAGTCATCGTCAAGCTCTACTGTTTTGTGAAATGAGGTCTACTTGTTCCAACACTACTTCTATAAAACTTTAAGCTGTTTGTTGCATTCAGAGAACATCCATCATTTAATAATCTAATCAACCTAGCAAAAAAATCTAGTTCCTTTCCAATGAGGAAGGATTCACCTTTCTATAGCTGCCTTAGGGGTGATGAGCGTGGAGTTATATTACATTACATTAATTCTCCTAGATCCAGTGGCATTCATTTTACCACACCAAAAGCATAGTTTAAGCTCAAATTCTGTAGGTGATAATTGCTCTAAAAGAGTTCTTTCCACTGAGCACTGACTTCAGTATGCCAATTAGCCTCTTAACATATATAGCTTCAACTGTCTCCTTTACAGTCTTACGCTCTTGTGGCTTCAATAGAAAAGCCCAAGGCATTTAAAAGTATCATCTTTATCCATCAATTCAGTTTGACCCAGAGATTCAAATTCAAAGTCTTTAGTCTCTAGTATTCCAGAAGTACAAATGACAGTTTGATATCATTGATATACTTTCCATAAGAGAAGCAGACGGTTAATGTGTTTTTCAGTGGAACTATAAAATTTGATGTCACACCAAGTGATTAATAAGATATTTGGGTAAGACTCTTTGATTTGAAAGACACAACTGGTTCTATTCAGGAACAATGTCAGTGAGTTTAAGGTTAGAAAGAACCACACAGGTTTTAAATTGTCTCCATGCAAGATGTCAAATTTTATATGAATTGCTATTGACCATACTTTGTTGGAGGCATGATTTAAAGAGAGAGCAGTTTTTCAAGTGGACATCAAATATTCTAGTGCTCTCACAATGCTTGGATCTGTTTTGTATATTTGTAGTATAAGAACATGCCAAAAATTCAGAACAGAGTCAAAACTTTGCAATGATCAATAAAGGCTAAGTAAATGTTATGATACTTTCAGGTTGCTTGGTCAATAGCCAATGAATCAATAATGAGTTGCTCTTAACATTACTGAGACTTTTTGGCACACCGTTTTTGCTCCCCAATCAATATATTGGGTTTTTTTATATATATAAGCATCTTTAGATTTTTTTTAACAACATCTCTACCTCGCAGAATCCTACTTTTCCTTCAAGGCATAGATCAATTATTACCTTTCTTATGAAGCTTTCCCTCCTCACCCTCTGTCCCCTAACACACACACACACACACACACACACACAAGTACTAGTGCCCTGCTTCTCACACTACACTGCATTCAACTGACTTGAATTCATTCTGTATCAAATCCAAGAGCTTGGAGAATAGCAATGGCTGCCAGATGGTCCTGTTTCTGGCCTCAGCCCTACAGGAATCATGTTGGGGAGAAATCACCGTGGAGAAGAGGCCCATCTTCCTTACCACCAACACCAACTGCTGACCAGCTGATGGGCAGATTAATCCACCAATGAACAGGTAAGCCCAAGAAACCTGGGAGTGCCAGCTCCCCCAAGACTACCAGTCCTGCTTCCCGCCCAGACCTTGCAACCATCATCCCAAGAAGCCTGGCAACTGCTTCTGCAGGTGCTGACACCACAGCTACTGAAAACCCAGAAAAGAAACTTCTTGCCACCAAAATCTTGGCACTGTCAAACAGTTCAATGTCAGAAACTGACATGATTTTATCAGCAGAAATGACATGAAAGATGTAAACCATCTGTTTTGCTGTTGTACCCTAAGGACTACAGGGCCTTTCAATCTGATGCGCCAATGAAAAATTACTATATAGATATGTCTTTGCCATGAAAATATGAGCTCCTTGAGAGCAGGGAGCCTCTTCACTTTTCTCTCATTCCCAGCACTTAGTGTTTTTCACATAATAAGTGCTCAACCAGTGATTTTTCATTGTCAATCCATTCATTCACTCACATTAATGGTGACGACGCTCTGACGGATTCTCCCTTTGATTTGAAAGCCCCAATCAGTTCTATTCAGGAATGATAACAGTGAGTTTAAGGTGAGGTAGAACCCCATCCAGGTTTTAAACTGTCTCCATGGAAGATTTAATTTTATATGAATTGTTACTGATCATATTTTGTTGGTAATGATGATGCAGAGGGCAGAGCATTGACCTGGAGCCAGGAAGACCTGAGTTCAAACTGGTCGTTTGGCTCTGGGCAGGTGACTGACCTTCTCTGTGCATCAGTTTCCTCATTTGTAAGAACACAATAATAATTGCCCTATCTCATAGGGTTGTTGCGAGGATCAAATATGATATTTGCCAACCTTTAAGTGTTATGTAAATGCTAGCTATTTTTTCTCCTATTTTCTGTGGGGTTCAGGCAGAAACATTCCTGGGGCAAGTCATTAACCTGCTATTATTGTTCCGCATTTAATATTGTATAGGTTATTACATTATCATTATGATTACATAATATTATTATTAACAGGAAGTTTAATATAGGCACATTCCCAATGAGCCACTAACGACTTGTACGTGAAGTAAGATTATATATGGATGATCTAGGAGTTGGAGACAACCTGAAAGCTATTTGAGGGGAAGGGGGAAAGGGAATTGGGTAGAGGAAGGAATTCAAATTAAAATAGGTTTAGTTAAATTCTGTCCCATTCTACTCAAACCCCACTGCTGCCAAACTGAACTGGGAAACAGTTCCACAAAAAGCAGACTGTATTTGTCCAGTCTCTCAAGGTTTCAATATGTAATCCCTCTCAAATCAAAACAGACCACAGTAGCAGGAAGGATATTTCTCAGTTTTTATTAGACTGCAAGCTGGTTGAGAGCAGCAAGTGAGCCGCGTCTCCTCTGTGTATTTCCAGTTCCTCACGGAAAGGAGTCAGATAATAAATGTTTGTCAAGTTTGTTGAATTGCCAGGATTCATTAACAATGAAAACGGGCAGAATATAAAAATCCATTTGCCTAAAAGCTAATTTTGTGTAATGTGTCTCCCTTTTCCTTATTCCATTTTTCAACATCTCTTTCCTTGGCACTTAAGATGGATGAAGATGAATGATGTACAGTAGTTAAACTTCTTTGGCTACAAATTACCTTTTGTATCACATTTACTGTTATGTAAGCATTTTTCATAATGCTTCAAGCAGATGAGACTTCTATTTTGGCATATGTTATGGGAAAATGTTAAAAACTTATTCATGCTTTAAATAGCAAAATAGTCAACATGTACTGCACAGAGGATGTTGCAAATCTATCTGCTTTTTTATAACAAAATAAGGTTAATAATATTTGCTTCTTCCACTAAAAGCCTACACCAATGCCTCATTATGGCAGAGTTGAGCCTGCATCCTGGAAAGTTTTCCTAATGGAGTACAAGTAGGACCAACCAAGCCAAAAAGCCTTCAAGATTGGGCCCAGGGCAAGACTGTTTGTCTGTGGTCCAAGTTCAGAGAAACTCATTTCCAAAATATGAATTGCAAGATGATGAATTTTTTTCAACCACAGTAATTTATGAAAAGCTATTTCTTATGTAGACAGGTTGTGATCTATGCTAGTGATACTTGTCAAAATGAAGAAATTAGATTAATGAGTTTTTATGGTATGTGAATAACACTAGCTTATATTTGTATAGTGTTGTACAGTTAGAGAGCCCTCACAACAACCTTTGTGGTAGGTAGGAGAGCTATGTTATAGTCCCTACTTTATAGGTAAGGAAAAGAGAGGCACAAAGAGACTGAATGCCTTGTTCAAGGTCACTTTGCTAAGAAGTATCAAAACAGGGACTTTAATCAACATCTGACCAAATTCTAATGGTCTTTCCACTACATTGTGTTGTCCCTCTAAACTTTACCTAAAAACAACCCACTTCTGTTCATGATAAAGACCACATTATGCATCTACTCACCCAACAAACATATATTAAGCACCAACTGTATGCAGAGTGCTTTGTTAGGCACTGGGAAACTTACAATCCTTAGTCTAGGCAAGGACTCTCCCAAGACAGTCTAAGAAGGGGATGTGACAAAAATACAAGTAGCTATAAGACACATTACATGACCAGAACACTAGAAAGTAAACAAGGCAAAATAGAGTCCACGGTCCAAGGGGATAAATCCTTATCAGCTAGATGATCAGAGAAGGTTTCGTGTAGGAAGTAACATCTGAATTGGACTTTAGAGGATGGGTAAATAAATGACAAAACTGTCCATACATTTTGACTCAGCCAATCCCACTACTTGACATATACATCAATCAATCAATAAACATTTATTAAGTGCTTACTCTGTGCCAAGCACTGTGCTAAGTGCTGGGGATATAAAAAGAGACAAAAGACAGGAGCTTACAATCTAATGGGGAAGACCACATGCAAACAAGTATATACAAAGCAAGATATATTCATATATATATATATACACATATATGTATATATACACACATAACACACATACATACAGGATAATATAAAATCATTAAAAGAGGGAAAGCACTGGAACTAAGTGGAGTTGGGGAAGGCTTCCTATAGAAAGTACGATTTTAGTTGAGACTTGAAGGAAGCCAAATTTGGTCAATGGTTGGAGAGGAGGAGAAAGAGCATTTCTGGAATAGGGGACAAACAGAGAAAATGCCCAGAGCCAAGAGATGGAGTATCTCATTTGTGGGAAAGCCAGGAGACCTCGCTGTCACTGGATTGAAGAGTACATGTTGGGGAATAAGGTATAAAAGGTTTAGAAAGGTAGGAGAGTATTAGGTTATAAAGTCATTGATACAAAGACAATCTCCACATACATTAAAATATTTATAGCAGTAATTTATCTTTTTGTAGCAAAGAACCAGAGACAAAGCAGATGCTAATGGGGAATGGCTCAACAAATTTTGATGCAGGAATGTAATGAAATAGTATAATGCTTTGAGAAACAATGAGTATGATGACTACAGAGGAATACAGAAAGATACATAAGAACTGATGCAGGATGAAGTAAGCAGAGCCAAGAAAACAATGTACACAACAATGCAAGTGGAAAGAACAACCGTCACCAAGGCAGTAAAAGTTAAAGTTACAAAATTGCAAAGAATAAATATGGCCTCCAAGAAGAGATATGAGCAGTCATTTCTCCCTAAGCAGGGATGCCTAAAGAGCCCTTACTTCTTTGTAGATGTTGATGTCAATGTAGATGCAGGACCACAAGTGAGGAACACTGAACATATTTTCAGATTTTTTTTTCAATGCATTGATCAGTTTTGCTAGCTGTTTTTTTCTTTAAATATTCTTTGCTATTTCAAGAGGAAATTTAGGTGATGCAGAAAAGGGGGGATCAATAAAAGGGTTTTTTCTTTAAAAAAAAAAAGATGGACAAGAGAGCAACAGATAAACACAATGAGAGAAAATATTCCAGGCACAGTAAATAATAACAGCAAGCAGGCCTGTGTTCAGGTAATACAGTGGGAATAAAGAGTAAGGAAATTGTACAAGAGATGCTACGGAAGCAGAAATGACAGGATTTGGTGAGTTATTAGTAAACAACAGTAGCAATAACATAGAATGCTTTAAGATTTGCAAAGCATTTTATACAAATTATTTTATCTACTTATCAAAACAGCCTAATAAAGTGTAGCATCCCCATTTCACAGATGAAGAAACTATAGCTTAAGGACCTTGCCTAGGATTATACAGCACGTCTCAGGGGGAAGTCAAAGCCAGGTCTTTCTGAATCCAGGTGTAGCATTCTAGTCTCAGTTGCAGGCTGCCTATTTAAGGTTACATAATTCCTACAAATGGACTTAGTTCGGACATGGCTAACCCAATGGATGGGGTATAAAATACATTTAGTAACTTTTTTATTGTTATGACTCAGTAGCCTTCCTTCCCCTAAATGAAGAAGGTCAAGGGAAGCCCAAAAACCTCTGACAGAGAAATTGAGTCACTCCATCAGAGTATGACCAACGTTAAAAATTCAGAGCCCCTTTTCCTGCCTGCAGGGAGTTTAATTATCAACTAGCTAACAATTCCCTATGTGTCTTCTCCCACCACTGGAAGGAGTCATCACCAGCAACAAGGTCTAGGCTCCTTACACCCTTCCCCCAATGCCAGGTCCTGCTAGACCCAGATAAGAACCCTTTAAAGACCCACCAGACCTCCCTGGCTTCAGAAAGGGTACCTCATTCCCTCTGGAGCCTTAGCAGGGGGTGCCTAATTCCATCCAGGACCCCACTGGACTGACTGCTTTATGTCCACCTGTCTGACAACTCTTCTCTTTTTAGAGTATCTCCCCATAAGGAAACTTGCTTCCCTTCCTGTCTTATGTGGTGTTTGGTCCAGTGATGCCTCACCTCCTATACATGTCAGCACTCTCCTTGTTTGTGGCTTTGACTAACAATCCTCAACCATACCTACAGCCAAATTTTTTTTTGATTCAGGAAATAAAGAACAAAATGGCTGGAACCTTAGGAACCTCATGTCCCTGGGGCCCCAAGGCAGGGCTTCTGCCTTCTCCTGACCCCCAAGTCCAGTGTTCTATCTACTGCACCACACCGCCTCTAGAAATGCCCTTTAGAACTTATACCACAGGCTTCAGAATATCCCCACTGCGAAGGATTCTTCAAGCCCAAACAAAAACTCTGGCTTCCTTTACATGTTTCACATGTCATGGTGAATTGGTATCTTGTTGTGGACCTCTTCACATATAGCTCACAAAATTCCACAATACACCTTTGTGAAATCTGAAATTGTAAGAACATTGAGATATCACCAAGAAGACAAGGACTTATAAAAATCAAAATGTTTAATTTATCAATTCCAACAACTATTGGCAAAATAATTTTGCTTTTAGATGCCTTTTAAATATGAGGATCTCTGGATGTAACAAACAGTAAAATGGCAGTAACCATGCAGTGGTAAAATGAAATATTCTTAATTTTGCAATAAAGAAACGGTCTCTAACAAAGCAAGTAATTAAAGCATTGTCCAGGAAAAGAAGAGAAAAGCCAGTTGATCACCAATGTTCTCCTTTCCTTAGACCTATGATTTTGAATAAGGTTGATAGATTGATAGATAGTAGCAAGCTGAAGTGTAAGGGGAGAGAAGGAGAGGGAGAGAGGGAGAGAGGAAGAGGGAGGGGAGAGGAGAAGAGAAAGAGAGAGACAGAGAGAGAGACAGAGACAGACAGCCAGACAGACAGACAGACTGGGGGGTTAAGTTTTCCCCAAAGGTAAAAACTGCAGCATTTCTTCATCTAGCATCTGGTATTCTGCCTACAAAGAAAAGAGCATCCACTGAAATCTCTCAGCTGTCCTCTAAGCAGCTGGTGAGCATCTCCAGTGGCCACAGTTTGTTTACCTAGGTGAGTTTTGCCAGTAACCTTCTGCAAAGACAAACTTTCCAGGCTGTGAGATTTCTGACTCCTCTAAAATAAGGCCTCCACCCCACAAACCAAGCTTAATGAAGGATAATAATAAAACCTGTGAAACCCCATGAAGTGTGAATTAGCACCTCACCTCCTGGCATTTGCTAGCAATTTTTTTTTAAAGCTGAGAATCACAATGCAGACCTCCCACCCTGCAAACACTTCCTTTAAAAAAAGACAATTGCATCTAACTTTAGGACTTACAATTTATAGCTGGAATGGATTTTAGAGATATCATCACCCAACACCCTTCCTCCCATTTTATATATGAAGAAACTCAGCCCCAGAGAAGCTCAAGGTCTTGCTGATAGTTCAGAAGCAGAGCTGGGATTCAAACAGAAGTTTTCTTGAATCTGACTCTAGATTCAGGGGTCTTCATAACATTCAATGCTCTCAAAAGTCCTGTGAGTTAGGAAATCTCAACGGGATGCTGGTGAATGTTTAACAACCAGCTCTTTAGAAAAAAGTATAGTAAAACTTTTTTTAAGTTTAATCCTGGGCAGCTAGGTGGCACAGTAGGTAGAGTGCCAGGCCTGGAGTCAGGAAGACTCATCTTCCTGAGTTCAATCTGGCCTTAGACACTTACTAGCTGTGGGCAAGTCATTTAATGCTGCTTGCCTCAGTTTCTTCATCTGTAAAATGAACTGGAGAAGGAAATGGCAAACCACTCTGGCATCATTGCCAAGAAGAACCCAAACAGGGTCACCAAAAATCATATACAACTGAACAACACACTATTATCTTTTCTCCATTTTTTTTAAGTCTAGAGTGACAATCAATAACACAAGAAGTCAAGTCCTGATTTGTAAACTTTGTTGGTTTTCAAGGTGCAAACACTCACACTGGAAACTAACAATCGCTCTCTGGAAGGAAAGAAACAAGCATTTACTAAGTGCCAAGGACTGTGTGAAGCACTTTACAAATATCATCCCATTTGGTCCTCACAACAACCCTGTGAAGTCACTGCTGTTATTATCCCCATTTTACAGATGGACAAACTAAGGCATACAGAAAATAAGTGACTTGTCTAGGGTCACATGGCCAGGACACGTCTGAGGCCAGATTTTAATCCAGGTCCTCCTGATTCCAGGTCCTTCATTCTATCCACTGTGCCACCTTGCTGAAAGTAGGAACTGGCTTCAGCACTCCCATGGGAAATACCAATGTTATAATCACGATTTTACGGTGGAAATTGATACAGATATGGAAAATGGAAATGGAAAAATGGAAATTGATAAGATAAAGAAATTGAAGCTCAGAGAGGTACTTGCATAAGAGTTTCCTGGCACAGTATGAGTAAGAGCACCCAAAGTGCCATCTGCCATCAAGCTAAGATTATTTCTACTTTTCGTTATATTCTTCCCCCAGTTGTGGTGAGTTTGGATTTCCTTTTGGCAATGAAGCTGATGGGGATGGCATTATTTTGTTATGGGGGATGGGTAAATCAGGCATAAAAAAGAAATCTTATCATGGAAATCTGGGCCAAACAAGATAAGTAGTAGCATCTAAGATATGAGGTACAAGAAAAAAATAACAGATTTTCCTCTTTCTGTACCAAATATATGTTTCCCAGCCTCTTTTCTCAAGCCTTGCTTTCTGCCTCCCCTCTCCCTGCCACAATTTATAACTACTAAGTCTAGATTTTTTTTAATACAAGAGATAGAAGGAGCAATGAATTGGCCTTAGAGAACCTGAGTTCTGATCTCAGCTCTGCCACCTGAGCAACATTAAGTCACATAACTTCTCTGTGCCTCAGTTTTGTCATCTGTAAAATAAACAGGTGTAACAACATTGCTACTTGCCACTAGTGTGGCTGTGTAAGGCCAATAACACCAGCACACAGGAGAGCTACTGGCATAGGTTCTTTGATCTGCTTTTCTAAGGAAAGCAACTTAGAGGGGTTTACAGTCCCACTTTAACCAAACATACATATATCATTCACTTAGTTGAGGGGAAAAAGTCAGCATCCTGAACTTCAGAGCAAATACAAACAAAAATTACAAACAGAGAAAATATAAACAGAGCAAATAACATAAATCAACAGACAGACTTCTAGCTGTCTGACCAAAGCTATACATACATAGTTACCAGAGAGAGAGAAGCACCAACATCTGGGTTTTCAAAGCAGGCAGGGGGTGGGAGGGTATTCCTTAACAGCTACCCAAAGTCTCCACACCAACACTCTTCCAATGAGTGAGACCTCAAACAAAACCTCTCCTCCTGCATTTCTGGAGTTCTAGACTCTCAATTTCTCGATTCTGAGTTCAATGGCTATCCTCTGGGTATATATATATATATCCTTTTTCAGGAACTGAGGGCTTCATACCTCTCCTGACCTAATTAGCAAAAGGATGTGGGCCTTCCTACAAACAATGGCAAGACTCAAAGACACCTGATTGCCTCAGTGCTGAGAAGCACTCCAAAAAAAATGGTAAAAAGTCCCACTTTGCTTGCCCTTACAACAGGTTGAACTCAATAATAGATAAGGCCCTTTCTAGCTCTAAATCCATGGTCCTATGATGCTAGGCCCTAAGAGATTTCTTTTTTATGCCTGATTTACCCATCCCCCATGACAAAATAATGCCATCCCCATCAGCTTTACAGGACAATAGTATCTTCAGCCCTTTAAAGGAGAAAAAAAAAGTGTGTGTGTGTGTGTGTGTGTGTGTGTGTGTGTGTGTGTGCGTGCGTATACACACATACATATACAATGAATAATTAGTAAACCTCTAAGCTCCCAAATTATTTTTTTTTAAATTAAGCCCTTTCCACTTCTACAGATTGATTCATATTTGTCTCTTTTTTTAAAAAAAATAAAACCTTGTGGCAGCTTGGGAAAGCACAAACCAGTTCCAACAGGATTTCACCTTGGGCACAATTAAAACTATTCACAAGTTGATAAGCCTAGACAGACAAAGCTACTTATTCCAAAGTCTATGGAACCTGAGCACTAACTCAATGGTCAAGATGGGCATTCCTTAACAAATGATATGTACAGCTTGCTAACAAATTAGGGAAATGTTCCCCTTTGGTTTCCTTCTTGACTACTTGTAAAATAATATTGCCACACAAATTTGCAATTCAAATTCGAAGCCTTATGAGTATATTTTGCAGATCATGTTCAGAGCAGGGAGATACCAAGTTAGGAGTTGCATGGAAAGCTTAATTTGATGCTGGCTTTTAGCCAGAAACACTAGACCACATGTTTGGAGACTATTAGGAGTATAAAAAGACCCAGTGCATCTGGTTCTCAATCCTATCGTTACCACTGCTTATTTATACGTGTACTTCCAACTCAAGTTTCAAAATAAAGCAATTTCCTCAATTAAAACCCAGGCATTTAAATATGTGGCAGTTTCCTTTGTAGATGATGGAGAAGTCAGAAGGACTCTGGACACTGAGAACAGGGTTGACAAGGCATTTTTAACAAGCTTGACAAGAACCCTGGTGATTTAGGCCACACAAATACCATATGTCTAGCCTATATACTACTGTAATTTACACATTAAGTATAAGCTTTTATTTTCATACTTGAGAAAACATGCCAAGTGCTCAGTATTTATTACTGTAGTTAACTTGCAGAATGAGGATGCTAATTACAGAAGAAGAAACATTAGATCTAGGGAAAAAAAATCAATTTGATGATCACACAGGCAGGTAGTAATACCACTAGCATGATCTCCTCCTACAACTAATCCCAGAATGTCTCCATCCTAAAAACCTGCTATAGTAATCGTGTAGTAAAACAGATACAAGAGTCACTACATTGGCAAAAAGAGAGCCAATAAAAACCCCACCCCACATCCTAACTGTCACTCAACCCCAACACAATCATTTCAGCTGCTGTAGTTGTTGTAAACAGTATGACACAATGAGAATAATGACATATTACAATTTTTTCCCTAAACAAAATACTTAGACCAGGTATTTTCAACCTATTACTTCAGATCATCTGAGTGCTTGACAACTTTAGAAAAATGCTATCCCTGGGGCCAAACGGTGGTGGGTGAAAAATGAGACTCAGCAGAAGGGACCCAAGTTAATATAAAACTTGAATTTTTGATTCGTTGCTGTTGATGTTATCAGTTTTACAGTTGTAAAAATGGAGGAAGGAAGGATTAAAGAAGGACTTGTCAGCATTTAATAAGATCTATGCAGATGACACTATTAATGAAGGTTAATAATTTTATTTTTAAAAAGGGCACTATTCCCAAGTAATTATAAATGTGAAGTGGCTATTATTCAATTCCACATCCAGTACTAAGGAGTCTGGTGGTCTTAAGCTTTCTGGGCCTCAATTTCTTCACTTGTAAAACATAATCTGGGCCAAGTCACAACTTTACTAGGTCTCACTTTCCTCCTAGAAAAATGGTTAGGAAAGCAGGGGAGGAATGGGAATTAAAGAGATACACACCAAAATGGGGCAAGTAAGTGCCACAGTAGATAGAGCCCTAGGTTTGGAACCAAGAAGATTAATCTTCCTGGGTTTGAATACAGCCTCAGACACTAAGTAGCTGTGTAATCCTGGGCAAGTCACTTAACCCTGTCTGCCTCAATTTTCACATCTGTAAAATGAGCTGGAGAAGAAAATGGCAAACCATTCCAGTATCTTTGCCAAGAAAACCCCAAATGAGGTTACAAAGAGTCATATACGACTGAAACAACTCAACAAAATACACCAAAATATCAATAGTTTCATTTATTCTAGTAGTAAAAAAACTAGAAATAATAAACAGACTGGGGGATGGCTAAACAAGCTGCAAGATGTGAATATGATGGAATATTACTGTTCCATGAGAAACAATAAATATGAAGAATTCAGGAAAAGTATAAGTAGATTTATTTGAACTGATACAGAGTGAAATAAACATGTACTACATGATGACTGCAAAACTGCAAATGGAGAGCACATAAAGATAACACCGAGTATTTATAATGAGCAAACTTAGCCCTGGGGGAAAAAAAGAGAAAATGGACCTCACTCTCTTCTTTTAAGAGATGATAGACTCTAGGTGTGACACATCACTCATTCTCTGAGGTTCAGGCGATATGTTTAGGCACAGGTTACAGTTAGGTTGGTTGAACTGCTTTTTTTTTTCTTCTTTAATTTTCTTTGCTTTAAAGGATAGCTCAATAGGTAGGGGAAAGGAGAGTTAGAAATGAAGGCAAGGTAAAAACAAAGATACAGATGTGTGTGTGTGTGTGTGTGTGTGTGTGTGTGTGTTTCATTTGTTATTTTAACTGAGAGGAGTTGGACCAGATGACTCCCAAGATTCCTTCAAGCCTTTCATAGATGATTCTAACATAAATGACTGCATGATCACTAAGATGCTTTCACGCTCCTACAGTCTTTGAATCACAAGGATGCTAGTCTATTTTAAAAGCTATCTACTAGAATATCAGAAGACTTGAAACCAACTTTGATTTTGAGAACTGAACTTTAAGCAGTATCCTAAATGTTTTTTTTTTAATTGCTGTGCTGTTAACTTGCAGAAAGAGGAAGCTAAGGACAGTGGAAAAGAGGAAGTATTAGACCTGGTTAAATCAATAAATTTGCCTTGATTGCTATCCAGGCACCTATGAACCCTCTATGAACATGTTTCCACCATGGAAATTGGTGATAACAGGAAATTATAGTAAATCTGCTCATCCATCTGTATTATGAAACAATTGCATAGAAACAAGACGATATAAGAACTGCTTTGAGTTGTTGGGGAAATTACTACTTGAGAAGTAGTGATTAATACAGTTGCTACTATGATGTCAATCTATTGTTTCTCATCTTGAATATACTATGAATAATAGTAACTTGTATTTTGTAATGATAATAGTTAACATTTATGTAGGGTGTTAATGTTTATAAAATATTTTACATTTTTTATTATGAAATGTAGGTTATACTTCATTTGATGGTTACAACAACCCCATGAGGTAGGCACTACTATTAACAAGGCAGCAAGATGATACAATGGATAGAGCAATGGGTCTGGAGTCAGGAAAACTTGAGTTCAAATATGGCAACAGATAATTACTAGCTGTGTGATCCTGGACGAGTAACTTAACCTCTGTTTGCCTCAGTTTCCTCATCTACAAAAAGAGGGTAATAACAGCACCTACTTCACACAATTGTTGTTGTAAGGATCAAATGAGATAATATTTGTTAAAAGTGCTTAGCACAGTGCCTGGAGCAAAGCAGATGCATATTCCAGGAGGGGCATCATGTTCCATGGAGTTCAAACCAAGCAGCATCAGCAGATGCAAAGTGGAGAGTTTCCACTAGTATCCCCACCAAAAAAGGAAACTCAAGTATGTGTGAGAAAAAAATATATACATATACACGTGTGTAAGTGGGTATACATGCATACATATATATACATACACACATTTAATGATATAATCATGGAATCAGTCATTCAACACTCAACAAACATTCATTAAGTGCTTAACTATATTCCAGGCACTGTGCTAAGCTCTGGGGATACAAAGAAAGGCAAAATCAGTCCCTGATCTCAAAGAGCTCACATCTTAACGGGAGATAGAAACATACAAAAAAAACCATGAATATACAAGATGTGAATACATTAGATGAAGGGTTATCTCAAAAGAGAAGTCACTAGTAACTGGAGAGACCAAGAAAAGTCTCCTAGAAGAGGCAGGATTTAAAATGGAAGACTTTGTGGTGATCAAGAGATTGATAATACTTGCAGTGCCAAGCTATCAGAAAATGACAAGGAATACCTCATACTCACATTATCCAAAAACAATCTTGACAAAGCGAATAAAAACAAGGCCAACAGATGCTTTTCTCCAAACTTTAAGGTGAAGCTTTTCTTCACAAAAACTGTAGAAGAACCATCAAACCCAGAGGCCAGCAGTTCCACTTCGGTCACCCCAGACATTAGAGACAATGAACCTGATCATTACAGATACTTGGACACCACTGACTCTGACTCAGAGAACGAGCCTTTTGATGAAGATCAACTCACAGATCACAAAAGTCTGAATATTTTTTTATCAAGAGGGAAAAAATATCAGAGACAAACTTGAAGAACCTGAAAAAGGACCTTTTTTAAAAATGGTGATAGGACATTGTATCAGCTGACCAGTGATAGGAACAGTGACCTTTCCCTGACCAGATTCGTCAGGGCCTCTCCACCGGTGGCAGGCTTGTGATGTTCATTCCGTTCCATGGGAAGGAGGCTGCCTCGTTTCTGCATATATCTTTTGTGTTCAAAGGATGCTTAAAGTTTCAATTACGAAAAATAAAGATGGCACTTTCTCTTTTCCCAGTTTTGTGCCAAAAAAAATTCTTAAAGGAAACCAAGAAAACTGGCTAATGAGCACATTTGGGGATAGAAGAGTCCAAGGAAGTAAGGGAGTACCTTCTAGGCATAACTTCAGTACCAGTACTACTTCACAAAGTAACCTATTCCATTTTGAAACAGCTCAGCTTGTGGGAAATTTTTTTTCCAGAAAGGGGGAGGCAGAATAGGGTAAATTATATCACATGAAGAGGCGCAAAAGACCCCTTACAACCAAAGGAAACAAGGGAGGGCAGAAGCATTGTTTGAACCTTACTCTCATTGGATTTGGCTCAATGAGGGAATAACATATACATTCACTTGGGCATAGAAATTTACCTTACTCTATAAAGAAGTAGGAGGGGAAAGGAGAAAAAAGGGGAAGGGGACTGATAGAAGGGAGGGCAGATTGAGGAGGCAGTGGTCAGAAGTAAAACACTGGTGAGAAGGGAAAGGAGAGAGAGAAGTATAAACAGGGGGGAAATAGGATGGAAACAGATAACTGTGAATGGAATGAACTCTCCCATAAAACAGAAGCAGATAGCAGAGTGGATAAAAAACCAGAATCCTACAATATGTTGTTTCTAAGAAATACATTTGAAGCAGAGAGATACACACAGAGTAAAGGTAAAAAGATGGAGTAGAATATATTATGCTTTGGATAAAGTAAAAAAAAAACAGGTGTAACAATGCTGATCTCAGACAAAGCGAAAACAAAAACAGATCTAATTAAAAGAGATTAGGGAAGAAATTACATCTCGCTAAAAGATATCAAAGACAGTGAAGTAATATCAATACTCAACATACATGCAGCAAGTGGCATAGCATTCAAATTCTTAGAGGAGAAGTTAAGTGAGTTACAGCAAGAAATAGACAGCAAAACTATACTAGTGGGGGACCTCGACCTCCCCCTCTCAGAACTATATATATCTAACCACAAAATAAACAAGAAAGAAGTTAAGGAGGTGCATGGAATTTTTAAAAAGTTAGATTTGATAGACTTCTGGAGAAAACTGAATGGAGACAAAAT
The DNA here is from genome assembly GCA_028646595.1 of Phalanger gymnotis. Taxonomy (NCBI): domain Eukaryota; kingdom Metazoa; phylum Chordata; class Mammalia; order Diprotodontia; family Phalangeridae; genus Phalanger; species Phalanger gymnotis. Next base: position 231,210,842 of record CM053626.1, read on the forward strand.
GGAATATACCATTTACTCAACGGTACATAGTACCTACACAAAAGTTGACCATGTTTATTAGGGCATAAAAACCTCATAATCAAATGAAGAAAGGTAGAAATATTAAATGCATCCTTTTCAGATGATGATGCAACAAAAATTACATGTAATAAAGGGCCGTGGAAAGATAAACTAAAAATTAATTGGAAACAAACATTTATAGCAGCTCTTTTTGTGGTATCAATGAATTAGAAATTGAGGGGATGCCCATCAATTAGGGAATGGCTGGACAAGTTATGGCATATGAATATAATGAAATACTACTGTGCTATAAGAAATGATAAGCAGGCAGATTTCAGAAAAACCTGGAAAGATTTACATGAACTGATACTGAGTGAAGTAAGCAAAACCAGAATATTGCATGCAGTAATAGCAACACTGTACAATGATCAACTATGACAGACTTTGATCTTTTCAGCAAAGATGAATGTTGAAAACTAACTTTATGTGTAATTAGAAAAAAAAACACTATTAAGTCAACAAAAAGAATTTTTTTCCCCTCATATTAACTCCAAATCTTTCTCCCTATACCATCTACCCACTAGTTCTACCTTCTGGACACAGGACGAGTCTGCTTTCTGTATTTTGTTTTAAGTTGGCTCTTACCAACAGATAAGTTATTCATGATTGTTCTCCCTGTTCCTCCACCCCATCTTCCCTAGTAAAATGTACATTCCTCAAAGGCAAGGACTGATTTTTATTTTTTTTGTCTTGGTATCCGCAGCATCTAACATAGTGCCTGGCACTTTAAAAATCCTTGAAGAATTAAGCTGAATGGAACTAAAATGTTTTCTAAAGGAGTACAGTTTAAGGCTTGACATAAGAGTAAGTTCTAAGTTTCCATGTCCATTAAAGATCTCAGACATAAGTTTTTACTTCAACAAGAAAATCCTAATGTTTTCTTTAAAAAAAAAATTATTAAGTCGCCATAGTAACCACCCATTTGAAATTATGACATTCATAGTGGTCTGTTATATTTCTCTCAAGAAAACTTGGTCTAAACGTAGCCTAAGAATTCAATAAAAGTAACTGCCAGAAAAACCTAAAATCCCATTGTTTTAAGGAATCTGAAAGGATTTAAATATACAGCAGTAGACCCTGAGGTGATGATACCAGTTCCATCAATAAAATTAAAAGATTTTGACCTTGACACCAATACTGGCTGGGGCCACATGATCTAGAAGGCTTGATTTTCTGAGCCAAAAAGATAAATTGTCAAACGACCAAGATGATAGCCACGGCACAAGAAAGTCAGAACTTATAAAAGGCAGAACAAAGGCAATCCTCAAAGGAAGCCTAGTTTATAAAGATGAAATTTCTACCATGAAAACTAGAAGTTTTATTTTTGTTGCCCTTTAGGAGACCCTTTGGGGCTTTAACCTCCTGCTTTTATCTGAAAGTGTTCAGAAGGGCAAACAGACAGAATCACAAACAAAAAAGTGAGGGAAGTTAAGCTAGCACTACTAATTAGACCATACTACAAAGATTATGCAAGAGTCCATTCCCACATAGTCAGCAGTCTCTGTCATTCCCAGGGAAGTCATGGGAATTTTTGTCTGCAGGCAGGATATTTAACTCACTTTAACAAATATTTATTAAATTTACTACATTCATAGGACAGGGATAAGATCTTGGGGGAGATAAAAAGTTCAGATAAGGCATATTTCCTACTCTCTTAGAATTCTGAGTATAATAGGAGACTAAGATGGGAACACAAATAACTGTAATACAACATATTATATGGTAAATGTTAGAAAATTAAGATAAAACCTGGGCCCTCTCCTCATGGATTTTATAGTCTAACAGAGGTTAATGTCAAGCATATATTCCTATGCCCATAATGCGGTGAATGAACCAAGTCATTACAAGCATCCACAGAGTACCGTGCTATTGCAATGTCCACACGGACTTCAGAACATACTCAAGTATTGTTCGGATCTGTTTATCACATGAAGAAGAGATACCTTTGGATTAGTTGCTGAAGCAGAATTAAGTATGCTTACAAAAAGGCACTAACTAGATGATTCAGTCCCTCTTTCCTGCCTGGTTGTGTTATAGAGGATTGTTGTAAGCCTCTGGAGAGGGAGAGAAGCTTCAGACCTTTATCTTCCCACCAAGATTACCACCACTGTGGTCCACAGCCCAGCTATTGCTTCTGTCTCTGTTGTGTCTAACACTCTTCTTTTCTGGTATTAGTTGAAAGAATATCAGACTAGGCTGGGGCTTTATGAGCTTTAACAAGTGGGGAAAGCAAGATGCCAGAGATTTGGCAACTGAAGTCTATGCCAGATTTTCTGGCGTCTAGTGGGGAGTAAAGTCTCAAGGAACCTACTTGGCCTAGCACAGAAATGGATCAAAGCCAACCAAAAGGAAATGACAGTAACTCATCCTTTAGTTATGCGTCACTTGGAAGTGAACTTTGTAGATTGAATATTCTGTAGAAACTGCTTCAAGTTTGGGCCCACTTTCCTCAGGAACCAAGATGGTATAACAGAGAGTGTGCACTGCCCCCAGGTGAGGGTAGGGGAGAATGTCTGTACTTCTGTTCTTCCTATATTTTCTCAGTAAATATACCTCTTTTAAAAGTTAACTAAAGTTAATTGATTAAATGGTACCGGGTTGGATGCTGATCATTGGAAAGTATCAATATTATAAGGGAGATACCAACTGTAATTGGTAACTGACATCATGAAATATAGCTGAATGGGAGTTTGGGCTGATGGTAAAAGAAAGAAACCCCACTGCCCTTTGGGATGCCTTTAGAGCACAGAAGGTGATCTAGAGTTGGCTTGTCTTGTGACACATCATTCCTTCAATGATCCATACATTTATCAATGTGGTTACTCCCTATACTAGCAAACCTTCTCTGACTTAGTAGATAATTTTCAGGATTTATTGTGGCTGAAGAATTCATCACTGATGGGCCAAACCACTGACAAATCTCACAAACTAAACTTGACTGGTCTTCAAGTGATTCATATATAGTCTGACACAGCCCATAGTCAAAAGTTGTAGGACCTGCAAGAGCTTGGGATCTTCTAACATAGTGTTCAAGGTCCCTGGATCACTTCAATGTCACAATGAGGTCTTTGAGTGAGATTTTATAAAAGATGTATAAAGATTACAATAATAATAACATAGCACAGTAATTTAAGGTTTGCAAAGTGCTTTACAAATATTAACTCATTTGATCCTCAAAACAATACTATGAAACAGGAACTATTATTATCCTTATTTTACAATAAGGAAACTGAGGTAGACAGAGATTAAGTGATAGTCATAAAGCTAATCTAATAAATGTCTGAGCTAAATTTGAACTCAGGTCTTCCTGACTCCAGGTCCTGTGATTTATCTACTAGCTAGGCCATTTACCTATTTTTAATACAAAACAACATACAGTCAGTTCTGCTATAATGCTTCTTCTGAAAACACGAATTTGTTGCAACTTGATTGATTTATTAGGGAATCATTTAAGCATAACCAGAATTTTGGTTTGTTTATGAGCAATTTCTTCCATGAGAAACGGTGAGAATGCAGGATGGCACCACTTCATAGTAATTCACAAACGACAACCATTCTGATGCCCACTTCCACTAGCAAACTTGGGGTTTTATAAATGTAAACTGACATATTTATTGTCTATATTCTAGTGCAAGAAAGATCTATGAGGAGAGGATATCCACTCTGCCATAGGCTCCAACTGTTACCCCCAGGGTTGTGGCTTGTCTAACTATTAAGAGACTTTGCCAGCCTTGCCACAATTTATCGTGGTACTTATTAACCATTTAACTTGTATAAAACTGTGCTACCATTTTCATTAGGTTCCTATCTTTTTTTGATGTGTCACTGAAGAAGTTTTGGAATGTTGTGCCCCAATCTCCAATTTACCTAGGCCCTGTGGTTGTTATTGCATAATTTTGCAAGGCAAGGCACTTTTCAGGACCACATATGTCTTGCTATAACAGAACTGACTGTACATCACATATTAAGCAGATGAAAAACAAGGAACAATATGAAGTCAAGGGAGGAAAAATTACTGACCATGGGCAGTAGGGAAGTCTTTCAGCATTTGACTGGCTTTAAAGGATGAATAGGGATCTGATAAACAAAGAGGGAGTAGGCAAAAACATTATAGGCATAGAGAACCCTCTGAACAAGAAGCAGAGAGGTCAGAAAACCTAGAGTTTGTTCAGAGACTTGTCAAATTGGGCTGGAGCAGATTTAGTCAGTAGTATAAGAAAAGACTAACCAGATTAAGGAGGGTCTTAAATGTCAGGCAGAGGACTTCAAACAAAGAATGAAGAATTAGGTGAAAAAAGATTATTAAAATGTCTTCAGATGTTGGTTCTTTCAAGTTGTCCAATAAGGAGAGAATTTTCACCATGATAAAATAACTTACTTTATTCATTGGGAGTACTACTTATAGAATAACATATTTATATTGATTTCTCTGGAGAAAAAAGAAAGAGAGACATAAATTGCCACTGTGATTTTTATCGATATTAAATTACCTTTTGGAGAAATATCAAAATCTCTGAGGTCACTGGTTTCTATCTTAATCTATGCAACTTATATTGTAGAAATGAATTTGATTCAGTTCCACAAACTTAATTATCTCCTGTGTGAGAGGCACTGGGGATACAAAGAGGGCCAGGGGATACAAAAACCAAGTCCATACAATTTGAAATATTGACAGTTACCCTCGAATTGTCACTATCTCTAGGCACATGGGCAAGTGGTTTTCCTCACCACTAGGAGTTTCTATTCATTTCTGTGTCACGGACAGCTATGGCCATGCCTCTGGACCCCTTCTCAGAATAATATTTCTAAAAACATATGATAAAATACAAAGATTACAAAATCAGCCCATTAGACTGAACTATAGTTACCAAGACATTCTCAAAAATTCACAGACCGCAGGTTAAAAACTCTTCCTCTATATTCTTTCTCATGACTTCAGTTATTAACCCCTATACAGATGATTTTCAAAATGTGTATCTCTAACCTCAGCCTGTTCTTAGAGCTCCTATCTTTAAATGTTGCATCAATATCTTAACTACATTCAGATTTCAGACACTGCAGGAAGATAAAAAGAAAAAAAAACACATTCATTTCAATACAGACTATCCATTATTCAAGTAATGATGGGCCCATAAGGAGTCTGCATAGCTTACTTTAGCAATGTCTGTTAATAAGTCTTAACATTGTCCATGTTATCCCTACCCTGGGTATTGCAGTAGAATGCTGGACCCAGAGTCAGGACGTGGAAAAGGCACTTAACCACTGTCTGCTTTGTTTTCCCTCCCGTCAAATAATGATAACAATAGTAGGATCTATTTCACAGGACTGAATTGTGAGCATCAAATGAGATAATATTTATAAAGAGTGCTGCACAGTGCCTGGTACACAGTACACACTTAATAAATGCTTGTTTGACTCCCACCGCCTCTCTCCTGTTTACTTTAAGACCCCATATTTTACATGTTATTTGTTTGCTTTTCAGTCATATCTGACTCTTCGTGACCCTATGGACTATACTGCCCATGGGTTTTTCTTGGCAAAGATACTAGAGTGATTTACCATTTCCTTCTCCAGTGGATTAAGGCAAACAGAGGTTAAGTGACTTGCCCAGGATCATACAGCTAGTAAGCGTCTAAGGCCACATTTGAACTCAGGTCTTCCTTACTCCAGTCCCAGAGTTCCATCCAGTGAGCCACCTTGCTGCCTCCATATTTTACATACTCATCTTCAAACATCCAGGAGTAAAATTAGGGACAAGAAGTTTGGCTGTAATAGGGTATAGTTGAAAGCTCAAAAGCCTCCACTTCAACTGTGTAATGAACCTTCTATGTGTGGCCATTGAATACAGGTAAAGATCAACCCATTCTCCTTCCCCTTGCTGCTATGTCTGGGCACTACCCTACTTTTGCACAAAGTTCACGTCTCCTATAACAGGTAGTACATGTATTCATATTTAGAGACAGGCTATATCGGCACTTGCTGAAGTGATATGTTAAAATGGCCACCAAGGAACTCCATCCTTAAAATATTTCTCATATTATTGAATGAAATTCTAATATCAATCATCTAAACATTTATAGATTAATAGAGCTAGAATAGACCTCAGAGATCATCTAGTCCAAGGATTGTTATATTTTTGGTCTAAGGACCCCTTTATACTCTTAAAAGCTATTAAGGACCCCAAAGAGGTTTTGTTCCTGTGCATTACATCTGTCAACATTTATTATATTACAAATGAAAACTGATGTTTAAAATGTTCATTTATTCATTTTAAAATAACAATAATAAACCATGATATATTTTTATGGAAAACAACTATATTTTCCAAAAAAAAATAATGAGAAAAAATGGCATTGTTTTTCATATCTGTGCAAATCCCTTTAATGTCTGACCTTAACAGAAGACAGCTGGGCTCTCCTATCTGCTTCTACTTTCAATCTGTTATATGTTGTTTTGTTTAAAGTATACAAAAATAATACCTCCTCACAAAGAAATGGGATTGAAAAAGGGAGGAGTGTTTCAATAAGCAAATAATATTTTAGTATTATTAGGAAAACAATTTTTATGTTGACTCCTTAAAAGAGTTTTGAGGACTCCTGTGGTCCACAGACCATACTGTGAGAATCACTCGTATAACCCAATCTCATCATTTGACAAAGAAGGAAAATGTGACCCAGAATAAATTTGTCGAGTAATTTGCCAAAGTCCACATAGCCATTAGGACCCACACCTCTCAACTCTGTGATCTTTCTGCTACTTTACAGTTTATCCTTCATTTTGATATATTAAAACACCGTCCTCTCTTCCTGTTCTTCTTTGTAAATGTATATACTCACAGGAATGGCAGCACATTATATCCTTAGCACCTTAAAAAATTAACCTGTTCACCATGATTTGGTGGTAAATGTTTAACAACCAACTCCGGGGGGTGGGGTGGAGAGAAATGTGTACATGACATATTTCTAAGTTCAATCTGTATCATCAACATTTTTTCCAACATTTCATTAAGTCTAGACAACAAAAGACAATAAATGAAGAACTGATTGGTAACATTTGCCAATTTCCTAAATAAAAGACATACATATTCAAAATTTAACAATCAGCTCTCATGAGCCAATTAAAGTTGACTGCAGTACACTCCTGCCTGCTTATCAATTCACAGAATACTAGAACTAGGATGCAGCCCTTAGATTTTATGGGCAAAACTTCTAACATCCTCACCTGTAACCCCAAGGAACTAACTACTTTATACAAGGGCCAGCAAACCTACAGAGCTCATTCCTCTTCAGGAGATTATGGAAGCTAAATACACAATATATTTCAATAATCTCTATGTGCAAGACACTGAGATCTGCTATGTTCAAGACACCGAGAAGACAGAAATACATTTGAAACAGGCATTGCTCTCAACAAATTTATAATCTAATGGGGCCAAGGACAAGTACACAACTAACTGTGATACAAAGGACAGAGCAATTGGAACAAAAGAGAGATACAGCCAAAACCTTATGAGAATTTTTATGGAAAAGGCATTATTTTCACTTAGGGAGATAGGTAAAGAAAAAGGGGGTCCCAGAGGACTTTATGGAAGAGGTTGCATCAAAGTTGGATTGGGAAGGATGGAATGGAAAAAACCTCAAAGAGAGATGGAGGAAGGACTACTCTATTTTAGATGGTCTGAGTAACAGCATGGCAACTGGAGAGGTCAGGATAAAAACAGAGGATAAAGAGTAGGTCAGTTTGCTGGAATGTATAATGTGCAAAGGAAAGTAACATGGGATAAAGCTAGACAAATAGCTTGAAGTTAAGACTGTGGAGGACAGAATACCAAGATCAGGAATTATACTTGACTCAGTAAGTGCTGGAAGACAAGTGATTTTTTTTTTTTTATTTAGTAAAAGACTAACATGATTAGAGAGGTGCATTAGGAACAGTAATGGTACTAATGTGAAAGATGAAGTGAGGAGTGATTGACTGGATGTAGAAAGTTAAATAGTCATCACAATAGTCTGGGTAAGGAAGGGGTGGGTGGGGAATTTGAACTAGTTTGGCTAAAGTGAGAGCAGAGAAGAAAAACCAAGTACAAGAGATAAAGGCAGAATCAACTGCACTTGGCAACTGATTGAAGGTATGGTAGGAAGGAGAGGGAAGAGTCAACAGTCAAAAAGACCATTCCAAGGTTCTAAGCTTGAGTGAATAGAAGTATGACAGTACTATTAATAGAAACTGATTAATTAAGGAGAGGTTCAATAATAGAATAATGAGTTTGAAATATTGTTGAGACATTTAGGTGAGTTGATAATAGGGGATGGTAGTCCTTAGGACAGATTAGGCTTAAAGAAATAGATTTGAAAGTCATCTGCATAGACATGATAAGCAGATGAGATCACCAGTATAGTGTAGAGAAAATGACCTCCAAGTAATTGGTTTAAATGGCAAGAGGAAGAGGAGCCAGGAAAAAAGGAAACAGAGAAGATATAAGACTCATGAGAATGCACTGTCATGGAAGCCAAAGGGAAGACCAAAAACCATCAAGGAAAAGTCAGGAATATTCAGGAAACATTGATCTTTGTGAGAATCACTCCATGGAAAACAATTACTATGTCCTCCTAGAAAAAGTTCCTTGGTATCAATATAAGAGAGAATATGGGCAACTGGCTTAATCCAATAACACATTTATTATGTTATATGTGTCAGGGACTAGTACTTCTAGATTCCCATATTCATTTTACAGGTCCATATGGGGATAGCTGCTAACAAGTGAAATTGAATAAATCTCTTAATCCCATCTGATTCTGCTGTGAGACTGGAGACAAACTAAACTCTAAAGCCTTAGTTAACCAAAGTACAGAGCTGATATATATTTTTTTCAAAAATTATCCTATCTCAGATAAAGTAAACAAATTGTTCCTCTGTACTATCCAGAGCTCACTATGTGGAAGAGACATTCTTCTGGAAAATTGCCCATAATGGCAACTTCTCTCTAGTAAATCCGATCTTCATTTGGACTTATATTATAAATTTGGCAAAATATAAGACTAGGAAAAAAATGTTTGCCTCACCCAGAATAAAAATCTCATTAAGAAACAAATCTTATAAAAATATATTTTTTTTAAAAAAAAAACGTAGTTTGAAGATAAAATGTTAAGAATAATTTAAAGTAAATCACAACAGCTACACTGAAGTAATGAACATTTCTTCATTGAGAAGAACATAACATAAGGTAAAGGTGAAGTAAAAGATAGCTTAACTGGAAAAAAAATCAAAATCAACAGAGAAGTTATTCAGGTTGTCAAATCCCTTCCCTCAAGATACTATACAAGGATAACACATAATTCCTGGGCTCTGATCCTTTTCTTTAGACCTCTACGGATGCTTCTGGCTTTTAGAAATAAATAGCTTGTCCTGGACTAAAAGGATGAGGCAAAGCATAAATAGATAAAGCATTTTGGCAATTTAAATGCAATGGTAATAGAAAAACCCTATTTGCTAAAACATACCTGAGACTACTTAAAAGTAACAAACATAAAAATCATTTCCCAGATTTGTGAATTTCCTAATAGTAAATTTCTATATTCTAAATTCCTATAGAATAGAGGATAACTGCAATTGATGTAAACTACAGTACAAGGCAGCCAGGTGGCACAGTGCATAGTGCATGGAGTGAGGAAGACCTGAGTTCAAATGTGACCTCAGACATTTACTAGCTGTGTGACCCTGGGCAAGTCCCTCAACCCTTTTTGCCTCATTTTTCTCATCTGTAAAATGAATTGGAGTAGGTCATAGAAAACCACTCCAGTATCTCTACCAAGAAAACCACAAATGGAGCCACTAAGAGTCGGACATGACTGAAATGACTGAACAACAACAAAGAGTACAGGGAATGCCCTCGTTTCACCATTTAACATTTCCCTGTAGTTGATTCATGAGTACCTGAAACACCTGTTCATTTCACTTTTTATGTGTCCATTCACAGGATCACAGGCTTAGAGCTAGAAAGGACCTTGGAGGTCATCTAATCCAACCCCGTCATCTTACAGATGAGGGGAATGAAACACAGAGAGTTGAAAAGAGATTTGTCCAGGGTCCAGGGTCCCAGAGTTAGTAAATGTCACAGGCAAATCAGGTCTCCCTGACTTGAAGCTTTGCACTCTATCTACTATGCTCTACTTTTTAGTCGTCATTTGTTGGTTTACCAGACCATCACCACAGCAGTTTATATACTAACACAGTGTTTCACAGTTATGATTTTTCCCAGAACTCGATGAGGTAGATAGCTGATATATTATCACCATTTTATATATGCCACAGTCTAGTGAGATTAAGTGAGAGGCAGTATGATGTCATAGAATGGTGATCTTGGGTTTGGGAAGGCCAGGATTAAAGGAGCACCTTCCACACTAATAATAATAGTTAGCACTGACACAGAGGTTTAAAGTTTGCAAAGTACTTACCAGAGACAATATCATTTTATCTTCATAACAACCCTGGAAGGCAAGAGCTAGCCTCATCTTACAGATCAGGATACAGAGGCAGGCAGAAATTAACTGACGTGCACAGAGTTACATAGCTGGCAACATTTGAAGCAGAATTTGAACTCAGGAGTTCAGGTCCAGGGTTCTACCCACTGCAGATAGCTGCCTATACTTACTATCTAGTCCCACCTTACAAGCTTGTTTGGAGGCTGCAAAGAGATAATGCTATGAAAAGTGCCTTGTGATCTAAAAGCACTACAAAAACATCAGATTATTATTATTATTATTATTATTACCCAGCCACCAGGTTAAGCAACAGCAGCTAGGTGGCCCAGTGAATGGAGTACTAGAGTCAGGGAGACATGAGTTTGAATCCCTTTGCAAACATTAACTAGTAGGTTAATGATCTTGGGAAAGTTACTTAATTTCTGCCTGCTTGAGTACCCTTTTTGGTAAAAAAGGGAATACCAACAGCACCTGTTACTGCTGTGAGGATAAAATGGGATTATATTTGTAAAGTGTCTTGCAAAACTTAAAAGCATTTTGTAAATGCTAGCTAGCTAGTTATGTGGCCATAGCAGCAGCAACAACAGTGGGTCTGGGCTAAGACCTTCTGACTCAAGGCCAGTGCCAGACACTACATCAGCACCTGGGACCTCATAATCGAATATAAGCAAATTCTTCCTGGAGGCTGCAGTTTGTGGAGGGGCCCAGGCCGACCTTATTTCCAACTTCCAAACCACGCTCTTTCATTCCCTGGTCCCTGCCTTTTCAGCTCCCTTTTGTGTATCATCTTCCCCAACTAGAACGTATGCTTCTTGAGGACAGGGGGTGTTTTTTTCTTTGTATTAGTATCTCCAATGCTTAGCACAGTGCCCAGCACATAGTTAAGCACATAATAAATGCTTGTTTCCCTCCTTCCTTTATAGGACATGAATCGTTATTTTATTATTTAGTTGGTTACTGAAGAAACACATACACATTGTCCCAAAGGTTTTTCATAGCTTAAAACTGCACTAAGACATTCAGAATACCCTGTTTATATGTGTGTGTGTGTGTGTGTGTGTGTGTGTGTATGTGTGTGTGTGTCTGTCTGTCTGTCTTTAGGATTACAGTATACTGGATTCTAACTCCTGGTTTAGAAATGTAACCCCTGATGATGGCATTTGGCACAGTAAGGGAAAAAACACAGTTCTGTTTCACCATGATGGATTCTGTGAAACCCTTTTTCCAATATCATGTTGTGCTAAAAAGCAAGGAATACCTATACGATAAGAAAATTACTCAGATGAGGAAAGCTATTTAAAGCCCTAAGGTCCAACGAATTTATCACTTTTGCAAATCATGGAGCTTTTCCTTACACACGGAATTGTACCACATTTGAATCTAGAGCTAGGAAATAGGTATGTACAAGAAAAGAACAACTAACATTTACATGTTGCTTTAAGGTTTGCAGAACAATGAATATATTATCTCATTTGATCAGTGACTCAATGAGGCATTATTTTTAGGTAAGATACTATATTATCCCCGTTTTTAAAATGAGCAAATCAAAGGGAAGTTAGGAGGCAGCATGTGGTTGAATAGAGCAGTAAGCTAGACATTTATTAGCTGTGTGACCTTGGACAAGTCACTAAATTCCTCTGAAAGAAAAGTTCGGTTTTCTTCATCTATAAAATAGAGATAATAATAGCACCACCTTCCTAATATTGTTGCCAAGATCCTATGAGTCTGTACGTAGAGTATTTTGTAAAGTTTAAAATGGCATTGCAAAATTCCAGTTATTGTCAAGGGGTTTAGTTTAACATCAGGAAGTCAGGAAGACCTGAGTCCAAACAGCATCTCAGATATTCGCTAGCTTAATAACAGCACCTACCTCACCAGGGTGTTGTGAGGATCAAGTGAAATGCTATTGACATAGCACTACATAAACGCTAGCTATCATTATTGTTATGATTCTTAGATGATTTGTCCATGGCCCCACAAATAGAGATTTAAATGTAGGTTTCTCCTGACTTCCAGTCTGGCCATCTTTCCACTGCAAATTCTTTGGCTCTCCTGAGTCAGGTTCAGCTATCATGAATACCTGCTAACCTATTATAAGCATTAACTGGGCGTCTCCTCACCATTAAGACCAATTGTTCACAAAAAAAAAAAACCGAAATCTGGCATTTCTGGCAAACATGAAGGTCATTCAATGTGATATCCAAATGACCTTTCCAGTTGAGGCAATGTGTTGTAGTGGGGGAAATACTAGCTCTGGGGTCTCAGGATCCAGGCTCAAATTCCACCTCTGACAATTACCACCTGAGTGAAACAAGGCAAAGTCAGCTTTTGGACCACATTTTTCTCATTTGTGTAAAATGAAAAGTTTAGACTTGATGGCTTCCATGGTCCCTTCCATCTCTAGGTCTGTCATCCTTTGAACAATGAACATATATTAGCTTTTCATTATTAAAAGAAATAACTTGACATTCCAATTTTGCTCTGGTAAGCAGGAACAGAATCATTTTTATTCCTCATGCCTTAGACAAATTTCTTGAACTCCCCCATCAAGGATAGTTTTTTCATTGTTTACATGTCAAAATTTCATTTATTTTCTGCTTTGGAAATGCTCCTGGTTCATTACATCTAGCAGTAGTATGCTATGAAATCTGTCTAGGATTAATTATGCTTTTTAATTAAATTAAAACACTCCTCCTTACATGACCTCCGTGTGAGTCCTAAATATGTGTTCTCTCCATTCATATTTGTCTCACAAGACAAATATGTATATCTCCACATTTCAGAGCTAGACAGCTTTCTTTTTTCGTGCCTATAAACAGGCAGTCTTGAATTTAATTGCCAATATTATTTATGAATTATAACTGCAAGAACTTTGCTCAGTGTGATGAATATTCCATCATCCTTAATTTTATGAGATGCCTAATGTAAAGATGGAGAAAAATGGAACAATTCAGAGCTACCCTTTTTTCCTCCCTTTCCAGCTTTCTCCCCTAAAGACAACAAACAACATTAGCTTTCTGCTTTTTGTTTATAAGCCTGCAAGTCCATAGATGGGTTTTCTTTTTTTGTTCAAAGGCCAAAGAGAGAAAAAGACAAAAACTTTCTGAGGGGGTAAATGTTCGTGGGAGGCAGGAACAAGCTTACACAGATAAAAAAATAATTAGCAGCTATTCCAGCAGGCAAGGAGAGAAGAAAGGCACAAACTACAACTGCATACTAATACCAAACAACACCAACAGTAGATATAGAAAAAAAAATCCAAATATTGAATATTAATTTTTTTTTCCTAGTAAAGGCTGTTTCAAGAAAATGGAAGGGGGGAAGGGAGAACTAAACCAAACCAAACCCAAGAGTTTGACTTAAATGCAAAATCCTTGAAGAAAATTCTAACAGTAAATTACTCAAGGTGTTCTCCTATATCTACAATCCAATCTCAAACAGTGTTACCTTTCCTCTTTCTGAGAAGTAAAAGGTGTTATATCTGGTTTTAAGAATCCATCACTAAACACTAAGGAAGCCAAACCAGGGTCTTGGCCTAAAAATAGGACTGAATCCTAAAAAGTCTTAGATGAGGCTGAACACAAAAGTCATCAGAGTATTTGTCTATAAATACAGTAGAAAATCAAGAGGAAAAATACAAAGAGAAATTCCACTCAACTACAAAATGCTTGAAATATCTAGTAGTTAACTATCAACACAAGGCAGTGAGAAGTTAACCAACTAGGACCTATAAAACACAAAATACTCTTTACCAAAATAAAGGAATATTTAAAACATTGGAGATACGGCTAAGGCAGCGTAATAAAAAAAAATGATATTGTCTAAATTCATTTACAAAATTTGTGTGATACAATCAAAAGAACAAGGAATTACTCTGCAGGACTAGATAAAGTAAGAAAATTAATGTAGAAGAACAATAAGTCTAGAACCTCAAGGGAAATAATGAAGAAAAAAAGAAATGAAACACAAAGCAAGGCATAGTATTACCAGATCCCAATCAATGTTATAAAAGAATAATCACCAAACCATTTGGTATTTGTTGAGAGAGAGAGGTGGGAAGAGGGGGGAGAGGAGGATAGACTAGATAGGGAGTGGGAAACCTGCAGCCTGGAGGCCACATGTGGCCTCCCACCCCTGGACTAGACAAACAATACCCAAGAGCAACTGAATACAACAGCCCAGTATTTGATAAACCAAAAATACCGACTACTTACAAAGAAAAGAGTTCCCTATTTGACAGGAAATGCTGAGAAAACTGGAAAGCAGTTTGGCAGAAAACAGGTATAAACCAACATCTCACATTATACACCAAAAGAAGTTACACAAGGATATAAAACAAAAGGTCACATTCTAAAAATATTAATTATAATAATACATAGAAGAGAACAAAAAGAAGTATATTCTAAAATGATGGCTAGAGTTATGTTAGGGAATTCTTAATCAAAAGAGGGAGACAGGTGATAGAGATACATGTATTAAAAGATAAATATACTTTTTCAATTATATAAAATTTTAAAACTTTAAAAAAACAAAATCAATATAATAGAAGAGGTGGTGTTGAATGGAGAAAATTTTTGCATTAAATATTTCTGATAAAGGTCTGGCCCCCCAGACATATAAGGAACATAAAGAATATAAATATAAGGAATATATAATGTTTAAAATGTATAATGTGTATTATATATATGTATATATATTTGGGGGTATACACACATATAAGTGTGTGTATACGCACACACATACACATATGATGCAAAGAACCATTCCCTTATAAATGAGTGGTCTAAAGATATTAACAATTTCAGAAGAATGTCAAAAGACTATGTTAAACTATATGAAAAATGCTCCAAATCACTAATTTTAAGTGAAGTGATACTTAAATCAATTCTAGGACTTTACAATTCAATTCAACAAGCTTTTAGCAAATTAGTTGTTGTTGCTGTTCAGTCCTATCTGACTCTTCATGACCCCATTTAGAGTTTTCTTGGCAGAGACACTAGAGTGGTTACCATTTCTAGTTCATTTTACAGATGAGGAAACTGAGGCAAACAGGATTAAGTGATTTGCCTAGGTCACACAGCTGATAAGTGTTTGAGGCCAGATTTGAACTCGGCAAGATAAGTCTTCTGGACTTCAGCTCCGGCACTCTGTCCACTGCACCACCTAGCAGCCCATTAGAGCCTACTATGAGCCATATACTACTATCCTAGACTCTGTATGATGAATTGAAGTTGATGATAGAAACAGTCCATGTGAACATGAACACACTGTAAGTGGAGCTGTGAAGCCAACCATTCTGGAAAACTATTTGGAATGAGGAAGGGAAGAAAAGAAAAAAAGAAGGAAAAATGGAAGGAAGGAAGGAAGGAAGGAAGGAAGGAAGGAAGGAAGGAAGGAAGGAAGGAAGGAAGGAAGGAAGGAAGGAAGGAAGAAACAGAGTTTTAAATTTGCAATTAAAAGACAGAGGGTCAGATCCTACCTCTGGTACATACTAGCTTCTTGGCTTTATGCAATTCACTCTATCTCCTTGAGACTTAATTTCCTCATTTGTAAAATAAAGAGGTAAGACCAGAGGTTCTCAAATTTTGGGGTCTCAGGACCCCTTTACACTCTTAATGGTTATTGAGGACACCTCCAAACAACTTCTATTTTGTGGGTTACATCAATATTTACAGTATTAGAAATTAAAATGTTAGAATTATTACGAAAATTGTTTTGACCTTACATGTGAAAGTGGCCATGGGATTTTCCAAGGGTCCTGAGATCATACTTTGAAAACAACTAAGTGGGACTACATGATCTCTAGCTTCCTTTCCAGCTCCAATATTAATTTATCGCTGTGATTCAGTCATCTACTACTGTCATTCAGGAAAAAAAAAAGGAAAGAAAAAGTAATTGTTAAACTGAAATTAATTCCTGGGGAGCCCTGGGAGTGAGCAGAATTATTCTAGTGATATTTTAAATTTATTCAAAATATGACCCTAACAAATACTGGTTCAATAGGGTTACTGATTAGGGATTTGAAAATATCTGTGCTTTCCCTCTTCTTCCCAAAGCAATGTATGGCAAGTTTATTTCTCCCATCAGAGAAGGCAAAAAAAAAGTCTGCAGAAATGAAAGCCTGAATTTTATTGTAAATGAAGCAGAAAGGTAAGAGATTTTAACTCTGGACTGGATATGAAAGAAAATATATCTGGTACTGCAATTCATATTCTATCTCTAATTAATTATGTTCCGGATATGAAGAATGGGATTTACTTGTTCCAATTTAATTTCAATTTTACCAACATTTATTAAGAACCTATTAGGTGCAAGGTACTATGTTATGTGTTAGGGATACAAATAGGAAAAACTACACAGTGCTTGCTGTCAAGAAACTTAAAGTTCATTTTCAATGATGAATATTGTAGACAAGTATGATACAAGGTAGAATATAATAAGGATAAAGAAGAGATCCCAACAAAGAAGTGAAGAAAATTTTGGGGGGGACAAGGTCATGAACTATCAAAATAAGTGAAGGATGTGATAGAGCATAGAATAGGTGTTGGGGTATTAGTTATTAGACTATTACATATAACCAGGTGGGAAGTGATGAGAGTCAGAATGAAAGTTGTAAGAGTGCAGGAGAAAAGGAAGGGATGAATAAGAGAGAGAAATAGAGAGAGAGAGAGAGAGACAGAGAGAGAGAGAGAAGGGAGGAACACTGATTAAAATAGGCAACTGAAGAGGAGTCAAATATGGCGCCATGATGGTATCTTGGAAAACTGGGAAGTTGACCAGTATTGTCATAAGGACAAATGTGGAAATTCAAAGAAAAGACAAATGTTAGGGCACAAAAGAGATGATTATGTTGATTTTGAGACCTTTTGAGGCTGAAGTATTGAAAAGATATATACAAGGCAGAAAATTAAATGTGAAATTGTAGTCCCAGCATAATGGCTGAGGCTAATAATTTAGAATCATGGATAGTGGTGGTGGTTGGTAATTGTTGTTCTTTTTTCTTGGAGAGGACCAAAACGTTATCACTATTTTGGAGTAAAGGTACAATATGTCTGATTGGACCAATGTGAGCTGGGAATGCCCTACCACAGGTAGGGCACAAGTAGTCCACGTGAACATTTGCGGTAAATTTGCGCATCTCCTGTTTCTTTTGAGCTACTGCAATTCTGCTTTGCTCAAAGAGCATAGTACAGTCTTTGCTGTGTGCTATGCTGCATGGTCCTTTGCCAGCATCTCCTATGTCATGCAATTGATTCCAAAGTTCTTCAGAGACCTATAAAGTTTCTTTGTAATGCTTCTGATTACCATATTAAGCACCATCCTTGCATGAGTTCTCCATGAAAGTCTTTTACACTCTCCTCTTTTACCTTCAAGAGGCTTCTTAGTTCTTCTTCACTTTCTGCCATTAGAGTGGTATCATCTACATATCTAAAATTGTTGACATTTCTTCCAGCAACCTTAATTCTGGCTTTTGATTCATCTAGCCTGGAATTTCATATGATACACTCCGCATTTAAGTTAAAAAATGAGGTCACATTATACAGCCTTGTGTACTCCTTTCCCAATCTTCTTGCCCCACATACAGGTTTCTCAGAAGACAAGTAAGATGATCTGGTACTCCCATTTCTTTAAGGACTTGCCACATTCTGTTGTGAACCACTCAGTCAAGAGCTTTAGTGCAGTCAACAAAGCAGAAGTAGATGTTTTTCTGGACTCCCTTGCTTTCTCCATAATCCAGTGAATGTTGGCAGTTTGGTCTCTAGTTCCTCTGCTTCTCTGAAAACCAGTCTGTTCTTCTTGGAATTCTTAGTTCATATGTTGCAAATTAATTTTTCTTTAAAGAAGCAGTTCTGGTCCTATTAAAAATTTCAATATACTTTTGAAATGGGGGAGTTGGCCTCTTTGAAAAGACAAGAATCTGAATATTTAGTCTCTTCTCTATTTTGAGAATTAAGGAGAAAGGCTGAGAATTTCCACTACATCAAAGATAAACCTTTGGAGAACACTCTTCTCTCCTACATTTCACATCACTGTTTCCTTGTCAAAGTTCTGAGCAGAGAGATGATGTGATTTATGTCTTTGCTTAAAGAAGATATAATTTGCTTTGGAATTAAAAAGAGATATCAAAACTACTCTGTTTGCATGAAACACAAAGTAAAAATATCTGCTAACTAGAAGAAATACCTACTTCTCCATGGGGACCTGTCTATAACTTAGAATCGAATTCCTAATATATCTGAACCACAGTGAGGTTGTCCAGAGTCACAAAGCAATAATAAGCATCACACAAGATCTGAATACCAGTCTTCTTGACTTCAAACCTAATCATTCTACTGCCAATCAATGACCATCTAGTCTGTTATGACTTTAAGGAATTTCTTTTAAAAAGTCAAAGAAAGAAAGATGAAAAAGGAAAGAGGGAGTTGGAGAGGGGAAGAGGCAGCAAGAAGGGATAAAACAAAAGGAAGAATTTTATTAAAACATTTATAATTTGTTCAGGCTTAGCTTAGCCAATTAGTATGCCATCTCAATTTGGGAGATTTTCTCTTCAGAACTAAATGGTATAACCACATGAAAGATAACTCCAGACCACTAATAATAAGAAAAAGACAAATTAAAACAACTTTTAAGTTCTACCTAACACCTAGAAAATTGGCAAAGATGGCAAAATATTGATGAGGCTGTGAGAAGACAGGCATATTAAAATACCATTAGTAGGGCTGTGATTTGCTCCAACTAGTTTGGAAATCAATTTAGAATTATATAAGAAAATCTACTAAACTGCTCACACCTTTTGATGCAACAGGGCATATATATAGCTTCCCTGACTACAATGATGTAAATAAAGTTTACTTAAATGATGCCAAAAACTGTATAATTAAACTTTTTTATGTTATCTATCATTTTATTGGTGTAGGAGGAGGAATTTTCATTTTCAATACAGATCTGCAATTTATAGTCCTAGAGAGACAATTACAGAGACACTAGGACACTGAGGAGTTGTAACATTCACCAAGTCACAAACTAGGCATGTGACAAAGGCAAAAATTAAACCCAGACTTCCTGTACTCAAAGGCCAAGTCTCTATCCGTGACTCGGCTCTGCACCTCCATTAAATTTTGAAATAAAATTTTTAAAAAGATTTTTTAAAATAAAACTATCCTAACCAGAAGTTGGGAACTTGACCCATTTAGAACATTTCTAAATGTTGAAATCTGATTTTGTAGCTACTGAGGGATCCAATAAGTCACCTGCCAATAATTTTAGAGTTGGGGCCATAGGGAACCACTCTTTTAAAAATTTCGGCATTTGAAAATGTTGAAAAGTGACCTCTCTTAGAATTGGATATTTTCTCCCAATAATGTGCATGGTTTGCAGTGAGCCAACCATTCTGTATCTGTCAGTCTCCCTCTGATCCCGGAGGAAACATTTAGGAAATGATTTGAGGGAGGATGGGGAAAGGACATGGGTAGTCTATGCTGTAGGACGGTGGGAAACTAAATAGATGGTGTGATGACTAAACCTATAGCTTTGGCCTTAGTTCCATGTTCTAAATAGACTTCCTTCAGACAAGCAGAGAATTAATACTTAAATATCAAAGCAACTGAAACAAAGAGTATCAAGGAGAGGGAGGCAGCATGGAAAGGCACTAAATCTGGAGTCAGAAAAACTGGGTACAAATCCCAGCTCTGCCATTTACTATGAGTCACTGAACAAGTCATTTACCTCTCTAAATCTGCCTTTCATCTCCTGTCACATCAAGAATTTAGACTAAATATACTCTAGGACTCCTATCAGTTCTAAAATCCTATCAGTTTACTTCATCCCACCAACTCCAGGAAAAGATATCATTTAGGCAAGTAGTACAGCAGGGGCAATTTCGATTAGGGGTAATGTTCTCTCCTAAATTTCTAAGGACTCTCCAATCTATTAGAGCAATGCATTTCAACATTTCAAAGGCCTTCCATAATCAGTGGTTTCTTACTAATAAGAATCATATCTTCCCTTCTGCTGAGGTGTCTATTTCTTTTTTTTTCCCCTTCCTTTCCATCCCTGGCACTTAGCACAGTTCCTAAAACACAGCAGACATCAAATAAATGTTTGGCTCGACTTGAATTTTTCCCCTGTCCTTAAAGGATACAAGGAATGATTATTGACAGATATACATTCAGTAGTACTGGTGTGTCCTGCTTTGAGAAAATCCAGGATATGAAAAGTTAAACTTATAGAACACATATATTAGAAAGTGATAATTCACATTACAAAATAATTTGTCAGAGGGGTCCCTACTACATTTAAAATATAATTTTGCTTACAAACGTTCAATTCACACTCAACATTTCAGGAAGTCATACACGCCATAAGTCAGGGGACACAATCAGTCGCTTTCCTTGAAGTTATTTCAAGCATGAAGAGCTATCCTTCCCAGTATCTTCTGAGTCTTAAAGGCTGGGAGCTTCAGGCACTGGGGCCAGTTTCTTTTAACAGATAAATGAGTAACTGGAACCCTTAAACAATGGGTTTGGTGAGAACAGACTCCATTTGATAAGACAGTCATTAGGCTCTCATCATCACATTCTAAACCCTGATATCAAGGCAAAAGAATTGCTTCAGGGGGAATGCAAAAATAAAATTTAAAAAAAAACACACTTTTTAATGGAAACACACAAAACTCATTTTCAAGCACTAGTTTCAGCATAAGGGAGCTGTTCTCTTATCTATAATAAGACACAAAGCCTCCTTTTAACCTGAAATTTTCAGGGTCATGGTAATTTCACAGATACATTATATTAGAAAAATCAAAATGGTCGAGTCAGGCTACTTCCATTTTCCAATATGTAGATAAGAGTCATTTCCTCATGTATATTATAAGAACTGAACATTAAAAGAAGATAAAGGAAATAATAATAAAAACATTCATAGAAGACACAATTTGAAATTAACATATAAGCTTTCGTCACATTTAAGTATAGTAGAACTGGAAGGAGAACTCTAACTGAAGTAGGATCATTTCTTCAGCAAGAATTCTTAATTAAAAAATGGACTATAAACAGACTCAAAAATTTGTCCTTTTTAAAAAATGTATACAATGCTTATCTTAGGACTACTGAACTATGACCTCTCTCCTAACATAAGCCTAAGGTTATTTAACAGCCCAAATTTCTCTTTCAACATTCTCTGAAACCTAAGCAACGTGAATCATCCAAGCATAAGAAAGACGAATTACCGAAATGCTTGTTACATTCTAGCTGGTAAAAAGTTGCAGTTGATAGATGAGCCAGTCACTCATACCATTGATTTGCACAAGTCCCTGTATGGCTCTCTGTACTTCAAAGTAATTTTTGTTCCTGGCTTTCACCACAAATCAAATTTTCAAGGCTTATACAAATTTCTTGCGTAGGTTAAAGACATTCCACAATATAAATCTTTAAGTTTTACTTTGGCTGTCTCATTATTTTTCCTTTAAAAAAAATTAAATTCTAGAAAATAAATCAAAAAGTAAAAAACAGTGATAGGATTTTTTTTTTCTCATCATAACTCAACTGAATAAAAGATGCTCCAGCTCTTTTGGAGAAAAAACAATGATAATTTCTCTCTTCAAAAATTTCCTATCAGAGGTTCATAATTTGTTTTACATGTAATGAATGACCAGGTATTTTAAATGACTAATTAAGCAGCAAAACAGACCCACAAACTGGCAGGTCTTGTCATTCATATGAGTGAAGGAAAATGGGTGCTGCAGCCAGTTCATATTGGCTTGCCAGAATGACTGTTAAATTTTCAGTGTTAATATTTACACCTTAGAAATTTGCAATTGCTACAATTCAGGGCTTGATCTATTGTTTTAAGATTGCCTAGAAGACTCTAGATTTAAGACAGTGTTAATAATGCAGATTAAACTTAAAAATGTGTGTGCCTACTGACCCCTACCCCCAAGCCTGGTTGTTAACCATTTATTAGCGCACCGCTGTATTGCTTTATAAATACTGCTTGAGCTCAAGGGGAGTGCAATAGAAATCTCAGGAAATGAAGTCATCACCAGACTAGAGGCCTGGTAACTAAATAATAGTTATGATAATAATAATAATTTGTATAGAACTTTTTTTTGGAGAGGGGAAGGCAGGGCAATTTGGGTTAAGTGACTTGCCCAAGGTCACACAGCTAGTGTGTCAAGTGTCTGAGGTCGGTTTTGAACTCAGGTCCTCCTGACTCCAGGGCTGGTGCTCTACTCACTGCACCACCTAGCTGCCCCAATTTATATAGAACTTAAAGATTTTCCATCCATTATCTCATTTGAACCTCACAACATGCTGGGGGTTGAGGGTGGGGAACATATCTGAATATAATAACTTAAACTGAATCAATCCACAAACAAAAATAAACCCATTCAGTTTACTTAGCATTACAGGTATCATGCAAATGCTCAGAAAGGTCTGTGATTTCATCAATGTGGATGTTCCCTCCCAGGACATAGATTCCAAATGTCAATCAGTCTTCACCTACCCATCCTGCCCAGGTCTTACTGTAGCTTTGCCATAGAGTCCACCCAAAATAACAAACTAATGCCCTTTTTTACTTTCTCTCATCTCTCTAGGACAATGGGGTGCATAAGCTCTTAATGACTCTTCCCTCACCTTAACCATATGAATCTGGTCTTAACAACAGACTCAATAAGCTAAAGACCAGTCTAGCTAAGTAGTGAGAGGCTCATAGCCAGCAGGCCAGGAGTAATGAATTCTTTAACCACAGTAAACCATTACAGACGTCAACTATGTATATATGAGGATAAAAAAAATGCTGGAGTAAGAAATCAAAATATGCTACATAAATTTCTCAAAAACACCAACTTTGCTAACACTAATATAAAAGGTAACTCTCCTTTCTTCAGTTTGAAACAGTTTGAAACTCTTAAATTATGGCATTATGAAAAACACTGGATTTTGAGTGGGAGGGCTTGGATCTAAATCCTATCTATGCTATTTCCTATGCGTGGGAGCTTTGGCAAATCACACTTGGGTCTCAGCTTCCTCATATGTAAAATGATGGTATTGGACTAATTAATTTTTAAGGTCTCTTCCTGCTCTAATAGGCTATGATTTTATGAATAATAATACCTAGCATTTATACATGACTCTGAGGTTTACAAAGCTTTTTACAAATATAATCTCACTTTCTCTTTGGAGATAGGTGTTATTATCCCCATTTTGCAGATAAGGCAACTGAGGGAGATAGAGATTAAATGACTTGTCCAGGGTCACACATCTAACAAGTAAAATAGGTAGGACTGGAACCCAGGTCTCTTGATTCCAAGGCCGGAACTCTTTCCCTTATGTTCTACTGCCTCTGTTTTGTTTATCTAGAACTACCACCTGCCAAATATTGTTAGCCAGGCTCAGAAGCCTTTCACTTAGATAAACTGTGGTCAAGCTCTGCTCAGATTGAAAAGTATCTTGCTGAATTATTAATCTATATGGGTTGGTGGGGTTTTTTGTCCTTTTTTGTACCCCTAGTAGATAAAAAAGGCATTGATCAGGGAAACTGCTGATCATATTTAGGAGTTTCCTAATCAACCTGATGAGATTACAGGATGAGCCATTGTTCTCAGATCAAACTGAATAAATGAAAAAAGCATCTATTAAACATAGACTATGTGACAGTAATTTGCCAAGCTAGGGATACAAATATAAAAGCAGAGACAGTTTCTGCCCTCAAGAAACTTACAATCTAATGGAAGAGACAACCCATACGGGGAAGTGGTAGCCAGGGAGGGAGGGGTACCTTAGTTCAAAAAGTAACTGGGATGCAAAGTCGATGCCCATCAACTGGGGAATGGTTAAACAAATTGTGGTGTGTGAATGCAATAGAATATTACTCTAAGAAATGATGTGTGTGGTGAATACAGAGAAACATGGAAAGATCTATAGGAACTAATACTGAGGGAAATAAGCAGAGTCAGGAAAATAATATCTACAGTGACTACAATAATGAAAATGGCTGGAAAAAGTGACACCAAAAAATCAAAAGTAAGTGTCACAAAATTACAAAGATCAAGTGAGATTCAAGTGAAGAAATATGAAAAGACACCCCCAACCTACCCCTTCATGGAGATGGTAGGTCCACAGGTGTTACACACTGCACATTTCAATGTACTGATCAGCTGTGTTGACTTTTTTTTCCTCTCTTGAAAAAACATTATCTGTCACATGGGATGGCTCTCAAGGAGGGGAAGTTTGGAGGGGGGAGTGATGCATAAGATAACTATGATGATGTAAGAAGGAGAAAATATTGACAAAAACACTATCCAAGAACAGTGGTTCAGAAGTGGAAGCAGGGAAGGGGAGAAGAGGAAAAAATAAGCTAGTGGCATTAAGGCAATTGGAGTGGCTGCAGAGAACATGGTGGGAGAAGAAGGGTGAAGGCCCTAAACAAACTGATGAGATTACGGGACATGAGCCACTATTTGACCCCTAAGAGCAAGTTAGTTGTACTCTCCAGAATTCTTTTTACCCTTGCCTTCTTCTAAAATAAAGGGGGATAAGGAAGGGATTTAGCTCCCTAACCTCCCCCCTCCCCACCTCTACTAAGGAGCAGTAATGGTGACTAAGAGCAGGAGCAAATCACAATGGAAGATATGTTTCCACAGAGCCCGAGATGGAAGTCCAAGGACACAATTCCCAAATCCCAAGCTCCTCTCTTGGGAGAGAGAATATTTTGAACTTCCTTAGCAACATAATCTTAGGATCTAGATTTCTGGCAGAGAAGTAGATTTCATGGTGCGTTGTTAAGCTAAATTGTCTCCTTAGCATGCATGGCTTTTGTTCCTTTTGAGTGGAAGTACTTTCAGCTGTTAAGTGCTAAGCCCCAGGCCCAAAGCCCTATCAGGTGTGAAACCTGTGTGGGTATAGATTAATGACTTAAGAGGGGCCAACTCAGAAATCAATGGTCTCTGGTCCTTGAGGCAGGGCTTGAGAACTGCAGAAGCTGCGAGGAAAGGTGAGCCAAGAGACAACTACAGCGGAAGCGGAAGCAGGGCTGACCCGTGTGTAGACCCAGGAGTGCGAGCAGGAACTTGAGGCCAGTAAAAATGATTTGGCTAAATACTATCTTGTTTTTCTGTAGCCTCCTGGTTACTCTTGTGAAGCAGGCTTTCTGGGCCTGGAGTCTTTTTGTCAAGATGTCGGAATGGGGAGGCTGGTTCACGGATCAGCTGCAGTGGGGCCTAAATAAATTTTTTGTTGTTTTCTACTTAGAGAATCTCTCATACCTTGCAATTTCAAACCATTCATACATGTACATGATTATATTTGAGATTATAAATTCGGCCTTCCTACTACACATGGGCAGCATCACTTTTGAGATATAACTCATAAGTAACTCCAAGCTCAGGAAGTTAAGGCACAGACCATTCTAGAGAACTAAGATGTCCTGATAAATTCTGCTCCTTAGAGAAGGAAGATAGTCCATCTAGTGTGAGTGAAAGCAATCTACTTGAAAAGCAAAGCCAGTAAGTTAGCTAGACAATGCAGGACTGATGAGAAAGCCTTTACTTGTTCAGCAAGCTCCAAAGCAGCTTTACTTTTCCAGGGAAGTCAACTACAGTATGGTACATAAAGTCTTGAGGAGGGATTGTTGAATTCTTTGGGAAAGACCCACAGTAAAAACAGAGTCAGGTGTATTAGAAGTGGAGGTAGATAGCATTGCAGGCATGGGGGTCAGCCTAAAAAAAGGCACAGAGAAAGGAGACAGAATGTCATGTAAGAGGAATAGTAAGTAGGCCAAGTTGCCTGAAATGTCAAATGAGTGATAGAAATTAATATGCTATAGGCCTGGAAAGAGAGGCCAGATTGGGAACTGCTTTAAAGGACCAAATGAAGGGTGTGTATAGAAGTAATGAGGAGTCAGGAGAGCTTCCTGAGCAGGGGATTGTCCATGGTCAAGCCTATGCTTTAGGAATATCAATTGGGCAGCTGTGTGGAAAACAGCTGGGACAGATTTAAAGTAGGGAGGCCAACTGGGAGGTTATTATAAGAGTTCAGGTGAAAGATGAGGGGCTAAATGAAGAGGACTGGGGTAGCTGAAAAACAGACAGATGCCAGAGATGTTGCTAAGTTTTGTTTTGGTCTTTTTTTTTTCCTGAATGAATTAGTAAGCTAAATTTCTTAAAGTGACAACAGATCTCATTGAAGATACTACAGTATTCTTGGGTTTTATTCAGTTAGCACACTCTCAGCCACAAACTGTAACAAATAGAGGACTCTCCCATCCATAGGGAATCTCTCTTCCATTTGGACTTTGCACTAGGTATCCTCCAAGGCAGGGATGAACACTTTTGGTGAGCTTATGTCTCCCTTTTTTATGCCTTATTTGACACTGATAATTAGAGGATTATTTGTCAGTCAGCAAGCATTTCTTAAGCACTCACTATGAGTCAGGCACTGTGCTAAGCTCTGGGAATAACAATAGAAACAAAAAGAAGACAGTGTCTACCCTCAACGAGCATTCTAACAGGGGTAGAAATGAAAGGAAGCTGGCCATAATTTAATGGTTATTGCTGTGATTGTGTGTCTCTAGGAATTTTGTATAATATTAACATACAGTTAGGTGGCAAATGAATTGTATTTGGAAAAATTTAACCCTTAAATTGAAGAAAGTAAGGAAAACCATCAGACCATATAGGTATGACCTAAACAGTATTCATGACGAATATGAAGGGAAAGTGATGAATAGATTTAAGGGATTAGATCTGGTGATAGAGTGCCTGAAGAGCTACGGACAGAGGTTTGCAATACTGTACAGGAGACAGCAACGAAATACATCCCAAAGAAAAAGAAGAGCAAGAAAGCTTTACAAATAGCTGAGGAAAGAAGAAAAGGGAAAGGGGAAGGAGAATGGGAAAGATATACTCAACTGAATGCAGAATTCTAGAGAATAGCAAGGAGAGATAAGATTTTCTTAAATGATCAATTCAAAGAAATAGAAGAAAACAAAAGAATGAGAAAGACAAGAGATCTCTTCAAGAAAATTAGAGATTTCAAGGGGATGTTTCATGAAAAATAAAAGACAAAAGTAGTAGGAACTTAATGGAAATAGAAGAGATTAGGAAGAGGTGGCAAGAATATATTAAAGAAGTATACAAGAAAGATCTTAACATCACCAATAACCACTACGATGTAGTTACCGATGTAGAACCAGACATCCTGGAGAATGAAGTCAAATGGACTATAAGAAAAGCTGAGTGCCACAGAATCAATATTTTTGAATTGTAATGCTGGAGAAGACTTTTGAAAGTCCCTTGGATGGCAAGGAGATCAAATCAGTCAATACTTACAGAAATTAATTCAAACTATTCTTTGGAATGACAAATACTAAAGTTGAAGGTTAAGTACTTAGGCCAAGTAATCAGAAGACAGGACTCACTGGAAAAATTACTAATGTTGAGAAAGACTGAAGGCAGAAGGAGAAGGGACGGCAGAAGAAGAGGGTCATAGAAGCCACGAACATGAGCTTGGACAGACTTCATGAGATAGTGAAGAATAGAAAGGCCTGGTGTGCTATGGTCCATGGGGTCATGAAGAGTCAAACGTGACTGAACAGCTGAGTAACAACAACAGCAAATTTCCAATAACCCCAAACTTCTTCCTGAAACAAAAACTTTTTTTTAATAAAAAGCAAAATTTTGCCAGTTAAGCTATATGATTATGCTTCATGGAACATCACTATCTGTGAAGAATACAAATTTTAGCTGACTCAAAGGCAGCTAGGTAGAGCAGTGAGTAGAGCACTGGGCCTGGAATCAGGAAGATTGGAGTTCAAATCCAGCTTCAGACTTTTACTAGCTGTGTGACCCTGGGAAAGTCACCTAATTACCATCTGTATCACTCTCCTCAACTGTAAAACAGGGACAATAACAGTACCTACTTCACAGCATCAAATGAGGTAATATTTGCAAAGTATGTAGCCTAGTGCTTGGCACGTGGAAGGCATTTAGTCAATGCTTATTCCCTTCTCCCTCCCTTGTCTCCTTTTTTTTGATCACGGCTTTCAGGTAGTCCAATAATTTTTAGATTATCTCTCCTGGATCTATTTTCCAGGTCAGTGGTTTTTCCCATGAGATGTTTCACATTGTCTTCCATTTTTTCATTCCTTTGGTTCTGTTTTATAATTTCTTGATTTCTCATCA